>CM075291.1:2638642-2947079 GCA_037672795.1 Lagerstroemia speciosa
GGCGGGACAGTTTGAGATACTACACGACACCTTCCAAACGGGCATGCCCGTGCCCATTTCATTGTTTCTCAGGGCCGTCGGATCTCTTCTCTTACAGATGCATTATGCACAACCACCCGATGCAAAAATAAGCTAAAGGGTCAGATGGTTCAAAGCTAAAGCTCCCGAATCACATCTTCCGGGAGACAAAGTTCATCTGCTTGCTGGAGTTGGAGCTTCATGGAACAGACATGGTTGTGAGCCTTCGAGTATGAATGCTTGCATGCTTTGACACTGTAGAACTGTTAAGTTACTAATCAAGTAGGTACACACTGCTCCGGTTCGAGCATCGGAAGGAGTTTAATTCAAATCATGATGACATATATATGGTAGTACAAAACGAGCTATCGATCCCGTAGAACTGCAAAAGTATGATCTCCATTTGTATATTTTATATATACATGTTTCTTTGCAAAAGAAACAAGGCACCCACCAAGGATGGAATCTGTTAGCTTTCCACATGATCAGATCTCAGGCGTCATGCATCGAATCGCGAGGTCATAGTCCATCTCAATGAATTGCCCGCCCACAGAATGGAATCCGAGGGCTCTCATGGGATGAAAGGTCCACCATGATTCATGACATGCTGCTTCCCTGGCAGGCTGCAGAACCCTGGATTTTACATAATCCATATGCGTGTAATGGCAAAACATTCAACAGACGAAATAAAGGAAAGATGAAATGGAAAGCTACGCACAGATGGGGATGAGGGCAGCAGAGATTGATGAGGAAATGAGGAGGAGATGGGGAGCATGGAAGTAGTGGCAGTGCAGTGCAGTGCGGACTTGAGTGGTCCATTGCTTATGTATATAATGTTAAGAAGCTGAGCTGCAGTATTTTGGACAACTCTCCGCGGCTCTCATTGATGAGGACAACTCTTTGCTCAGCAAACATTTACTCTCTCTCTCCCCAAGAGCTTGTAACCTCATGTGACACTGGTTACATGGTTAAAAAAAAACTGTAAAAATGATTTTATTTTATTAGTTGTGTCATCACATAAACATTGGTGATACCATTAGATGCAAGACTTTCTCCCGAGTTATATTTGGGAATAAGATTCCGTTTAAGATACAGAAGGCAAGGCAGCACCCCTGGCTGTAAAGAAGGCAATTAATCCTCTCTTTGATTGCTCTACTCACCCTCCCCTGTTGTTTAAGGGCTTGCCAATTTTCATTCACCACAAACAATTTGTATGTTTGACAGCAATACGTTTCAAATCTCATCTCAGCGGGGGTAAAAATTCAAGACGTCAGAAGGCACAAGGTTGAAAGTCTTCCAGAATCAAGCGCAAATTGAATTCGAGGCAATGTACACACTGGAAAAAATGGGTATTACGATCTTCAAAGGAGCACAAAGTTAAGAAGAAAAACTACCTTATGGAGAAGTGGCAGAGAGAAGGCTTGGTCAAGTATTCTTGCTCAGCAATGTCACCGTGTAAAGTGAGAACAGAGGGACAGATGCAGGGCCTTGCTCAATTCAAGCCTTCAACTTGTGGAGGGCCAGCCCGTCCAAACCAGGTGAGAACTAGGTCCAGGCACCCGATCTCCGGGTTTTCTGGAGATTTATGCTCATTCATTTCTTGTATTCGGCCCATGAAGGGAGACACAAAGAGGAGCAGTACGGTGGGAAATTTTCTGTATTTTTGGAGGTCTTCTGTAAAAAAAGATGTCATAGACTAGAGACATAGTCACATACAGTACAGTGATTGGTAATACCATTTTGGCATGGATGTCTGCTCTCATTGTGGTGGCACCACATACTGGAAACTCCAATTGTTACAGGAGAAGCCATATCCTTGTATTGCTATCTTTGCTATTGTATATCTTGTTTGGTCGAATCCGACGGTTACCCTCCTTTTCCCAAATAGTCCCAAATATTGTCCCATTGTTTGAACTCCAATCCATAAAATAAATCAACAAATTGCAGCAGAATGCCTCTCAAAGTTAGCACAATAGTATAGTTAAAAGCTCGGTTCCCTAATTGGACCATCTAACTTAGCCGAGAAACTTCAACAATAGCTGCTGCAAGATGCTGGTCTTGACTTTTATCAGTATTCCAGACGACACCAGTAGGCAGAGAAGATGCAAAGGCCTCAAATCAGCTCTGGTTCTGCGCCTGAAAAATACAGGCACAGAATTAGGCTGATGCCTTTGTTCCCATGAGTTGGTAAGCATAATTGTTGCTGCATGATAGAAGTAGGCAATGCAACTGAACAGTTATACACTGCCCAGTCTTGCAATTGCGAGACAATCAAACAGAACTTATCTTTTTTTCCTCAAGAGGTGATTTCGAGAATCAACCAACTGAAAAATCCATAAGAGGTCATGACAAGGCAAATAGAACTTGAACATGTGTATTATTCCATATGATATCACATCACAAGGTTCTCTGAAGCCTCAGTCTTTAAGTAAGCAACATGTACAGCCGCATAAACTGATTCCTCCTTCAACGGAATAGTCAGGCCAAAGCCATATAAAAAGGCTGCAAGGTTTTCAAGATTCGAATATGCAAAATGACAAGTTAAAGCAACAGGAGGCCATATTAATAACTAAGGCCATGCAATGTGAAGGCCAGCTCAGTAGTGAGACGACCAATTTGCAGCACTCCCAACTCTAGGCATGCCGCTTGTCTCCTTCTTCGACTCAGAGTCCACTTTGAAGTTAGCTCCACATACTTGCCCCGAGCTGTCAACCCTTGGCACTGGCTTCAATTCATTGAGGGGGTGCTCATAACTCCTCAGCCCTCCAGAACTGGTAAAGAAGCATCCTGAGGTGACAGTACAATAGAAGAGCTTAGTCCAGCGCTCATCTTTTTCTCAATATAGAAACGGACTCAGGAATAGCCAACAAAATGATGTGTACTGAATAGCAACGTTTAAATCCTAACTTAAGGTTAAAAAATTGATTCCAGAGCAGTAACGTTTAAATCCTAATTTAAGGTTAAAAAATTGTTCCTCCCAACTGGTTTGAGTCAAATCAAACATTTTCGAGATCATCCATACTGGCATCTACATAATCCTCTCTTATTGAGGAATTTAACTTCGTAGCTTAAAATCCAATCATCCACCCAAAACCAGTCCAGAAAGAGGATTACCATCCCAAAAGACCAAACTAACTGACTATGGAAGCTCTGGATTGGATTACCTTTAGGAAATGGAGCAAAAGATTTCCCACAGCCCTTTTTCACGATCTCTGCATCATCAGCGACGACAAGATTGCCTTCAGAGTCGCTTCCCCAATAGAAAGGAACACATCCATCAGCATCCTGTGTGTACAAACAAAGCAGATGAAGCCTCTACAAAAAGCTGCTGCTCTTTCTAATCAGGAAAGACCAATCAAGCTAGTCAAAGCATCCTATAAGGTAATTCTACTTACAACAGCCAGAAAAGTGGTCTTAGCAGAGCTGTCATAAAGGATGAACGCAAACTTCCCAGTCAGGTCTCTCACAACCTGATCAGCTGGGTAAGGACCACGGTCTCTTAGAGTCCTATAGGCCTCAATGACAATGATAACCTCGTTCGCCGTCTTGTTCAATCCATACTGCTGCTTAAGAAGAGCGACATTCTCGATGTGCCCTTGAAACAGGCAGAAGATGTCGTCCACGACTGCGAACAATCTGTGAGAAGACAAATTAAGGACAGATTACTGCTAAAGACAGCAAGATTGTCAGAGAAATACCTATAGAACAATACAGGCCAAGACAACAACGTACAACATTGATAGGATGCTAATAATGAAACAAAGATTTAACAAAAAGAAAAACAGGAGTCGAGTTGTCAATCATCGGCCACCAAATAATCAACTATCTTAGAAGCACTTTCTAGCACATCTACTGAGACTATCTAATTATTAATCAATTCACATGGATAAAGGATAAACCAAAAGTAGAAAGAAACAAAGCATCAAACCCAACATAAGAATCGTCGTAAGTAGTAAGAACATTATCTACCCACACAAACAGACTTGAACCCAGATCCATGCTTACACGATCTGCAGAAACTAGGAAGAACAGTCTCAAACGCAATTACAGAAATCTTCCATGTTTTTCAAGCCTGAAAGAAAGAGTACTGGAAAAATTGAGGAAAGGAAAAATGGACGGGCTTTTTCGGCCATCGACAGGAAAGTAAACCGGAAACGAGGCGATGATCAAGAACAGATCCAGAAACCAAAGCAGAGTTAAAGATACCTGGGGAGGAGCGGGTTCTGACGATCAAGAGAATAGGCCACGACGCCGGCGGAGCCGAGGTTTACGGTGACGGCGCCGGGGTGGACGGCAGCGAAGTGGTCGCTGACGCAGCCGTCCTTCAGGGCGGAAACCGTCCCGGAGTGCGGGCTCTGAAGCGCGTCTGGGGCCTCCGCCACGGATTTGTCGAACACGGCCAACATTCTCGTTCACTGGATGAATTGATCGGACTTCGGAAAAGTAGACACAGAGAGAGAGAGAGACAGAGAAGAAGAAAGAAATGGTTTCGGCAAGGCGGTACCTTTTTTCCTTTTCGCCAAGGGGCAAGGTGGTGCTTAATTATAAGGCTTCTGGTGAACTCTCCTTCTATTTGAGTTCCCCGAATTGCCCCTGCTACTCTCAACGAAACAAAGAGAGGTGGCGATCAGGTGGACCAACTGTAGGTGGACCAACTGTGAGTGGACAGGCATGATGGGCAAATTGGGAAGGAATCTTTCATCTCTCCATTCTTTTTTAAATGAAGGAAAGGAGTTTGATACAATCCACGTAAAATTAAGAAATTTTAAATTTAATATTTATTGGTAAAATCTCTTATACGCCTGCATTTTCAATTTTCTGTTATTTTTTAATATTATGTGTCTCTTTTAGGAAAGATTCTTATATAAATTTGACTTATCACATTATCTGTAAACTAATATTTAATATATTATTATAAAATATTATATCACATTTTTATTAATTAATAATATTTATATTAAACATTTATTAGTTAAAGCCACCAAATTAGTTACAAGGACACATGAATTCAAATTTTTTCGGTGTTATAAAACAAGATAAATTTTTAAGTGAGTTCATAAATATTCTTAAATGAAAGTTTAACAGATGACTTGATGAACTTAATTAAATATTTACTAATTAAATCCACTAAATCATCAATAAGTTCTACTCATTTACGAATTTCTTTCGCTTTATAACACCGAAAAAATTTTGAATTCCCGTGGCTCAGTCGTTGGACTCGACCGGCTATAACGGTAATTTCATCAGCCGACAGAGCCTCTGATTCTGAGCCGTTGGATACCACTACGAGCCCGAGCTTATCCAAACAGCCACCATGACGTGGCATCCAGGCATTAAACTCCCATAAGATAATAACAATTATATAATAAAATATGACTTGACTTCCACGGGGCATGCAATAATAGATGATTGATTATATAAAATAATCAAACGAACAAATGACAGACCGAGAAAGGCGCGTGGTCGGTAAACAATAAGATAGCAATGTTGACTTGTCCACCTTTCAATTACAACTTGATCCGTTACATCATCCTTATCACTGAGATTTTTCATTACCCTCCTCTTTTTTGTAAATTGTAATTACATTATCTCTATTAATTTGTGATATCATATGACAGTATCGGTATGGTATCAGAGTTGTGCCCCAGACTCTCTCCTAGGAAAGGCCGGCAGCAGTTCACATGGAGATGAGTGTGTTAGCCAAGATGGACAAGGCTTGGGAAGTCGTCTCATGACCCCCAAGTCGGAGAGGCACTAGAGCCCAGTCCAATATAACAAGTCCGACTTGTCCTCTCGAGCCCATTCGTCGACACAGCAAAACCATCCTCTGGACCCAATTTCATACAGCCCCACAAATTTAAATTCATATTTACAGAAAAATTCATCCAGTAATGGATTTTTACCATTTCCGACGCATGAAGTCTCTTACCATACTAGCATAATCATCGATTTACAAGAGTATACACTCATAGGGCGTGACCTCGCTACAGTAGTACAAGATTCTAAACCGATTCTCACCATGTGAGTCATGCGCCGCTCATATCCTCTCCTCTCTATCCATAGACTTCTGAGGACCTTCCGGAGATCCTCACGGGAGTCTCGAACATATCAAAAAGGATTTAAAAGGATTTGACCGTAGCATTCATGGTATCGAGCATGAGATGCGCACCCATGGCATGTCATGAATTCTTGAGATTTGGTGGAAGTGTCAAGGTTCTAGAACGTCCTAGTAGTCCATTGAATGTGGAGCATGACAACCTCGGCCAACCTCACAAGTGAAAACACAAGGACACTGTCGTGTTCCTTCCCGGGTGATTGAGATCGGGTCCACGTCTCCCTCTTCACTATGTGTGGACAAGTGAACCTCTTCAGCCCCACAAGGCTTCCCTCCGAGACGTGGAACCAAAATTGTCCACCAACCTTTCCCCCCACCTTTAGACCCCTATAAATCCCCACCATCCCCACTCACTCTACTGCAGCACCATTAGCTTTAGACACATCTGAATAGTTTTCTTCGGTCTTCAAAGAGTCCTGCAGTATTAGCTTTGCTCGATTCGTAGTGCTGTGAAGAGTTTAAGGATCCCAGGAGCCAAGTCTGTGAAAGGAGATGGCAGCCGTGGCTGGAGTCCAAATGCTTATGGCCAACACCGGGGCGCCAGCAAGCCTCGCGGGTAGAAGGGATGCAAGGCAGTTGTTCGATGCACGCTGCTCGTTTCCCAGCTCGAGAAGCACCAGTGCCGGCTTGAAGTTGAAGTGCATGGCTGAGGTTGGTGTCCTGCTAAGCACAAAGCTTTGAATTGCTATACATCATCTGTTAAATTTCACACAGTGTAGCGTACTGGTGCATCAGATCAAGTATTTTTATCTGTCATGTAATGAACGATGATTGCAACTGAACCGAATTTGACTGGTCGGTGCATTTGGTTCTTATGTGTGACAACCACAGGATCTGCAACCAGAAAAGAAATCGGTGCCGGCTGCGTCGGGATCGAATCCCACTCCCTCGACCGAGCCTAATCCTCCTCCATCACCAAAGCCTAAGGTAGGTTACGGTATACCCTTTACCCATGAGCACGATTTGGGAATACCCTTTATCCATGTATATCCATGATCTAGACAATGCTAACCTCGACAGGTGAGCACGAAATTCTCCGACCTGTTCGCTTTCAGCGGTCCCGCACCTGAGAGGATCAATGGCAGGCTCGCCATGATCGGGTTCGTGGCAGCGTTGGCAGTGGAGCTGTCGAAGGGCCAGGATCTGTTCGAGCAGATAACCCAGGGCGGCGGGATTGCATGGTTTCTCGGGACGACTCTGGTGCTGTCCGTCGCCTCCCTGGTCCCGTTGTTCAAGGGCGTCCGGGCAGAGGCCGAGTCGGATGGCATAATGACTGCAGATGCTGAGCTGTGGAACGGTAGGCTGGCGATGCTGGGGCTGGTAGCCCTGGCATTCACGGAGTACGTGAAGGGTGGCAGTCTTGTCTAGATTGTTACATGATATGATTTAACTGGAAATGAAAATCGTAAACTCGAAACTGAGGTAATGTGTAAACGGTGCGGTTGATTCGATGTGAGGAGACTGTAGCACCCTTCTCCATGGTATATAATGTTATCGTTTTTCCTGCTCTATCTATCTGATTCGACAAATGTCGAACTTGTTCTCCTAGGAAGATCGATGCCCAGAGAAGCGAATTCCTGGAGAGAGAAATTTGAATAGTATCAATATATTTTTTTTTTATCGCCAGCCACGGTATCCAAGCAGACCCCACCAGCGGTGAGATGGCATCTTTCAGCCAACCATATTTGACTAATCCGTTGGTCGCCCCGGGGCGCACGCCTGGCAATGGCGGGCGAGGCTCCCAAGAGGGGTGTCTGCGTACGTGAGGTCTCGAACCCGAGACCTCCTTAAGCGACACCGAGCTGCTTACCACTCGGCCCAACCCCTCTTGGTGAATAGTATCAATATGATTGAACATGAATGCGGACGTGTTCAGCTCACAGGCGCCTCTGAAAAATTTACTGTTGCTCATTAAAAAAAAGGTAAATTTTACTGTTGGCCGGGCCCAGCTGTGTCAGCCTGCATCATTTTTTTTTCCTGTAGTGAAACAACCTAATAAATAAAAAGCAATTACATGAAATATTTAGTTATATCTTTTTTTTTATATATATAAAATCTAGAAAAAATGCAACCCTAGAAAAATGATACGCATACACCGTCGGGTGATAAAACTATAAAATCGAGCCTTTAATCTATTTATGGTGGTTAGCCACTTGTTTGATGTTCTAATATAACATATTGATACAGTGAAATTTGAAAATTTTCCTTGTCCAGGCTGAATTGATTCGGAGACGCATTGAGATGGCATGAGTGTCGAAATGGGTAGAAAGATTGAGAGGATAAAACAACATCTGTTACCTTTTTTTTTCCTTCATAAGACTTAAAAACATTATTAAAGGGGGGGGGGGGGAAACTGGGCCGTCTACCTTGATCCGACATGGTGCGCATGTGTTGCAGGACTTGAGGGACAGAGAGGACCCAATGTGGGTCCCGCGAGGGCGTCTCTTCCTCTGGACGCGTACGCCAGAGCAACAAGGGACGTACAATCAACCCACACTTTGGTCCTTGAACTATTTATTCTATCAAAGTAATCCCTGAATGTCTATCCCACCCCTCAAACTTAGTAAGTCCATATGTTTCGTGTTTTTATCATTTGGTACCTGCACATGAAGAAGAGTAATATCATTTGAGAATCCTCATTTACTACTGTGACCTCAGAGAAATTAAAGGTAGGTGCGAATTAAAAAAACTAGACGTGAACGATTGTTGGTTGAAATAATCCTTAAACATCTCGAGAGAAATAAATCTAAATACTTATAAGTGGCAAATTTTAAATTGTAAGAATAATGTGTTCTACTGATTGATGGAAGATTCCATCCACTCATCCATCTGAATCATCCTAGGCACTTGCGCTGGCCAATCATGGACTAGCCTAAGGCTGATTGAGATTTAGTTACCAATGGTGTTGCCGGCCGGCCGTGTTTGACTGACGGAATGTAAAATGCAGGGACTATTTTGACGGGACAATAAATGCAGGGACCAAATTGACAGCCGGCTAATTGCCCTGAGACGAAAGTGACAGTGTTCTTGATTTCGAATTGAAAAGGCGAGCAAAGCAAATCCGATTCTCCGTTTGGTATGCATCTTTGACTTCGACATTACAACCCGCACGCTCAAACACGCAACGCCAACAACTCCTCCCCCTCCCCGTCCCTGCAATTGCAGCAATCAATCTCTGCCCCCTTCTCTTCCCCCCACCTCTCTCTCTCTCTCTCTCTCTCTCTCTCTCTCTCTCTCATATTGAATTCATCAAATTTTCTCAGAGGTGGGTGAGTGAGTGGACTGAATTTAAAGATCGTCCTTTCCTCTGTGGCCTCCCCAACCACATCGCGCGCGTGGACCATCGCAGTTATTGCTCAGTAGTCTTCCCTGCAGCAGCAGCTCCTCGGCGGCGATGGGCTTACTGCGCCACCGCCGTCGCCACAGTTCGTATCCAACACTGCCGACGCTCGCCGCTTTCATTCTCTTGCTTTCCTCATCTGCCATTTCCCTCCAGCAGTTCGGTCAGTGTTTTACTATCACGAGTTTTCTTCCTCCTCCTCCTCCTCCTCCTCCTCCTCCTCCTCCTTTCCATGATCTGTCATCACAGTCAAAAGCTAAGGATCACCGAAAGGAAGACGGATGCCATTGTTGCAAAGAATTTGCATGTGCAAACACAGTCCTTTCTTCTCTTTCCACTGTTTCGTGCCAGGCTGAGTCCGTAAGAATCTTTGCAGACTCATCCGCGGGGGGAGGAGCAGCAGCAAGGCAAGGAATCATAGATTACAGGACTAAGATGGAAATGGAAATCCTTGGAGGAAGCGGGCCACGCACCGACCAATCGCGGCCTAGTCTCAGAGGGTTCGGATCATCCCCGCCAACATGCCAGTCAAAGTGCGGGCGATGCTTCCCGTGCAGGCCGGTGCACGTCCCGATCCAGCGGGGCGTCAGCATGCCGCTCGAGTACTACCCTGAGGCATGGCGATGCCAGTGCGGCAGCAAATTGTTCATGCCGTGATTCAGATGATCAACTGAGCTTGGAGGAGGAGATCATTTCTTCCCTCAACCCTTTGTCTTCTTCTGTGTGTTGGGCCATTCTATGCTCGTGGGACTGATCAATATTGGTTTTTTAAGGAGATGATGATGTTGGGAATGTAAGCTTTTCAGGCACTGGCAAGAAGAGAGGCAATGGATAGAAAGAGAAGTAAGCTTATGGAAGATAGTTTTGTTCTTGTTCGTCTCTGTCGTTGTCTTGGAAAAGCGTTTTTATGACTCCTAGGATCGATCTTTGATTGCCATATATATTTTAATGATGGGGTAGGGTTAGGGTTAGGGCTAGGGCTAGGGCTTTCTGGTGTTGCATTTATTGGGAAGGCCCTCCAAAAAGCCAATATGAAGACATAATGGATAAGTTCACTGATGTCTGTACATTAATCGAATTCTTAATCCAGTGCCTCTTTTGTAACACACGTCTGTCTTGTCTTCTCTCTCTTTTTCTTCTCCCGTTCAAGATTTCCAATGCAAGCCTTGAAATTCATCCCATGGCCATGCAGAAGTCAGATATATATAAAACCACTCATGCAATTCCATCCTCAATTTCTCTACTTGGTTCTCTACTTACAGGGACTGATTCTCGGGGTGCCCATGCAACCTGTATGTCGATCTTGATTTTGACATTGACAGGCCCGCTGTTTGTCTATCTTGGTTCCGATACTGATGAACCCAGCAGGTTCCTTTGTTAACCATCATGAACCTAAGATCCAGCAAGCCGACCTCGATCAATCAACAACCAATTGTGACACTCAATGCCTTTGCGGCGATCTTCCAACTGCCACATACCATCCGATCATTTCTTCTTATGAGTATAATCCGAAGCTTGGCCCTGGACCGTACCTTAAACAGGCAATGGAGTTCTCCGGAGCTTATATGATATATAACAGCAGGACCTGCATCCTGATTTCTCAGCAGTATCAATCGGATGACCGTTCATGGTTGTCTCAATCACTGACGACGAAAACAATTGCATGATTTTCAAAAGAAGACGAAAATGATTGGATCGGTGGGGACGGGAAGCTTTGCAAAAAGAGCGAACAAAAGATCTTTTCCCCGTTCTCTCGTATTGTTTTGGGTTTTCTTTTCCATGTCTGATCAATTTTCTGAAATGCCGCCGCTGCCAATTTTTCCCTCAGTTTTCTATTTTTATGATATAAATAAAACCATTTTCCATCAAATAAATAAAAGTTTATAAAATTTGTGGAATGGGTTATAGTACACGAGAGATTCTTGTAGATGACATTATTATCATCGAGCTTGCGACACACAATAAGATCGTTATATAAATCTTTCTCAAAACTTGACACGCATAAAATTTTAACCATTTTTTAAAGGTCAATTTTACGTCAAATAAAATATGAATATTAAATGAGAATGAGAGTATAGTACAGTTGGTACTACTCTCGCATTGTGACGTAAAGATCTCAAGTTTAATCAAATTCATGAGACTTCCGTACTCTTTTTATTGATTCTTCTTTTTATTCTTTTTATTTTTATATATCTCTTCTATATATCCATAAAATGCAAATATTAATTTATGTAATAATTATTATTTATTAGTAATAGAATATTTACTCATTCTATAGTCTTTATGACACTTTTATTTTATGAGTCTATATATATATATATATGTAGTCCGTAGACATTGAGCTTATTTTTTGAAAGAGATTCATACGGCAACTGTGGCTATTTTTCTCGCTCCGTACCGTACCTGAAAAGTTGCCCAACATTTAATAATATTTCCATATGTACCCCTGTTTGACGTTCATTATTCAAATACCTTGGACAGCGACTCTCCAAAGTGAGGGAAAAAAAACACTATTGCACCCAAAAAAACCTTTTTTTAGCTACTTGGTATCGCCCGGGGGGGGGGGGGGCGGCGGCGCGGTTCGTGAATCTTGATGCATTCTCAGATCTATCATACACCCTTCATAAATCGTTCAATGCTTGAGCTTTTTGTATAGAAACGGGAATTTGACGCAACGGTCTAATTTTTAGCTACTTGGTGTCGTAAAAATAACATGCAATGAGATAAACATCAATTTTTGAAAGGTCTAAAATGTCCTTGGTAACTTAAATAATATATTACTTGTTAAATGATGGAGGAAAAAGAAAGGAGGAAAATTTGACGACGCTAAAGGGGCATTTTTGGTTTTTCAGCTTAAACTGAGCATGCAAATATTCGGGCCTAGAGACCCGACGACTGTGTTTCCAAAATGTATTGAGTTTTAATATTCTGAAATCGGAAGAATATTAGAGTTATTTTTGCTGTATGCTATTTTAGCTTGAAAAGTTAATTTATTGAAATAAAGTACGAAACAAAAGGACTAATGTCCGATCCAAACACGTCTCATAATCTCTTACAAACAACCCAGCAGGGGGTTTTGAGTTGTTAAGAGATCCTAAGATTTCTCAACATGATGCTTCAAGTATCAAACCAGAACTCGACCTGAATCTCTACCGGAGAGATCTCCGGGCAGTCCCTCACTGCGAACAAGTCCGTACTGTCACCTTCCAGGACTGCTCTCAGGAAGGCCACCACAATCCCTCCGCAGAACCTCCTCATGGGCTCCCTAGACTCCCCGTTCTTGCACATGCAGTGAGACATCAGCCCTTTGATCCCGCCGGTCTCGTCGTTGAGCATGTCCATGTGACCGTAGTCCTTGGCCACGAAGTGGCACACTGGCGGCCTGCACTCGCTGTAGAATTCCCTGTGGTTCACGCCCTTGGGGGCACACGGAGAGAGCAGGCCATTCAAGGCCTCGCCGAGTCCCGATCCGATCACCTGTAAGATGGGTGAAGAGTTCCAAGCACGAAACAGATTTATTTACCACAGAGGGACAGGAGACACGACAGACGGCTTGTCATACCATGATGGGCATGCCGATGTCGAGGGGCCTAGACTTGTTGTACGTGAGGACCGGCGGTGGGGATTGGTACAATTTGGACATTCCGTCAACCGGGTCGATGCCGATCAGTGCTTTGAAAGGGATGGACGTGGTGATGGAAGCCTTTTGCAGGGCCACGGCGAAGGCTGTTTTGCCGCCCCTGCTGTGGCCGGAGAGAGCCAGCTTGGCCTGGTCCCCCCTGACTTTCGATGGAAGAACGGCTGCGAGGCCTTCGGGCAGCCAATTCGTGATTTCTGCCGTCGAACTGATGTCAGCTGTGCAGTCTGACCAACTGAATTCGTATAGCTGTTCATTTGCCATGGACGAAGAACTCGATGAATGCATGGAGCAACAAATTCATCTCGTTAAAGGCAAATATCAGAAGCAGCAAATGCTTCATGCGATCTCATATTGCAGTAATATGCGAAGATTTCCCGGGATAACCATTACAAACCGATTCAAGTTGCTCGAACCGATCGAATGAAAACAGATTCATGATACAACAGAACAGAGTACCTGAGGAGCGACGACGATGAAGCCATGAGACGCGATGTGATCGAGAAGCTGAGAGTAGAAAGAGTTCTGGAGAAGATAACCGTGGAGGAGTATGAGAACTGGGAACTCTCCCCCCTCCGTCGGGGAATAGATGAGAAGAGGCTTTGGAGGAAGAACAGGGAGGTCGCTGGTGGAATCGACATTCGTATGGGTGGTCGAGTACTTCCCAGTCTGAAACACGGCAGCAGGGGAAGACGACGACGACGACATGAATGACAACAGTTAGCTGGATACGATGATGCCCTCGATTTGATACACCCTTCATAAATCGTTCAATGCTTGAGCTTTTTGTATAGAAACGGGAATTTGACGCAACGGTCTAATTTTTAGCTACTTGGTGTCGTAAAAATAACATGCAATGAGATAAACATCAATTTTTGAAAGGTCTAAAATGTCCTTGGTAACTTAAATAATATATTACTTGTTAAATGATGGAGGAAAAAGAAAGGAGGAAAATTTGACGACGCTAAAGGGGCATTTTTGGTTTTTCAGCTTAAACTGAGCATGCAAATATTCGGGCCTAGAGACCCGACGACTGTGTTTCCAAAATGTATTGAGTTTTAATATTCTGAAATCGGAAGAATATTAGAGTTATTTTTGCTGTATGCTATTTTAGCTTGAAAAGTTAATTTATTGAAATAAAGTACGAAACAAAAGGACTAATGTCCGATCCAAACACGTCTCATAATCTCTTACAAACAACCCAGCAGGGGGTTTTGAGTTGTTAAGAGATCCTAAGATTTCTCAACATGATGCTTCAAGTATCAAACCAGAACTCGACCTGAATCTCTACCGGAGAGATCTCCGGGCAGTCCCTCACTGCGAACAAGTCCGTACTGTCACCTTCCAGGACTGCTCTCAGGAAGGCCACCACAATCCCTCCGCAGAACCTCCTCATGGGCTCCCTAGACTCCCCGTTCTTGCACATGCAGTGAGACATCAGCCCTTTGATCCCGCCGGTCTCGTCGTTGAGCATGTCCATGTGACCGTAGTCCTTGGCCACGAAGTGGCACACTGGCGGCCTGCACTCGCTGTAGAATTCCCTGTGGTTCACGCCCTTGGGGGCACACGGAGAGAGCAGGCCATTCAAGGCCTCGCCGAGTCCCGATCCGATCACCTGTAAGATGGGTGAAGAGTTCCAAGCACGAAACAGATTTATTTACCACAGAGGGACAGGAGACACGACAGACGGCTTGTCATACCATGATGGGCATGCCGATGTCGAGGGGCCTAGACTTGTTGTACGTGAGGACCGGCGGTGGGGATTGGTACAATTTGGACATTCCGTCAACCGGGTCGATGCCGATCAGTGCTTTGAAAGGGATGGACGTGGTGATGGAAGCCTTTTGCAGGGCCACGGCGAAGGCTGTTTTGCCGCCCCTGCTGTGGCCGGAGAGAGCCAGCTTGGCCTGGTCCCCCCTGACTTTCGATGGAAGAACGGCTGCGAGGCCTTCGGGCAGCCAATTCGTGATTTCTGCCGTCGAACTGATGTCAGCTGTGCAGTCTGACCAACTGAATTCGTATAGCTGTTCATTTGCCATGGACGAAGAACTCGATGAATGCATGGAGCAACAAATTCATCTCGTTAAAGGCAAATATCAGAAGCAGCAAATGCTTCATGCGATCTCATATTGCAGTAATATGCGAAGATTTCCCGGGATAACCATTACAAACCGATTCAAGTTGCTCGAACCGATCGAATGAAAACAGATTCATGATACAACAGAACAGAGTACCTGAGGAGCGACGACGATGAAGCCATGAGACGCGATGTGATCGAGAAGCTGAGAGTAGAAAGAGTTCTGGAGAAGATAACCGTGGAGGAGTATGAGAACTGGGAACTCTCCCCCCTCCGTCGGGGAATAGATGAGAAGAGGCTTTGGAGGAAGAACAGGGAGGTCGCTGGTGGAATCGACATTCGTATGGGTGGTCGAGTACTTCCCAGTCTGAAACACGGCAGCAGGGGAAGACGACGACGACGACATGAATGACAACAGTTAGCTGGATACGATGATGCCCTCGATTTGATACACCCTTCATAAATCGTTCAATGCTTGAGCTTTTTGTATAGAAACGGGAATTTGACGCAACGGTCTAATTTTTAGCTACTTGGTGTCGTAAAAATAACATGCAATGAGATAAACATCAATTTTTGAAAGGTCTAAAATGTCCTTGGTAACTTAAATAATATATTACTTGTTAAATGATGGAGGAAAAAGAAAGGAGGAAAATTTGACGACGCTAAAGGGGCATTTTTGGTTTTTCAGCTTAAACTGAGCATGCAAATATTCGGGCCTAGAGACCCGACGACTGTGTTTCCAAAATGTATTGAGTTTTAATATTCTGAAATCGGAAGAATATTAGAGTTATTTTTGCTGTATGCTATTTTAGCTTGAAAAGTTAATTTATTGAAATAAAGTACGAAACAAAAGGACTAATGTCCGATCCAAACACGTCTCATAATCTCTTACAAACAACCCAGCAGGGGGTTTTGAGTTGTTAAGAGATCCTAAGATTTCTCAACATGATGCTTCAAGTATCAAACCAGAACTCGACCTGAATCTCTACCGGAGAGATCTCCGGGCAGTCCCTCACTGCGAACAAGTCCGTACTGTCACCTTCCAGGACTGCTCTCAGGAAGGCCACCACAATCCCTCCGCAGAACCTCCTCATGGGCTCCCTAGACTCCCCGTTCTTGCACATGCAGTGAGACATCAGCCCTTTGATCCCGCCGGTCTCGTCGTTGAGCATGTCCATGTGACCGTAGTCCTTGGCCACGAAGTGGCACACTGGCGGCCTGCACTCGCTGTAGAATTCCCTGTGGTTCACGCCCTTGGGGGCACACGGAGAGAGCAGGCCATTCAAGGCCTCGCCGAGTCCCGATCCGATCACCTGTAAGATGGGTGAAGAGTTCCAAGCACGAAACAGATTTATTTACCACAGAGGGACAGGAGACACGACAGACGGCTTGTCATACCATGATGGGCATGCCGATGTCGAGGGGCCTAGACTTGTTGTACGTGAGGACCGGCGGTGGGGATTGGTACAATTTGGACATTCCGTCAACCGGGTCGATGCCGATCAGTGCTTTGAAAGGGATGGACGTGGTGATGGAAGCCTTTTGCAGGGCCACGGCGAAGGCTGTTTTGCCGCCCCTGCTGTGGCCGGAGAGAGCCAGCTCTGGCCTGGTCAGCCAGTCCCCTCGACTGTTCGATGAAGAAATGAACGGCTGCGCAGGCCTCTCGGGCAGCCAATTCGATGATTTCTGCCGTCGAACATGATGTGATCGAGAAGCTGTTCTGATAACCAGTCCGTCGGGGAATAGATGACCAACTGGTGGAAACATAAGTATAGCATGAATGTTTGGATACGATGATGGACGAAGAATAGAAAGGAGGAACAATGGTGTGTGCAATGAGATAAACATCTCTTGGTTAAAGGGGAGAATTTTTGGTTTTTCAGCTTAAACTGAGCATGCAAATATTCGGGCCTAGAGACCCGACGACTGTTTTCCAAAATGTATTGAGTTTTAATATTCTGAAATCGGAAGAATATTAGAGTTATTTTTGCTGTATGCTATTTTAGCTTGAAAAGTTAATTTATTGAAATAAAGTACGAAACAAAAGGACTAATGTCCGATCCAAACACGTCTCATAATCTCTTACAAACAACCCAGCAGGGGGTTTTGAGTTGTTAAGAGATCCTAAGATTTCTCAACATGATGCTTCAAGTATCAAACCAGAACTCGACCTGAATCTCTACCGGAGAGATCTCCGGGCAGTCCCTCACTGCGAACAAGTCCGTACTGTCACCTTCCAGGACTGCTCTCAGGAAGGCCACCACAATCCCTCCGCAGAACCTCCTCATGGGCTCCCTAGACTCCCCGTTCTTGCACATGCAGTGAGACATCAGCCCTTTGATCCCGCCGGTCTCGTCGTTGAGCATGTCCATGTGACCGTAGTCCTTGGCCACGAAGTGGCACACTGGCGGCCTGCACTCGCTGTAGAATTCCCTGTGGTTCACGCCCTTGGGGGCACACGGAGAGAGCAGGCCATTCAAGGCCTCGCCGAGTCCCGATCCGATCACCTGTAAGATGGGTGAAGAGTTCCAAGCACGAAACAGATTTATTTACCACAGAGGGACAGGAGACACGACAGACGGCTTGTCATACCATGATGGGCATGCCGATGTCGAGGGGCCTAGACTTGTTGTACGTGAGGACCGGCGGTGGGGATTGGTACAATTTGGACATTCCGTCAACCGGGTCGATGCCGATCAGTGCTTTGAAAGGGATGGACGTGGTGATGGAAGCCTTTTGCAGGGCCACGGCGAAGGCTGTTTTGCCGCCCCTGCTGTGGCCGGAGAGAGCCAGCTTGGCCTGGTCCCCCCTGACTTTCGATGGAAGAACGGCTGCGAGGCCTTCGGGCAGCCAATTCGTGATTTCTGCCGTCGAACTGATGTCAGCTGTGCAGTCTGACCAACTGAATTCGTATAGCTGTTCATTTGCCATGGACGAAGAACTCGATGAATGCATGGAGCAACAAATTCATCTCGTTAAAGGCAAATATCAGAAGCAGCAAATGCTTCATGCGATCTCATATTGCAGTAATATGCGAAGATTTCCCGGGATAACCATTACAAACCGATTCAAGTTGCTCGAACCGATCGAATGAAAACAGATTCATGATACAACAGAACAGAGTACCTGAGGAGCGACGACGATGAAGCCATGAGACGCGATGTGATCGAGAAGCTGAGAGTAGAAAGAGTTCTGGAGAAGATAACCGTGGAGGAGTATGAGAACTGGGAACTCTCCCCCCTCCGTCGGGGAATAGATGAGAAGAGGCTTTGGAGGAAGAACAGGGAGGTCGCTGGTGGAATCGACATTCGTATGGGTGGTCGAGTACTTCCCAGTCTGAAACACGGCAGCAGGGGAAGACGACGACGACGACATGAATGACAACAGTTAGCTGGATACGATGATGCCCTCGATTTGATACACCCTTCATAAATCGTTCAATGCTTGAGCTTTTTGTATAGAAACGGGAATTTGACGCAACGGTCTAATTTTTAGCTACTTGGTGTCGTAAAAATAACATGCAATGAGATAAACATCAATTTTTGAAAGGTCTAAAATGTCCTTGGTAACTTAAATAATATATTACTTGTTAAATGATGGAGGAAAAAGAAAGGAGGAAAATTTGACGACGCTAAAGGGGCATTTTTGGTTTTTCAGCTTAAACTGAGCATGCAAATATTCGGGCCTAGAGACCCGACGACTGTGTTTCCAAAATGTATTGAGTTTTAATATTCTGAAATCGGAAGAATATTAGAGTTATTTTTTTTTTTTTTTTTGTCGCCAGCCACGGTATCCAAGCAGGCCCCACCAGCGGTGAGATGGCATCTTTCAGCCAACCATACTTGACTAATCCGTATTAGAGTTATTTTTGCTGTATGCTATTTTAGCTTGAAAAGTTAATTTATTGAAATAAAGTACGAAACAAAAGGACTAATGTCCGATCCAAACACGTCTCATAATCTCTTACAAACAACCCAGCAGGGGGTTTTGAGTTGTTAAGAGATCCTAAGATTTCTCAACATGATGCTTCAAGTATCAAACCAGAACTCGACCTGAATCTCTACCGGAGAGATCTCCGGGCAGTCCCTCACTGCGAACAAGTCCGTACTGTCACCTTCCAGGACTGCTCTCAGGAAGGCCACCACAATCCCTCCGCAGAACCTCCTCATGGGCTCCCTAGACTCCCCGTTCTTGCACATGCAGTGAGACATCAGCCCTTTGATCCCGCCGGTCTCGTCGTTGAGCATGTCCATGTGACCGTAGTCCTTGGCCACGAAGTGGCACACTGGCGGCCTGCACTCGCTGTAGAATTCCCTGTGGTTCACGCCCTTGGGGGCACACGGAGAGAGCAGGCCATTCAAGGCCTCGCCGAGTCCCGATCCGATCACCTGTAAGATGGGTGAAGAGTTCCAAGCACGAAACAGATTTATTTACCACAGAGGGACAGGAGACACGACAGACGGCTTGTCATACCATGATGGGCATGCCGATGTCGAGGGGCCTAGACTTGTTGTACGTGAGGACCGGCGGTGGGGATTGGTACAATTTGGACATTCCGTCAACCGGGTCGATGCCGATCAGTGCTTTGAAAGGGATGGACGTGGTGATGGAAGCCTTTTGCAGGGCCACGGCGAAGGCTGTTTTGCCGCCCCTGCTGTGGCCGGAGAGAGCCAGCTTGGCCTGGTCCCCCCTGACTTTCGATGGAAGAACGGCTGCGAGGCCTTCGGGCAGCCAATTCGTGATTTCTGCCGTCGAACTGATGTCAGCTGTGCAGTCTGACCAACTGAATTCGTATAGCTGTTCATTTGCCATGGACGAAGAACTCGATGAATGCATGGAGCAACAAATTCATCTCGTTAAAGGCAAATATCAGAAGCAGCAAATGCTTCATGCGATCTCATATTGCAGTAATATGCGAAGATTTCCCGGGATAACCATTACAAACCGATTCAAGTTGCTCGAACCGATCGAATGAAAACAGATTCATGATACAACAGAACAGAGTACCTGAGGAGCGACGACGATGAAGCCATGAGACGCGATGTGATCGAGAAGCTGAGAGTAGAAAGAGTTCTGGAGAAGATAACCGTGGAGGAGTATGAGAACTGGGAACTCTCCCCCCTCCGTCGGGGAATAGATGAGAAGAGGCTTTGGAGGAAGAACAGGGAGGTCGCTGGTGGAATCGACATTCGTATGGGTGGTCGAGTACTTCCCAGTCTGAAACACAGCAGCAGGAGAAGACGACGACGACGACGACATGAATGACAACAGTTAGCTGGATACGATGATGCCCTCGATTTGATATGGGTGCAATACGACCTTGTGCGTGGGCTTTTATAGCCAGCGCCTGCTACGGATGGGCTAACTAAAAGTTGAGAGACAAATGATGTCTTAACCACTTGATTTCCCTTCATTTGTAGAACATTAACCAGAGCTCGGTTTGAATGTAAATCAGTTAGAAGTTTTTAAAAGTTTTATTATCAGATGATACATACTAAAAAGTACAATGGTTCACTCATATTATATATTTAACTAGAAAAAAAATTAGATAAGATTTCAGAATACACGAACCGAAGTTCTAAACGAAGATTGTTAACTTTAGATGATGGATTCTATTCTCATCCCCATTACCAACCTACCAACAAGGATAAGAATTTAAATTCAATGTTTGTCACAAAAGCAAGAAAGGGTGAGAATTCAACCACAAACACGATCGACACGACATGAGGGACTCAGAAAACCGTAGTACTGGGAACAATTACAGCACTACCGACTTCACTGTGGCCTTTAATGCCGTGACATCAACCTGGTCCATAGACTGTACGCAGTGTACACTGGACGTGTGAAATCAAACTAACGTGTCGATATATGACATTCATATCGAAGGAATGGACAATGACAAGATTCGTTCCTGTTATCTGTATGTAGTTGCCTGTCCTTTTCCTCCACGATTATTTCTTTTTTTTTTTTGGTCGCCAGCCACGGTATCCAAGCAGGCCCCACCAGCGGTGAGATGGCATCTTTCAGCCAACCATACTTGACTAATCCGTTGGTCGCCCCGGGTCGCACGCCTGGCAATGGCGGGTGAGGCTCCCAAGAGGGGTGTCTGCGTACGTGAGGTCTCGAACCTGAGACCTCCTTAAGCGGCACCGAGCTGCTTACCACTCGGCCCAACCCCTCTTGGTCCTCCACGATTATTTCAACCTGACAAATCGAGCATTTCTCGTACGATAATAGAGTAGTCCCAGGAAATTAAATCACATATAGGAAGTGCCATTTGCTTATCATGTCATATTTTCATTAAACTTCCGTAATTTCATAGGTATTTCTTCAAGTTATACGGTAAAATATTGTTGTTCGAAAATTTCATTTACATGGACAAATTTAAGAGAAAATCGGTGCATTTCGGTAGGATGTTCGTTTCCATGAGACACCATTGACAATTTCTTGTCTTTTTGACGTAACTCCACCCTTTCCCAAGCACATGAACGCTTGTACTCTACGTAGTGTATGCTCTGAAGGGACAAGTATCCAATGTGCCATGCCCTGATTTTTCCATTTCTCTTGATGCCACACCTCCAACTTCCAAATCCCATGTCTAGCACTGCTCTCGGAGGCGGTAGAGAGGAGTCTCGAGATGCCTTACAGTCCATATGCCATGTCTCCAGCCATGTCTGATACTACGTCGGAGATCGCATCTACGAATTCCGGACAGACAAGTTCAAAACAAAAATGAGAGAGACAATGGGAAAGAACCTTTTTATCTTATCCCGAATATACACTTTCGAGGAGGGAGCTGAAGTAGCCATTACCAATGCCCAAGTGTGAAGGAAAGACCCATAACGCTCTCATTATGTTTCCATACTGCTACCAAAGAGAGACAAAAAGCAACCGAGGAAATCACTCTTCCTTCCGTGCTTGTCCCAGCTGCCTGCCCGTTTGAGAGGGACTCGAGTAAGTAATAGGCCCATTGCGATGTTGATTCCTCATTGCCGATCTCTCGATCCCGAACTCTTCTTCCCTTGAAATCATGAATGATCTAATCCTTTCGCAACAACAAAACGAATGTGTAAAAATTGATGTGAAAAAAATCTCCCTGCGTCGAAGAGTGCTGTTAGGTCTAGAATTTATAAGGATATATAATAGAATATTAAATATTGCCTAAAATATTTTCCAAATATCTCTATTCTGATAATATTTTGACGAAATATTGTATTTTCCATGGTGTGAATTAAGTAAAATATACTCTTTTGGTATCTCAATATCTCAAAATAACTTCCATATCATGCTTTGGGATCTTCAGGAAACCAAATATTCTATGAATATCACGGATACTTGTGCGCCAGTGAGGGGTCACGACTCCATAACTATGTATTGCTCCCTACGGAGCCACGACCCCGAGTCGTGAGTCCTCCTTTGTTCCTCTATTTTTCAGCTTCTACCCAGCTTGGTTTCGTTGGTCGGGTTTACCTTCTTAGCTTGCTTGGTCCTTTATTTTATACCTAGCTACATCCAAAAAAAAAAAAAAACTCATAAGTACCAACATTATTAGAAGAAAATTCAAATTAATTTATCATGACTCAATTTCACTCAACTAAGGAAAAACAAGCAATCATGTATTAAAATATCATAAAACTAACTCACTCAAATCTAAGCTTGAAAATATTTTCAAATAAGTATATTCGTATAATCAACACCCAACATATCCCGGGCTTTGTTGAACTAATGAACATCCAATAAGAATGAATTTCCAACCAATCTTCCGACTCTCGGAATAAGAATTATTCTCACCGACAGGAAAAAGTATTCAGTGAGGCGATCATGCCATGTAGGAAATGTTGACGTGATATATCTGCTTAATTAAAACTTGACATGTAATTAATAAGTATATATTTTGTGTTATTAAATCCTAAAAAAACTTAAAAAATATTTTAAAAATCCCCAATAAATAGGAACCCTAATTGTAAAAAAAACAAATGGTGAAAAATTAATAAATAATAAATTATAATCGGATAAATATATAAATGACGAATTATAATTTGATAAATATATCACGTTAGCATCACCTATATGATATAATCGCTTCATTGAAGACTTCCTTATCTAGCGTGGGAGGGAAAGAGCAGAGGAAGCTTCCTTACTCGATAATAGATGTTTCTGAGAATCTTCCCACCTTGGAATTTTCAGTTACTTCAGAAGGGCCGATTTCTGTTAGTCCACTGCATGACTCGACGCGACGGGCCATAAGCCTCGACTCAGTAGGCTTGAGATTTTAAGAACTAGTGCTTTGTATTTTCTTTTTCTAGAAACATAAATACTCTTTATTAACTAAAAGTTTTTACTTTTGCACGTACAGATTGATTGGGGCGATTTGAAATTATTTTCTCTAAAATACGACATCAGACTTAAGTCTTATGAATGAATAAAATTCATGACTGAAAGAATTTCGCACCTTAACGGATCAGTTAAACTCGAATCTGAATTACCAAAATATCTAATATGATGGATTTAATTTGACAAAACAGGCCACGAGATTGACAGCTGATTTAATCCCTCTCCTTCCTCGAAATGTATTGCTATACACAAACGGTGTGCATGGAAGCACATATATACGGAGGGATTTAAGAAACACGAGGGTGATCGTCCCGCTTAAACTCCAAAAAATCACCATAAAATTTACTTAATTATATATATTTTTATTAATTTATCTTATTTCATTCCATAAAACTGGTCATTTTTTTTCGTTTCTTTGAATTCTCTTAAATTTTGCTCTCTTCTGTCTTGCTAAGGTAATTTGATGACGCTAAAGGGGCATTTTCGGTTTTCGGCTTAAGCTGAGCATGCGTGTATTCGGGCCTAGAGAGCCCATCTTCCCTGCGGCCCAACCACTGTGTTCCTTTTTTAAATCATAAGGTTTATAGAAATTTGTTCCAAAATATATTTAGTTTTAATATTATGAAATTGGAAAAATATTACAGTTATTTTGCCTGTCCTTTTTTTCAGCCTTGAAAAGTTAATTTATTGAAATAAAGTGCGAAATAAAATAATGAGTAATCCCGAACCAAACAGATCTCATAATCTCTTACAAACTACCCAGCAGGGGGTTTTGAGCTGTTAAGAGATCCTAAGATTTCTCAACATGATGCTTCAAGTATCAAACCGGAACTCGACCCGAATCTCTACCGGAGAGATCTCTGGGCAGTCCCTCATGGCGAACAAGTCCGTACTGTCACCTTCCAGGACTGCTCTCAGGAAGGCCACCACAATCCCTCCGCAGAACCTCCTCATGGGCTCCCTAGACTCCCCGTTCTTGCACGTGCAGCGAGACATCAGCCCTTTGATCCCCCCGGTCTCGTCGTCGAGCATGTCCATGTGACCGTAGTCATTGGCCACGAAGTGGCACACCGGTGGCCTGCACTCACTGTAGAATTCCCTGTGGTTCACGCCCTTGGCGGCACACGGAGGCATCAGAGGGCACTTCCATTCCTCACCGAGCCCCGATCCGATCACCTGTACGGTGCACGAAGAGTTCCAAGCACGAAACGGATTTATATACTGTAAAGGGACAGGAGACACGAGTCTGACGACAGGCCGGTTGTTATACCATGATGGGCATGTCGATGTCGAAGGAGCTAGGCTTGTACGTGAGAACCCGCGGGGGGGTTGGGCACGATTTGCACGGTCCCTCAACCGGGTCGATGCCGATCAGTGCTTTGAAAGGGATGGACGTGGTGATGGAAGCCTTTTGCAGGGCCACGGCGAAGGCTGTTTTGCCGCCCCTGCTGTGGCCGGAGAGGGCCAGCTTGGCCAGGTCCCCCTTGACTTTCGGTGGAAGAACGGCTGCGAGGCCTTCGGGCAGCCAATTTGCGATTTCTGCCGTCGAATTGATGTCAGCTGTGCAGTTTGAGCAACTGAATTTGTATAGCTGTTCATTTGCCATGGACGAAGAACTCGATGAATGCATGGAGCAACAAATTCATCTCGTAAAAGGCAAATATCCGAAGCAGCGAATGCTTCATACGATCTCATATTGCAGTAACCCTTAAATATGCGAAGATTTCCCGGGATAACCATTACAAACCGATCCAAGTTGCTCGAACCGATCGAATGAAAACAGATTCATGATACAACAGAGTACCTGAGGAGCAACAGCGACGAAGCCATGAGACGCGATGTGGTCGAGAAGCTGAGAGTAGAAAGAGTTCTCGAGAAGATAACCGTGGAGGAGTATAAGGACTGGGAACACTCCCTCCTCCGTCGGGGAATAGATGAGAAGAGGCTTTGGAGGAAGAACAGGGAGGTCGCTGGTGGAATCGACATTCGTATGGGTGGTCGAGTACTTCCCAGTCTGAAACACAGCAGCAGGAGAAGACGAGGACGAGGAGGACGACGACGACATGAATGGCAACAGTTAGCTGGATACGATGATGCCCTTGATTAGATATGGGTGCAATACGACCTTGTGCGTGGGCTTATATAGCCAGCACCTGCTACGGATGGGCTAACTAGAAGTTAAGTCTTAACTACTTGATTTCCCTTCATTTGGAGAACATTAATCAAGCTCGGTTCGAATACGAATTAGTCAAAATTCTTTAAAATTCTACATATCGAGTGGTGCATGCTAAAAAATATGATGATCCACTCATATTATATATTCAAACTAAATCAAGGGGATTTAAGAATATCCGAACCGAAGTTCTAAACCAACATTGTTAACTTTAGATAATGGATTCTCATCCACATGATCATCTACCAACAAGGATAAGAATTTGAATTCAATATTTATCACAAAAAGCAAGAAAGGGTAAGATTTCAACCACCACTATTATTGATACGACACGAGCGACCCAGAAAACCTCAGCACCGGGAATAACCGCGGCACTGCTCCTTCGCCGTGAATTGAACACGGCAACTTACTCTGTGACGGGACCGTCTTTCCGGGGATAGTAATGCAGCCGGGGCCTTTAATGCCCTGACATTGACGTGGTCCATAGACTGTACGAGAGAGCGTATTGGACATTTTGAAAATCAAAGTTACGTGATGACATCCGACACTCATATCGAGCGAAAGGACAATGACAAGATTTGCTACTGTATAAAGTTGCCTGTCCTTTACTCCGCGATGATTTGATCCTGGCACAGCACATTTCAGTGGGGACCTGCATCGAGCATTTCTCGTAGGATAATAGGGTAGTCCCAGGAAATTAAATCACATATAGGAAGTGTCATACCCTTAGCATGTCATATTTTCATTAAACTTATGCAATTTCGTAGGTATTTTCTTCAAGTTATACAGTGAAATATCATTGTTCGAAAATTTCATCTACACACCAAGAGGGGTTGGGCCGAGTGGTAAGCAGCTCGGTGCCGCTTAAGGAGGTCTCAGGTTCGAGACCTCACGTACGCAGACACCCCTCTTGGGAGCCTCACCCGCCATTGCCAGGCGTGCGACCCGGGGCGACCAACGGATTAGTCAAGTATGGTTGGCTGAAAGATGCCATCTCACCGCTGGTGGGGCCTGCTTGGATACCGTGGCTGGCGACCAAAAAAAAAAAAAATTTCATCTACACAGACAAATTTAAGAGAGAATCAGTGCATTTAGGTAGAATGTTTTTCCATGAGACACCACTGACAATTTCTTGTCTTTTTGAAATAACTCCACCCTTTCGTAAGCACATGAATGCTTGTACTCTACATAGTGTATGCTCTGAAGGGACAAGTATCCAATGTGCCATGCCCAGATTTTTCCATTTCTCTTGATGCCACACCTCCAACTTCCAAATCCTATATCTAGCACTGCTCTGGAGGCGGTAGAGAGGAGTCTCAAGATGCCTTACAGTCCATATACCATATCTCCAGCCATGTCCGATACTACCTCCGAGACTGCATCTGTGAATTCCGGACAGACATGTTCAAAACAAGAAAGAGAGAGACAATGGGAAAGAACCATTTTATCTTACCCAGAATGAACACTTTCGAGGAGGGAGCTGAAGTAGCCATTACCAATCCCCAAGGGTGAAGGAAGGAACCCATGACACTCTCATTATGTTTCCATACTGCTACCAGAGAGAGACAAAAAGCAACCGAGGAATTCACTCTTCCTTCTGTGCTTGTCCCAGCTGCATGCCCGTTTGACAGGGACTGGAGTAAGTAACAGGCCCACTGCGATGTTGATTTCTCATTGAGGAACTGCAGCAATTAGGAGTGTTCGTCCACGATTTTAATGTGATTTCAACACCTCGCCACGAGTCTCCGCTGGAATGTGAATCTGAATTGAAATTTAAGACACTTTCTCAGAAAATAAAAGGTGTCAGATTCGTCCTATCTCGGTAAAGGAATGGTATCTTCCAGTGAAGATCGCCCATGGTGTATCAATTCCAACAATCAGCGGAGGAAAAGCCAGAATTCCACATGTTCAATTGGTCAGGATGGTATTCCGAACTGAGACATGGCCCCGACTCTTCGGAAGAGAGGGAGCTTCTGGTTGGTCTCTCCACCATTGGTTTTCTGTTATACGTTGATTGCTATTAGCGCTGGAAAAGAGGGAGGCCTCTATCAAACCTTCACGGTCTGGTACCTTGGCTTGTAAACAGCCAAGGCGCCGCGACACTCACCTTGGCTATATACAAGTCAAGGTACCAAACCGTAAAGGTTTAGTAAAATTTTCCGGAAAAGAGACGCTATCAAATTGTACATTCTGCCGTGAACATGGAAACTCCTGTAACATTCATGATGAGTTCACTGAAAAGATATTTGATTTTCCACAAAGTGCTGATAGCAATCGTTGTCTCTTCAAGATTTCACTTGATCCATAGGTTAGTTTAGGCCGCAGTTCACGAGGCTATTGCCTTGTCCAAACTTTCTGTCGTACAGTGGCTAAGGTGAATCATCTGTTAAAATCACCTTCCATGTTCTTTTAGTTTGATTTGGTCGGAATCCAGCTGTTTGCTTCCTGGAAAGGAAATAGTAAATGTTCAAGACCACTTTCAGGATCCTTAATTGATCTCCGATTCGTTGCTGGAAAAGTTTCGACTTTTTGCAGACGCTTAGCCAAAGAGCGCAAATCTACTCGATGCAATGGAAAGTCAGATGCGAATCATAATGTCTTCTCTCCTTCAAAGACCAAAAATGTACTGGACAAGAACATCTGTGTACAACTGTTGCAAGCTAATCCTACTGCATAGCATCAGCAAGCGATCTCCTAAACTGCGGGGCTTGAACAACTGACCGTAATCAAATCGGTTTCCTACAGCAGGGGCAGTGAGGATGAGGATGATCGGCAATCCATGGAAGAAGACACTCTGAATGGTACTTGTGGGAGCATGAAAGATCAATCACTTGCTGGTGGCCTCCCCGGAAATCGTCCAAGCAAACCGCGCAGACTTTTCGATCCGACTTATGCAACCTGTTGAATCCTAAGTTCCATGTCCTCCCAAGCAATGTTATCGGCCCCGCCTTCCCTCCTGCCTTGTTCTTGTTCCCTCCATCCCCACTCTGTTGCCGATGATCCTTCCGCGTCCTGTCATTTTAAATTGCCCAAAAAGTTAAGATTCTGAAAGCCAACAACAAATTCCAAGCCGAGAGAGAGAGACGGATCGACTAATTCAATCTCATTGGACCGGCACGATTCCGGTGATTTTCCCTAAAAGAAGAAGAAAGGACAGACCTTGAAGAAGAATTGAGGTAGCCGAGCTTCTGCTCCAGCCTCCGGCGGGCCATCAAGGCAGTCTCGTCCATGGCAGAGCTCGCAGCCGCCGGCGGCTCCGTCCGCTCCCTGAAGTAATCCCGTCCACAGCCAAAGTGGTCTTCTCGGCGGAACGGGGGCGATCTCCTCTTAGGCACCCCAACTCCAGGTATCATCCCCGCCATTTCCAATCGTTTCAATATGAGAAAATGTCTCTGCCTCTTCGACGATGACGAGGGGATGTAAATCTATAACCCGACGTATCCTCGGGTTTGTTGAACTGACGAACATTCAACAAGAATGAATTTTCCTGCCAATCTTCCAACTTCCTGAAGGAGAATTGTCCTCTCTAGCAGGGAAGTGAAAGAGCAGAGGAAGCTTCCTTGTCCGAAAATAGCCGTTTCTGAGGATCTTCCCACCTTGGAATTTTCAGTTTCTACGGAAGGAAGGACCGATTTCTGCTAGTCCACTGCATGACTCGACACGACGGGCCATGGGCCTCGACTCAATGGGCTAGAGATTCAAGAACCTGTATTTATTTATTTATTGGCTCGGAACGAGAACTTGTATTTTTTTTTTTTTCATAGAAATATAAATACTCTTTATTAAATAAAAATCATTTTTCCCTAAATAAAATATTAAAATTCAGTCTAATAAATGAATAAAATCTATGATTGAAAGAATTTTACATTTTAATGGTCAATTGAAATTGATCCTGAACTATTCTGAGTCACATTAAATTCCTCCGGGTGGAAAAAATCTCAGATGACCCTACCTCCCAATGACGTGACAAGAAAGAACCCAATCAAATTCCTTTAACTGGTATTAATTATAGTAACTGTTCAGGTAATTAATATTAATTAACTTGTCTGTCACATTTTTATTGGTGTTTTCGCACGACACGTGACGAAGCAGGAACACTGAAGAATTTCTACTCCAAGTGGGTGGATCCCAAAATATCTAACATGATAGATTTAATTCGATAAGCACGTAAACAGGCCACGTGATTTACAGCTGATTTAATCACTTTTCTCCCTCGAAATGTATTATTATACACACAGTGTGCATGGAAACACATACATATGGACAGATTTAAGAGACACAAGAGCAACCGCCCCTCTTAAATTCTAAAAAATAAGTATAAAATTTATTTAATTTTATCTATATTTTTATTAAATTATCTTATATTATTTTGTCAAACTTACCCTCTCTTTTTTTTTTCCATGCAAATTCTCTTAAATTTTGCTCCCCTCCGTCTTGCTAAGGTAAGTTAATGAGGGAAGTTTTCCTCCATTATTTATCAAGTAAATTATGTGTCAGAAATTATTTATTTGCTGCTTATTGGTCCACCAAATATTAATGCAAATTGTTGTATGTCTAACCCTTATTGGACAGGCCAACGGGGCGGTAGCCCCACTGGTGGGGGACTGGGGAGCTCACCTAGAGCTCCCAAGTTCAAGCCCCAGGAGGGGCACTTCTCCGTTGGTGGGGGCTTTCAGTTCTCTTGAACTCGTCAGGTTCGCTTGTCTTACCCGGCACACGTGATCTGCGGGCTATTGCGTGTGCCGACACCGCTAGTTGGGCCCGGAAGGCGCTCGGATACCTCGGTTATCAAAAAAAAAAAAAAGATTTTTCTAGCTATTAGTGTTAACCATGGTTCACGAATTACACGCGGTGCTCAACTCCGGTTACGTAATTTCCAAAGTTAATTACTGGATCTTACTCGCTGACAAGGCCAGAGGAATCTATTTCGTGGTACCAGATTCTTCATTTTGTAGCCTTGTCTTGGCTCCTCCTTTCCTCAGTCGTCTCCATCGCACAAAAGAACAGTGTCTCATTAAGCGCAGGAGACACAAAGGCTTCTTTCTCCGATCCCACCTAGCTTGTCTTTTGCTAAACAGCGATGTGTAGTCGACGGGGATGCTAGAAGGTGCATTGTAGATGGAAGGATACTTACCGGTCACTACCATGAACAAGTTAAGGAAGCGTGTCCACTGGGAAATTTGCTATGAAGAATGCAAGAATATGGAAATCGATGTCGTCTTCACCGTACGATGTACGAGGAAGAATCCTAAGCAAGGTCAGACCACGAATCGAGCCACATCGCACTTCCATATTTCTGTCAGGTCTCTTTCTTGTATGTGGTCGTAAATGCTGTTGAGGACCGCCATGCAGTTCGGTGCTCGCACCGTAAAATTTTCCTTCCCCTCGAGTGTAATTTACCCAAACAAGATCGACTGTGCTATTTACACAGGCGTCCATAACTCGAACAGCAGAAGACGCAGATCCCAAGAGACAGAGGAGGTCGGCAAGGGAATGGGGCACGTGCTTAATCGGCTGGCAGTACAGTTGACCAGGCCCGCCATGCCGCCATGCCAGGCCTGGGTGGGCCTTCGTCTTCCTCCCTGATTGAGTTTCTGATTAAATAACTTCCATGGCCCCAGCAGTGGATCTCCAAGTGGACCTCCCCGCTCCTTCCCATCCCCTAACAGATCGAGTATTTTACACGGGTCCTCCCATGTTCTTGACCACTTTTCACATGGCCCTCTGATCCCCATCCATGCATTCACCCACTCAATTTCTATCCCCTTCCATTAATAATTCATCGATAAGTACTGTTGTTTTGACCAGCAGCGTAGCAGGAACTAGATCTACGAATTGCACCACTTGGAAGGGAATACGTGGGATATCACAGCATTCCATGCTGGATGCATATCCTATCGTTTATCTTTACTAGAGATTTAATGGCAAGGACATGCTTACAAAGTTACAAGCTCGTCCACACTGTACTATTTTAACCGCTGGACAAAAGATGACAGAACCTTAAAGAAGTCAATGGGAGGCAAGGAATCTCTGGCATAGAGAGAGAGAGAGAGAGAGAGAGAGAGAGAGAGAGAGAGAGGTTAGTGCTGAGAGTGGCTTATGTTGGCAGTTTAGTTATACGGTGGCAGGCAAGGAATCTCTGGCATTGATCTCATAGAGAGAGACAGAGAGGTTAGTGCTGAGAGTGGCTTATCTTGGCAGTTTAGTTATACGGAGAAGGAGAAAGTGAGAGGAAGGGGCGATGGCAGGGTAAAGAGATGAGGCTGTCAAGACCCAAAATATAAGGAATAGAGGGAGAGGGGTGTCCTGTGCTGTGTTGTAACTTGTAACAAGAGAGACAAAGTCCATTCAATGTAGGTGTGCTCTCTGACTACTGCTCTCCAACAACTGTGCATCTAAAGGTGGGAGAAGGGAAGGGATCCATTGAACCAATCATTTCTTGTTATCATCCATGACAATCTAGAAGGAGGCTTTGACAGGAGAGGAAAAGATGGGGAAACCAGGGAAATGGCTCAGGAACTTCTTGGTTGGGAAGAAGGACAAGGACAAGGACAAGGAGAAGCAATCCCCTGTGCCAGCAGAGAACCCGACAACTCCGATCCCGTTTGCGCCGATGACCCCGAAGGAGAAGCGGAGGTGGAGCTTCCGGCGGCCCTCTGCCGCTTCGGTTGACTCTAAGGATGCGAGCTCGACCTTGGAGCCAGCGCCTGCCTCTTCCTTGGCCTCGTCTATGCACGGAGCTGAGAGCGAGCAGAAGAAGCACGCCCTGGCGGTGGCTGCTGCCACGGTAGCGGCGGCGGATGCTGCAGTTGCGGCAGCTCAGGCAGCCGCAGCTGTGATCCAGCTGACTGCAGGGGCTGGTCCGAGGGCCAATCCTGAGGAGGAGGCTGCTGCTATTAGGATTCAGTCTGTGTACCGGTCTCATCTGGTAAGTCCAAATCCATGGTCAAGATGCTTCGTAATGCTAGAAGTCAATTTTGTAAGTCCAGAGCCGTCTATATCTAGTCTGCTTTTGGGTCTTAAATCAAAACAGCTCTGCTTGGAAGCAATGGATTTCGTTAAGACATTTCGCTTGCATAGAGTAATTTGAATTGTTCTGATGATGTTCCAAGAAAAATGCTGGATTTTCAAGATATTTTGGTTTTAGAATCCTAGGATAGATAGTCTGCAGAAATCCTAGGAGTGTTTCATGACATTCCAGGGACTCTGACATCCATGCTGTAGAATTTTGTTACGAGATCCACCTAAGAAAGATCCTGAAACAAAGTGGTCCATTTCTCCATTTCCGCTGTCATTTTCAGGCAAGGAAAGCTGTGAGGGCTCTGATAGGACTAGTGAAGCTGCAAGCACTGGTGAGAGGTCACCTGGTGAGAAGACGGGCCACCGCTACGCTCCGGTGTATGGAGGCCCTGGTGACGGTCCAAGCTCGAGCTCGGATCCAAAGGCTCCGATTGTCAGAAGAATCGAGATCTGCCAATCCCAGGCCTTCCACGCATCGGAGATCCACTCGGAACGATCACTTCAGGCTCGTAAATCACGTAAAGTCCATAGTCTTCTCTCTCTTCGGCCTTCAAAAGAAAACCCAACCAAAAAAAAAAGGTTGAATGGCCATATATTACAATAGCAGGATTAACTATGGAACCCAAACACTGATCTTAAAGCTTAAACTAATAGATCATATTCCTACTCTTAGGAGATGGACAATGGAGCCGAAGACAACAGCAAGATTGTCGAAGTAGATACCGGGGAGCTGAGGACACCGAGCGCGAAGAGCCGGAGGAGCTACTCGAACAGCCACCCACAGCCCGAACGAGCCGATTACAGATTCACAGCATACTTGAAACAGGAACTCAACCAGATCTCTCCGGCCCCATCAGCTCTCACTGAAATGAGCCCGAGAACCTGCAGCGGCCACTTCGAGGACTACAACTCACTCGGCACAGCCCAGAGCAGCCCCAAGTGCTACTCTGCCATAGCCAAGGCCTACACATCGCAGGTCCCCTTCTCCTTCCCGAGGTCGGAGTACGCAGAGTCCTTATCATACGACTACCCTCTGTGCCCGAACTATATGGCGAACACGGAGTCGTCAAGGGCCAAGGCCAGGTCCCAGAGCGCGCCAAAGCAGAGGCCCGAGTACGAGAGACAGCCGAGTATGAGGACGAGAGCATCGGTCGAGGGAAGGAATGTCCCTCGGGCCGTGAGGATGCAGCGGTCGTCATCCCACCTGGGATCTGCAGCTCATGGTTACCGGTACCCGTGGTCAATCAAGCTCGATAAATCGAGCATGTCGCTCCAAGAGAGCGAGTGTGGCTCATCCAGCACGGTGTTCACGAACACAAACTATTGCAGATCACTCGTCTCGTACGAGGTGAGAGCATGACAGTACTATAACCAAGTAAGCTGATATTCGATACACATCGAAAGTGAAGGAAATTAATAAGGTCCCGTCTCTGTTTCTTATTTGTCAATGCAGACTCGTGGGAATAGGTACCAGAAGGGCCTTCCTCCTCCTCATCATCATCAGGGTGTTTGAATTCACCTCTGGAAGATCGACAGAGAGTGATTGGAAAGCTAGAACAAGCAGATCGGATTCAGTAGGAACTTGGAAGTGCAGCGCTTCTCAGGAAAGCTAATGGAGTTGTCCTGGAAGATTGAAAACCTTCTATTAATGTAACTTTTTAGGACTTCAGAACTCAAAAAGTGATTCAACCCCGAATGTAGATTTCATGTGTATTGTTTGTCTCAGCTAATGATTTCTTTTTCTTATCATAACATGTTTGAAGGGGAGGTTGTTTAGCAATATGGAAGTTTTCCATGATGTGTTTGGTGGTAAACCTCGAAATATTATGAGAAATACGATAAATATGATGTAATCTTGTCATGACAGCTCTGTTGTGAAAACTAACCTCGATTGGAGACTAAAGAATAAGAAATCTTCAGGAAGTTGGTTTCCATGAATTCTTTTTCGGTATAAGGTCTTTACGAAATTTAATTCTTATCAATCATATGAAATGTACGGTGTACATGCCATGCCGTTTGCTTGTCCGATTCAAAATTGGAGCAAGAGTTCGACCCGAGAATAGACGGGTCGGAGGATTGGGCTGCCAAAGGCCCAATGTCTTACTTAATGAGGCCCGGATCTGATTGGACGATGGTACCCTTCGAGTAGGGCCGGAATCACAACTTCCCCTGATTACGGCCTCGGCCTTAAATAGAGCGCCACTCGCACGGTTAGGGTTTCTCTGACGTTCGAGGGTTTGCTCGGAGCCGTCCGCTTCCTTTCACAACGCTCTCTGCTGTGAGAGGAAATCCGCATCTCCTCCAATCATGGCCGTCGGGTACTCCTTATCTCTCCCTCTCTTCCTCTGCAACGATTACGTTTTCTGCGAAATATCGCTTTCGAATTGAGTTCTGACTGTTCTTGTTGCAACGGTGCAGTAAGAACAAGAGGATCTCCAAGGGAAAGAAGGGAGGGAAGAAGAAGGCGTGAGTTTCCCTTTCAACTCTTGACGAGTGGATCTGAATCATATGATTTTCTTTCCTTTTTGCATATTTTGCTCTGGCATTTCTCCGTTGCTCTGTTTTTGATCTTGTGCTTCTCGATTGTTCTGTAGAGTTGATCCCTTCGCCAAGAAGGATTGGTACGACATCAAGGCTCCGTCAGTCTTCTCCGTGAAGAATGTCGGCAAAACCCTTGTCACTCGTACTCAGGGTACCAAGGTATCTACTGTGCAAATGTGCTGCTATTGGTGTCTTGTTTATAGATCACTGTGCTTGATTCCAGCTTTGTTGATTGCATAGTGGGGTTGGGTGCGGTGGGATTTTTCGAGTTTTCAAATTCTGAATCCTGTGAAATCTCTGCCTTTTGACTCTGTTTCTGTTTAACCGATTGTTGCTTAGAAGGTGACATTCTGTCATGACATGTGGGCCTTCTCATATAAATTCTGTTGACTATTGTAACCAGGGAGCTGATCCATTGGCATGATGTAGCAAGAAATTGGGTTGATCTTGTGAACATCAGAAATTAAGTTTTTATTTTTAGAATCAAAGGGACAAAAAGTAATCATATCTTTGTACACTCTAAGATAAATCTGAGACAGGATGCTTCGGTTAGTTGTTTATTTGGAAAACAAAGTGACTGGCTTGGGTAACCTTGAAAGAATTAAATGCACCATTACGTTTGATTTAGTGCTACCCATTAGTTTGAGAGGTGTTGAGCTAATAACCAGAGATTCCAACTTAGGTTGATAAAAGGTTTTGACATTGTATTGGCCATTTTGTTGACGAGGGAAGTTACACACCGTTTGCCACTTCTTTTTGTATTATCTGTTGAGACATGAGCGTAGAAAATATACAGGATATTTATCTATTAATAAACTGACATTGACTGCTGTGATCCTACCAGATCGCTTCTGAGGGACTCAAACATCGGGTGTTTGAGGTATCATTGGCTGACCTCCAAGGTGATGAGGACCACGCCTACAGGAAGATTCGGCTTAGAGCTGAAGATGTTCAGGGAAGAAATGTATTGACTAACTTCTGGGTAAGTTATATTTTACAGGTCACATCTGTTCCTGTCCTTTCTGTTCATGATTAATGGTATATCTTATATATATTAATCAAAAGGAGGGGGAGTAGTATTGGGGTATTCCTCAAAAGTTCAAAAGTTCATAGATCATCCTGATGTGGTCTAGTTTAATTCCAAGTTGGGCTAGATTTTATGCTTTTAAATTTTTGGATTGACTGTACTGACCCGCATCATGTTGAAATCATCAAAAAGGCACAAAAGATGCTTGATGTTGCTGGTTATAGGCCTAATCTCTAATTCCTATCAGCAGTACTGTTAACTGGTTTTACAAGATTTAATTAGTCTGATAACACAAAAATCTTTCTCCATCCTTGCTATGAAGCTAGAGATATGGTCAATTATACAGCATTTGCTTCGGCATTGGTGGGGGAAGATGCCAAAGTTTTCTGAAATCAGGCGGACAGAAACCATTGCTATCCTTGGAGATCCATGCTACTCTTACTCTATCGGTCCTGAATTGCTCGTGAGAATTATTAGATCATCCACGAACATTAAATGAGGGATCACTGGGCCTTCCTTACTGAGTTTCATTCCTTTCAATTTGTTATCATTTTCAGCTCTGTATAATGTGTGGGAGAGAACCTCCATTGATGAAATAAGCAGGTAGGGAGACAGGGGGTCTCCATTATGAAGGGCCATTCTTATCTACAAATTTTCAAAATCAGTTTCAATGCTAATCTGTCCTTTCCTAGCCCTTGATCTTTCCAATAAGTCTTTCTGTTCTGGAACATTTAGGGTATGGACTTTACCACGGATAAGTTGAGGTCCTTGGTGAAGAAGTGGCATACTCTGATTGAAGCACATGTTGATGTCAAGACAACTGACAATTACACTCTGAGGATGTTCTGCATTGGCTTCACCAAGAGACGTCCAAACCAGGTCAAGAGAACCTGCTATGCTCAATCCAGTCAGATCAGACAGGTGATTCATCAACCACTGTATCTTGCTGTTAATTAGATTATCTTTGGGGATTTTATTTTATTTTTTACCAGGCTGGGTGCTGTCCCTGATGTCTAATGTTGGAAGCAAGTATCTGACATTTTCTTTTTATACTAACGTTCTTCGGCTTGCCCATACGTTCTGAATCATTAGCCCTGTTGCAGATTCGTCGTAAGATGAGGGAAATCATGGTCAACCAGGCGACTTCTTGTGACCTGAAGGAATTGGTTCGAAAGTTTATCCCTGAGATGATTGGGAAGGAGATTGAGAAGGCAACCAGCGGCATCTATCCGCTGCAGAACGTGTTTATCAGGAAAGTGAAAATCTTGAAGGCTCCGAAGTTCGATCTAGGAAAGCTTATGGAGGCACGTACCTCTCTCTGTTTAGATTTTCTTGACTAAGAGAGAACCTTGGCGTGTACTTTATCATAACTATGTTTCTTTTAAGTGTCAAACGTCTTCAATTTTGATATTCATGGTGTATAGGTTCATGGTGACTACTCAGAAGATGTAGGCGTGAAGGTGGAAAGACCTGCTGATGATACCATGGCCGAAGGAGCTACTGAAGTCATTGGAGCCTGAAGGAGCAGGGCCTTTTGGTTCTTTGCCTTTTGATGATTTTGTTTGATTTTTTGTTCTTGGGAGGGCTTTCCCAGTTACAAACCTGACAGAATACATGGGTTAGCCGAGCGATATCATGTTCTATTCTCTATTGAGCAGTTGTCTAGTTTTCCATATTTCTTCTCAAATGCTCAACTATCTTTTCCCCTCTAAACTTTAGCTCAAATAAGGAGTTAAGATTGAACATCATCTTTGCTCGGCCGAAAATGGAAAAATCTTTGCACATTTTTTAAGTGAATATTCTGAATTGCTAATTTTGGTGCTTCGTGATGTTGGTTTCCTTACTATTCTTGCCTCAATAACGTGACATTAAATTATTCTACTTCTATCACTAAAGAAGAAATTCGACTTAGTGTTGATGACAGTAATTCTAGGTATCAACAACTAATCCTGCATTGACTCGATCATAAGAATTGAAAAATCTCATGCTTTCAATTCTTATGCCACTTCAATGCAAGCTGGTGCAGGTAACAGGTTCACTTGGGCAACTTTAGGGTTCGAACACTGAGAAAATGGGCCTTCTTGATCCGTTTGGTGCTGTGAATGCCGTAGACAGCAGATTTCATTGCTACGTGCAACTATGCAGCGTGGTGTATGGAATAAAGCAAGCACCGTTAGCTAGTCCAGGAAGATTTGACCCGGTTCGAGCCACAACCTCTTTTCTGATATAGCTACAAGATCTCAAATGCTTGGTTTGGAGTTGCCGACACCACATTTGAGGATCATTCGTCTTTCCTTGGTCATCTGGCTTCGAAAGTCAAGTAAAAGCCCGGTGATCTTGTGAATAGCAGGCTTTAAGATAATAACAGAACAGGTCATTACAAAGAGAACATGTTACAACCTTAAAACCTTATTTTACAGATACACCAATTGAGATCTTCGTTAAAAGAATGTTCTTGTACAGCAAAACTAAAAGCAACCAAGAAATGATCCTTAGCCCGAAGATCAAGGTTCTGTTACTAATGCTGGGGAGTGAGAGAAGGAAAAGAAGGGATAGACTGTAGGATTAATCTGCGGCCGCTCCTAAAGCCTGGGGAGGAACTGAACTCACCATGAGGGGGAGATACCCTCTTGCGGTTGGGAGAGGCCGTCTTTATGCTCGCGCATGGGGTTGTGCTGCCCATTAGGATATCAGGCATTTCGTCTTCAGCACTGAGTTGTAGAGGATTCTCAAACTTGGGCGGTGGAAGCAGCGGAAACATTGTCTTTCCTTGTTTCTGGAGGCCATTCATTACGTAAGAACCGTTTGTTGTCAGGAATGAGGATCGTGGGGCCTTGCCCATTGATGGAGGAACTGCCATCTGAAGCGGAGGTCTGCACAGCATAAATTGTATCCACGAATCAGTGACAGGGAGAGCTTACCTGGTGAATACTATACTGATTTATTTCTGTAGAGTATTTACCCTGAAAGCTCCAGCGGTGTGCTGGGAAGAACCGCATGGTGAGCCTGCTCCCTTCTCCTCGTGTTTTCAGTTTTCAGTAGAATCACATCAAGTCCATACTTTTCACATTTTTCTGCCTCTTCCTCTTCAGCTTCACATTCTGTTCCCAGTGGAACTGATCCTGGATTTTAGAAATCAACTGTCATGGACATGGACCATTTTTCATGCGCATGAGAGGAGAAACAGACGAGCCTACATCTGAGAAAAACATGGACAAGTGTAACTTACCATCTTTTGTACCAAATGCATTCTTACACCCTTCACATCGGCAGTTAATCGAGCATCCGACCCCGCCCTTCCATAACAGAAATAATCCTTTATTGCTAGAGAAGTTTGAAAACAATCAAATAGCAGTTAGGCAACCCAAGTAGAGAATAAAACCTGATAACATTCACAGTATTTCTTCAGGCAGCTAGACTTCTTGCAGTTACAACCTCTCTTATGCCTCGCTGAAGCTGGTGTTTTCATGGAATCGTCCTGCATTGAAGGAACGATGAACAGTATGAGGTTAGAATGCTGCCTTATAGAGGTTGGTGAGATGAAGACGTTGCTGGATTTCTTACCCCAATCTCGGTAATGGAATCAGAACCTCTGATCACTTTAGGAGCAAATGCTAATGGGTTTCGTGACTCGATCTGTTTCCTAGTTGCAAGAACAGTGTCTTCGTGAATGGGCTTGTTAAAGCAGTCTTGACAAGCACATGGCTCGATGCAGTAGACACCAGCAGCAAAGCATTCGCAGTAACTACAACAGAAAGTGAACATTTCAAATTCAAGGCCCAAGTGATTGTACTTGAAGTCTGCTAGCCTTATTATATAGTCTTTTACCCAAAAAATAGAAAAATAAAATACATTGCATGACTGATCATTTGACATTATAAGAGCATGTATGAACTTACAGCTTCAAACATTTTGATTTCTTGCAGTTACACCGCTTGCAGGCCTCATCCTCTCCACCATGCTCGACTCTACGCCTGCAGAACAAACACTAGTCTTATCAGTAAAAGGAAAGCGGTAGAGAAAGATGAGTGTTTTGGTTTCAAACAGCACATACCTCTTCTTTTGGGGGCTATTCGGGTTTAGCTCTTCAGTATTCAGCAATACTAGTGCTTGAGAAGTATCTTCCACAAAAATATTCCCACCTTCATCTTCTTCTTTCTCAGAAGCATTTGAAATCACAGGTTGAGGGAGCAATTCTTGACTAGCCATATTTGATACTTTAGTTTCAGAGGACGAACTATCACAGTTTGTGATTTTATAGTCCTTTGCTGAAGTGAGAGAATTCAAATGAAGACCGATCCCAGGGAGAATACACTTTGAAGATTCGCCTCCTCTCTTATTATTAATAGAAGTGAGTATAAGATTTTTCGAGGCGTTCTTGTCTTCGGAATGAGATAAGGATGAATAGCTAGAACTTTCACGCAACCTTTGGTGGTGATGAGCTCCCGCCATCTCAAAATCTAGGCAGCGCCTTCTTATACCACGTTGCAAATTCAAGAGAGGCTGAGAGACAAAACGCAGAAACAGACCATTTGTTAGGTTGAGATATCAAGTGAAGTTAAGATAACAGTAGTGTCTTCAGAATGACTTTCGTTATGTTGGCTTCGAGCTAAACCAGTTCATGACATGTCTTGTTCAAATTTTTCTTCCACAGGTAGCATTGAGTCACGGTCCATGTCCAGTCATAATCAGCTCATGATTGGAAAGTATTTATTAGATTTAAGTTGGATAATGTACCTTCATATCTGCAAATGGATAATGGACTGCCGCCTCATTTTTCAAGGCATCACTTTGGTAGATTCCTATACTTTGTAAGTCATCGCTTCCAAAATCCTCTTGAGCATGCTTGATTTCTATGCTTTCTAAAGCATCTCCTCCCATTTCAGGGTGCTCATGTGAAGCAACTTGGAACAAGAGTTGCATTTTCTGTAGTTCAGTGATATTATTTTGAAGAAAACTTGAGGAAGCATCTAATCCTGTTTCAAGACCCGGTGACTTCTGAATGAGCCCTCTAAAGGCCTTAGCATCATTCGGAGAGCTGTAGATGAGTAAGTCCACAGTATCTGAGACCAGGCTCTCCCAATCAGATCCTGGCCCTGTTTGCTTATTCCCAAGATCTGCTTCCCCTTCAGGCTGTTCAATGTGGTGGGCCCTTTGAAGGCCAATCTCCCGGTTGGGGCCACAGTCTGGGCTGCCACAATCATACTTTAAGATGTGTGGCAGTTCAATTGCAAACTCAGAGTGTTCACTGAGCTGCTCAACGGAAGCTGATGCACTGGAAATTCCTCCCACAAAGTTCTCTGGAAGCTTAGCCTCAGCCCCTTCGTTTGTGCTCCCTGCTTTCTCCACATCTCCAGAGAGACTTTTCAGTTTGGATGAATCCAAGCTCTGATGCCTGTAAAGAAAGAACTCAAGATACAGTAAAGTTCATCTTTTGCAAGATTTAGATAAAGAAATCCAGTCTTGCTTTTACCTTCTAAGGAACCTTGATTCCTTGAGAGAGCTGACATGGGGAGAAGTGAAAATAGAGTGAAGAGATGCAAAGTTAAGAGAGCTGAACGTCTGAGTAATGTGGATGGACTTGACAGGTTTGATGGGAGACAGATTGTTGATGTATTTAAATACAGGTGAATCCTGCAATCCATGCATAAAAAATTTGTATTATCCATTCGAGAAATTAGCACTGCCTTTTGCAAAATACGGATCATGGAACCAAAGAAAACGTAATCTTTTTCTTGCTCGGCAAGAATAATTAGATCATGAAGATTTAAGTCCATAAGTTAATAACATTTCACCCATTGTTAATGGAATAGCAAGTTCCATCACAAACAACCTTGAAAACAGACTACAAAGGCATGCGATATATTCAAACCAGACCATATCACAACAAGAAGAGGACCTGGGAAGACGAGGAAAAGGGAACTCATTCCAGATCAATTTGATTTAGATGCAGCTGATATAGAAATTGACAGTTTTTTTAACTGTTCTGAGGACATTCTTCAAAGTTCAAATAGCATTGACAGACTGGTAAGAAATTATTACCAAATAAAGAATTTGCAAGATCGGATAGAACTAATTAGTTCTATTTGGGCTAACTTACAGAACCCCACAAACTTAACTGGAACAGCAAGGGATACTTCATAGAAGAGCAAGAACAATGAACTGCAATTTTCAAAACTGAGCTCAAATGCGAGATCTAATTAACCATGGCAGTATCTTGGGAATTTTGCAAAACTTTTGCTTTTCAAAAATTAAAGTCATGTGACAAGGGGTCTCCTCCAAGAAAGTAGAACTTCCACCTCATCACTTGTGCTAATAATAGAAACAAAGCCAAAACCTCCAGCAGTTAATGTAAACCCGGAGACAATAAATCAAGAACGTGCAGAGAAACCTCTTCAAAAATTTCTTCCTGCTGACTGTCTTTCTAAGAGTGAAAATAGCAATTAAGTGTCAACCAAGAAGGAGATAATTAAGCAAACGAAGATCCAAATCTCACTCCCAAATCAAGAGCGGCTCAGTTTGGAAGCAAATCAATGGCACTTAACTGAAAAAATGGGTTCCCAAAAGGCAGAAATTTCCTCTTAATGAGTGCACCCATCACTCCGAACACTGTAATTTAACTCAAAGAAAAGCCGAATTCCGCTTCAAAATTTGGCTTAACCCACATAGAGAACAAATGTAGAGTCCAAAAAAGAGAGATTTTTTTTTCCAAGTAAAGAAAAGCTAGGAGTGAGATAGACAAGAAATCAAGAACATGCAGGGCAATCCCAGAGAACAAACACAAAAGATTTTCTTCAAAATGAGAAATTTTGAGCTTTTTTAAGGTACTCTTCTTCGTGAAAGTCACAAATCCCAACAGGGACTCAACAAAATAAAGAGAAGGAAATCTCTGTTTCTCTGATAGTGAAATTGCAGCAAGAAGGTCAATCACGGAACAGATCAGGGAATGCAACTCTGCACCTCAAATTTAGAGATGGAAGTGGACGATGAGGCGATCTGGGTCCTGTCTGGAGTATCCATTTCCATGGAAGAAGCTCATCCACTTGTGTCTCTGAGCCTCTGACACACACTCTTCACCTCATCTCCCTCAATCTCTCTACGGAAAATGTCTAAATAAAGGGCAAAAGCCAAATGAAGAAGGGCACGACGGGGAGAGAGACAGAGAGATTTTCAAGAATGAAGCGGGAAAACTTGGAGATTTTCTCATAGAGATGGACCCCTTTTATGGACCCGATTGACCCTACCTTTCGACGCCCCCACCACGCTAAACTACACTACCCACAGCTGTCTTCCTTCCTCCATTATTTGTAGTTTCTTTCCTCACAGGAATCTGTAACTGCAGAGGGTGGCAGTTTAAATTTCTTTCCCAGAAAAGAACAGGTGGAAGTAAATAGGAGTAAAGTAATCCTTGTCTTCTCACGTTTCTATGTTCCCTTCTATTTTAGTATTTCTGGTAACGTACCCAGTCAGTTGTCTTGTTTCTGAATCCTCTTTTTATTTTTTTCCAAATCCAAAGTACACTGTCCGTAAATTGTAGAGAAAAATGCTAAAACATTTCCCACTGATTGTGGAGTCAGTTACGTTCGTTCACAACACTGTAAAGACACCTTTTTCTTAAGGTGTTATGGAAGAATCAAATATGTATCTCTTGATCCCATAGCATTGTAGGCTACAACGATCGATTTGCTGGTAAGGGGTAGCACCCTGTTTTCCTCGATGCCATAATCGCCAGTAACTGTCCCTTATATGCCCGGTTCTGTGAAGATGATACAGATAAGGGGAAGAGGTTGAATGCATCTACTGCATGAATCAAGTTCCCCATTGCACCCGGCATGCGTGCGACAGTACGTGCCGGTTCTTGGAGGAGATACCGATCGATAGGCGGCAATTCAGAATTTAATGATTCTTCCCCCACCGTGGGATAATTTAAGAAGGGAAATGTCTTGCCCGTGAATCTTTTAAAAGGAGGAAGAGTCATTATCCCCCCTGCCGCACAGCTGCAGAGATTAAATTTCACGGCCATGTTCGGTGCATGAAGTTGGAAATCAATACCACATAGATCGGAGCATCTCATCTCTCTGGAGAGCTTCAGATTGAAAGTATATTTGCAGTATGTCTCTGTAGGCAATTGTGGCATTGCTACGGTTACTTATGTCACATGCCGGTCCTCGAATATGTAAGTTCTTTGTTTAACTAGAGCACGCTAAAAGTTAAAGGAATTCCACACCAAAGTGTAAAGATTATCCCCCGAGATTTCTTCTAATTGTAAAAGCAAGTACGTGATGGTGAAGGTTGGTATCAAAAATTCGGAGGCAATGTGTACTGAAAGGAGAGGAGCATGAAAGTGCGTTGAAGAATGTCCGGTTTTAAACTTCCCCTGAAAAAGCACCAAAAAGAAAAAGAAAGTAAAAAGGAAAAAAAATGCAACCCTTGAATTTTAATGTATCAAATAATTATTAATTAAATACACCACATAATTCATAGATTAGATACACTTACGAATTTCACCATAAAAATCTCACATCATGAGCCACTTCAAGTCAGCCATGTTGATGCAGTAATCTTCGACTTATTTCAGTAACAGCAGTGCACTGTAATACATCTCTTTTGTGGGCAGGAGTCGATCGATCCCTTTATCAACTCGACAAAAATTCCTAAAATATCGTTATACTTTACTTAATTTTATCTAATTTTCATTGAATTATAATTTATTAGATTCTTCCTATCTCTCTACTCTACCATAAAGTTTTGTCGTGAACAAATATTCCTTTTTCATTCCCAAATCCGTTCCTCAGTATTCGACACCATATATCATCGGTGTCTATTGCTCCAGCAAAAGATAATCATGTTGTCTATTAATTCATGCGGTGCTCTCGGCACGTGCCCTTTTACTCCTCTTCCGCAAGGGGACACGCCACGAGCAATTTCTCTGTAAGAGTCTGGTATAACGTTGCTCAGACACAGATATTTTCATGGTGGGGTGCCGTTGTTCCTAATCTTTGTCTTGCATTGTGTTATGTCCTTTACTGGACTGACTTTGATTAAAGTGAAAAGAGCATGTCTCGATTGATTTCCACTCTCTTTTCCCTAACCCCCGGCCTCTGATCACTTACTTTTATGCATCAAAAACCACAGATTCAGCGGGGTAAATGCCTTAAAAAGGAATAAATTTTAGCGGATGGGGCTGCTACAATTGTTGTCCTTTGCGCAATTCACAGCGTCCGATGACACGTCCCGTACCTTGCTAGCTAAAAAACCGATCCAATTTTCACTGTCCCTGGACTCTAGAACTCTTGTCTTCTAATCCCATCAGTAAGTATTTCCTTAAGCAAGTAGTACAGTTTATTAGCTCCGACTAGTTTATTAAGAAGAGCTTCCTCCCTTGATCAACATACATTAGTTTAAGTAGTTCGATATTTATTTTCCTTTTAAGTAAATATTAAGTTTAAGTATATCACAGGAAACCTATATTACAAAAATTCAGTTTATATCTCTTAATAGGTCAACTATATAAAAATCCAAAAAATTAAGACAAGGGACGATTCATAGCACATGCTCTGCACAATCGTACGTATAAATTTTTGGAATCTGAACTTTACACAGACCAGATCAGTAATCATTGGTCCATTTTTTTTTTCATCCTGGCACGATACGGTGCGTACATGCATGCGTGCATGAATGCGTGGTGTACGTCGTCCCTCTTGTTTTGCTCTTCGTAGTGTTGCTAAGCGGACGTACTCGTGGGTATTTGTTTTGGAGAGTTTCTATTTGTTGTTTTGGCGATGATGAGAATTTTCGATATTGCTGTTGTGGACGACAAGCGGATGAGGACACCTTCTCCACACACATGCATTCTATGCCTCGATCTCGTAGGGTGCCGACAATTTGTTTAGGTAAGTAATAACGTAGCTCACTCGAGCCTTGTCAGCCCCACGTACATTATAAATATGATTGACACTAAACCTACTACCCTAGTTCAAATGCTAGGGCAAAATTCCCATTAATCAATTATCCCGATTGAGAAAAGGCTTTGATATAACATTGCACGTTTATCCTTATTCGAAACATGAGGTTCTCCATCGGTCCAATTATTGATAAGAAAACTTCATCAGTCCCTTGCTTTCTTCTTTTCCTTATATGTCACAGTATAGGAGGATTAGATAGCCTCCCATATAGATGGGTCTATATATATATATATATATATATTTATTTATTAAGTGACATCATTTAAATCTGTAGAAAAATATGCGGATGCCAAAACCTAATAAAACACCAATATGGAATTGGTTAAATTCATCATATGCATCTTTTCTAAATGAAGTCTCAACTTCAAATTATAAGAAAAAAAAGAAAATTTATAACTAGAATAATTCTACTTCTTAGTGAATTAACATAGATTTATCAAGTTCATTAATTCCAAATACTGAGTGGTATATAAACAAAAAAAAAAAAACAGACATTGAGGTTATCTACGTTGAAAGTAAATTACAAATGGATGAGTTAGTTGAGTTGTTGGAACAAGTACATACGATGAAGCGTTGATGTTGGAATTAGTCAAAACCCACCACAACTCCCAATGATGGGTTAGGTTTATTCCCATGTGCATATGCATGGAAGAATATGGCCTCTCTTTGTTATTTCGCATCGATAGTTTTGACTTTGTGTTGGGGGCTGTTTGGTTTCTTGAGTTTACCCCCCACAAATTTTGAAAGGGACATCAGTTTCAAAATTCGGCTTTCCCCAAGGCAAGCAGTTTGTCGGCTGTTTTTATGTGAATATATATACACAAGTATACATATATTTGCTAATTACTAGGTCCTTAGCGAAGGAAACTCACGGGGTCACCATACAGCTGGTACCAGTCCATTGACACTTAACTTTCAGGCAGCTGAGGACTCAATCTTCCATCTAAACGCAATTAATCTAGCACAAAAAATATCACATGTTTATGTTATGCTACATGACACGTTCAAATCTTACTCATCATATCTGTCACACTAACATGAACCAACAAGTTGTTTCTGTTTTAAAAAAAAAAACTATTACAACATCTTTATGCCGGTAAGTAGTGACAAGTGGCCGAGTTTGTTCGTGACACTGTCTGTTTCCAGCTGAGGAATCATTGACTTTCAAACGTGTCACTAATTTCTATATGTCACTGTTGCAAGTGTGATACCACTACAAGAAAGAGCTAGAATTCAAGAGCAAATTGATATGCGGGGAGGGGAGGCCCATGTGTATCGTCCCTTTTCTTTTTCAACCATCATGAGTATTATGTTCTTTTGACTAGAGAACTAGCCATAAAGCTTGCATTTTGATGATAGTTTGAATGTTTTACGACCATCATATTAACTTTGTCGACAAGTGCCTATAAAAAATTGATTTGATCGTTATCGTTATCGAATTTATGAAACAATCTAGTACAAAGATCGTTAGAATTATTTGCTTGCACTAATTTCTACAAAATTTTCATTTTTAAATAATGCCAAATAGTTTAGATAGCTGCCCCTTCAGGGTACATAATCTAGGAAAACTTCCATCGGTGTTTCCATCCATAACTCTAAATCCATTTTAGTGATGCATTTCTGTAAACACGTACACTTCGATTAGTTGGACAGTGATGAGAGGCTGGAGTTCATAATTTTGAGTAATTCAATCTTCCCTATCGATTTCTTACATCACTTAGGAAAGTACATTCTGATGCATACTTCTTTTTTCTATTGAATAATTACACCATAACATTTCATTGACATCTTAAACAGTAAAATGATGGTCATAGAAAAACACAAACCCCATTTGCTTCCTTAAGTTGCCGTGCTTTACCTAGATTATGGCCCAAGGCATATCTTACGATGTACTGAACCCACTCACATTTACAATAATAATCAAAAGCGCGCAACAGCCTCTTGGGGAGAATTGAGTGAAAATAGAGTTAGTTTTTAAAATATTTCGTGAAAAGTGGTTGGTTTGAAAGTATTTACGGGAATAGGGTTTTAAAAACGCATGTTGAAAATGTGGTTTTGTAAAAAAAAAAAAATTCGGATTAAGAACCGCATCTTCAAGATGCGGTTCCTATGCAATTTTTTTTTTAATTTTGAAGAGAACCGCATCTTGTAGATGCGGTTCCTGTTCAGTTTTTTTTTTCTAAAGATTTGTTGCAAGAATTTGTTTGTTGTTCCTGTTCAGGCTTGGACGAAACTTGTCAACGAATAATAGATAAGAATTTGTTATATAAAATTACAATTTAGATATTAATACTTATAAAATTTACTCTTATAAATTTTAAAAAAATTGATATATGTAAATATTTGACAAAGATTTACAAAACAAGCACACAACAAAATTAATGTGTAATATATAATGAGCTCGTTTTATAAATCTTTATCAAATTTTACATGTATAAATTTTTTGTAATATTTTAAGAGTAAGTTTTATAAGTATTAATATGTAAATAGTAATTTATATAACGAATTCTTATCGTATAAAATAAGTTGAGAAAGTTGGTGAAAGCTTTGGGCGTATTGAAAGTTTTTGTAAGTGTTATGAGGTATATGAATTCGTTGTATAAATTATTATTTAATTACTCACACTTATAAAATTTACTTTTAAAATTTGTAAAAATTATATATATAACGATCTAACAAAAATTTTTAAAACGAACTCGTTATATATTACACATTAAATATTTAATTTATTGAAATCCTTACTAGATATTATATAATATATATATATATATATATATATAAAGTTGCACAGGAACCGCATCTTGAAGATGCGGTTCCCTTCAAAATAAAAATAAAAAAAATTTGCATAGGAACCGCATCTTCAAGATGCGGTTCTTAAAGCAAAAAAATTACAAAACCGCATTTTGAAGATGCGGTTTCATTAATACAAAACCGCATTTTCAACCTGCGTTTAAAAAACTCTATTTCCGTAAATAGTTTCAGAGGAACCACTTTTAACGAAATAATTTGAAAATAAACCCTATTCTCACTCAATACTCGCCTCTTGGGTGTTGCATGTCTTGTTTCCCATGGAACGTCACCTTTGATTTGTAGTGCATTAAGAGCCAAAACTTGAATCCAATAGAAGTTAACTCACCTCCATTTTCTTTGATGTGCGTGCTATTGAAGCAGCCGACAGAATAGCTTGTTTCTGCAAGCAAAATATGAGATGTCTCCATTTTCTTGTATCCAAGATGGTGTGGTTTCATCGTTGCTCTGGGTAGTAAGTACCCGCCTGCAAGACAAGCGTGTTCATCTTCATGAGTAATATCTGTACAGGTACATGCAGTGTCCCTCCATTGCCTGTTAGATGCATCCCGAGCATCATCAGTACGCAAGTAATCAATCGAAAAATATGACGACATCAATCGCTTGGGATGTTGACTTGTCCTGGTAATGCAAATCCGGTTCCTTAGTGGACAAGGTCCCTAGGTGTCTGATTATTCCTTGGCCGAATTACATCACAATGTTCGGCTCTTTCATATATTAATCCGTAAAGATTGCTTGCATTAGTTGAAGGATTGCAAGAAAAATATCTTGAGGTGATAAATCCTTATCCACCCGACATTCTAAAAGGAGAGAGATTCGCCATATTTGGGCGGCATATGTTCGCAACCTAAATTATGTTAGAAAGTTCCTGTTTTTACTAATATCAATGAAGCAATTTCTTATTTTTGCCCAAAGTATTCTCAGTGCCGGCCGAGGCAAAAATGGCGATAGGCACTCAATTCTCGATTCTTCCATCTCCTCCGCCGGTCTCAGCCCTTCCGGAGCTTCCCACTCGCCTCCAGCGAAACGAACAACCAACCACCTCAAAAAGATCGACTAGTCAGTCAATCGGGTTACTTAGGAATTGCAAGACGCTGAATGAAATTTCACAGTTACACTGCTACATCACAAAGACGGGCCTTTCTAGCCACTCCTCTGCCGTCACTAATCTCGTCACCGCATGCACTGAATTGGCAACTCCCGGGAGCTTGGATTATGCCAAAAAGGTGTTTGAACAGTACGCTGAAGAGGAGGGTGTTGATGATGGGTCCTTGTTTATGTGCAACTCGTTGATTAGAGGGTATTCTCTGCTGGGTCTGAGTCAAAATGCGATCTTGGTCCTCGTTCAGATGGTGGAGGATGGCCTAGTGCCTAATAAGTACACTTTCCCGTTCGTATTAAGTGCTTGCACGAAGATGAATGGTTCCAGGGAAGGTTTGCAGGTCCATGGAGCTGCAGTGAAGACGGGTTTAGATGGTGATGTGTGCGTGCAGAATTCTCTCATACATTTCTATTTTGAGTGTGGGGACATGGCTGACGGGCAGAGGGTGTTCGACAGAATGCCTGAGCGAAATGTCGTCTCCTGGACTAGTTTGATTTGTGGATATGCGAGAAGTGAAAATCCAAGGGAAGCTGTTTCCCTGTTCTTTGATATGGTAGATTCGGGTGTTATGCCAAATTCTGTTACAATGGTGTGTGTAATTTCTGCTTGCTCAAAGTTGCAGGATCTCTCTCTTGGGGAGAGGATCTATGCATATATCGACGACCTGGGTTTGAAGCTCAACACTCATATGGCGAATGCCCTTGTTGATATGTACATGAAATGCGGTGCTTTTGGGTCTGCAAAGCAGATTTTTGGTGAATGCAGAGAGAGAAACTTGGTTCTGTATAACACTGTCATGTCAAATTATGTCCGTGAAGGAATGGCGAGAGAAGCAATCGATACATTGAATGAAATGCTTTTAAGGGAGGGTCCACAGCCTGATAGAGTTACATTGTTATGTGCAATCTCAGCATGTTCACATTTGGATGAGCTTGCTCTAGGAAAATCATGCCATGCTTATGCCTTGAGGAACGGGCTAGAAGGGTGGGACAATATTTCGAATGCACTGATTGACATGTACATGAAGTGCGGACAAACAGGACTAGCTTGTAGAGTTTTCGATTGGATGCCAAACAGAACGATAGTCTCGTGGAACTCGTTAATTGCAGGTTACATCAGGAACGGTGATGTTGAGTCAGCACAGAAGATTTCTCAAGAGATGCCCGAGAGAGATCTTGTCAGCTGGAACACTATAATTGGCGCCTTAGTGCAGGAGAGTTCATTTGAGGAAGCGATAGAGCTGTTCCGAACAATGCAGAGGGAGGGAATAAAACCTGATAAAGTGACTTTAGTAAGTGTTGCATCTGCATGTGGGTATTTAGGAGCCCTTGGTCTTGCCAAGTGGGTGTACCGATACATAATAGAGAATGAAATTGACTGTGACATGCGACTTTCTACGACCCTGGTTGATATGTTTGGTAGGTGTGGGGACACGCAGAGTGCAATGCTCGTGTTTGAGAAGATGACAGAAAGGGATGTCTCAGCGTGGACGGCTGCAATCGGTGCTATGGCAATGGAAGGAAATGGTCAAAGGGCGATGGAGCTTTTCAGTGAATTGATCACCGAGGGGGTGAAGCCCGATGCCGTACTATTCGTTGGGCTTCTCACTGCTCTTAGCCATGGAGGGATGGTAGAAGAAGGATGGAGCATCTTCAAATCTATGCAGGAAACTTATGGGATCTCTCCCATGACTGTTCACTACGGGTGCATGGTCGATATGCTGGGCCGAGCTGGTCTGCTAGAGCAAGCTCTAGATTTCATCAAGAACATGCAGTCTGAGCCCAATGACGTGATTTGGGCCTCTCTTTTAGCGGCATGTCAGAAACACAAGAACCCTGAGATGGCATTGTATGCTGCCGAGAGGGTAAACAAACTGAATCTCAATAAGACTGGGATCCCTGTTCTTCTCTCGAACATATATGCATCAGAAGGAAAATGGTCCGATGTTGCAAAGGTGAGGCTTCACATGAAGGAAATGGGGATCCACAAAATGCCAGGGTCGAGCTCAGTCGAGATCAACGGTAAGATTCACGAGTTTACTTCAGGAGATGAATCTCACCCAGGAATGAGACATACTACAGGGATGCTTGATGAGATTAACTGCAGGCTCAGGGATGCTGGTCATGTCCCTGACCTAAAGACTGTTCTGCTTGATGTTGATGAGCAGGAGAAAGAGTTCCTCCTCAGCCGACACAGCGAGAAACTCGCCATTGCTTATGGGCTTATAAGTACGGGACAGAGAATGCCGATTCGTGTCGTAAAGAATCTTCGAATATGCTCTGATTGTCATGCATTTGCAAAGTTGGTAACCGCAGTATATGATCGGGAAATGATTATAAGAGATAATAACAGGTTTCATTTTTTCAGGCAGGGGCTGTGTTCCTGTGGGGATTATTGGTGAATGAAAGTGCCATTGGTGACTTTTCAACTTCTATTAGCCACATGACCATATATTTGTTAAGCTGTTTTGAAAATTCTCAGTCTGCAAGGAGCAAATACCTCTTGTCAGATCAGATGAGTTCGACCCCACTGGAGTCGAGCCTTTCTAGATTAAATTTCCAGCAAAACAGAATCAACATATTCTTGGTCCAGAGGATCCAGGAGCCACAGTCAGGCAAGATGATGATGAGATGATGTGAGTCGGTGTACTTCCTTGATGAGCCACATGGTGGCTTCGGCTTTGACAAGATGAATAAATGCATATGATGGCTGGATTTCATCCTTGGTCCTGATCCTCACCCGGTCCCATTGCTTGAGAAGGATATTGGCGAGAGGAGAAATAAGAGGCTGTCCATGAGGAACAAGGAACCAGGGAACCACGGTCAGTGGGTTTTGGGATCTGCGTCATGTATAACTGGTCAATCTCAGCCCTTTGGAGAAGTCTTTCTGCATCTCAAACCACTGTCAGAAGATCAACACCTCAGAATTTGCGCCGGGGAGAGCATTGATGAGATGATGAGATCCTGTTCCTGTGTTCTAATGGAATCCAACAGTGTGACAATACTAGAATCAATTTCTATCCTCATCCAAGATTTCGCCTTTGCCAACTTGTCGAAGCAACGTGTGTGTGTGTGTGTGTTAACAGAATATGCGTCCCTTGGAGTATGTTGCCATGGAAAAGACTCAATTTCCAGAGTGTTTCCCTAAATTAGATTGGGTATCGTTTGTGTCTCGTGAATTCATCCCTAATACTGGGCCTACTGTTCCCGGGCCAAACATAGAGATCGGCCTAGGCCACTAATCAACTTTCTCCAAGTTTTGGTCAAATTCGGAAATCAAATTCTTCCGACGAATTGAACCCTTGTCCACCTTCAGCTGATAGGTTATCTTGCCGAAGTTTCTACCGGAAATGGTAACGTCTTGGGCTCTTGAAGCTCCTTTCTCTTCAGTTCACCAAAGAGGAGATGAGTGGAATTTTAGGTGTCTGTCTCACTTGTCGCGATGAGCAAGGTTATTGGGAGGCTTGCTAACGCTGGGAAGTACGAGCAGGTGGTACACGCATTCCAGACTGTTGATCGGTTCGGGGTCAGCGCAGACATTGGGTCATTGAATATATTAGTGGACGCACTTGTCAAAGGAGACAGCACCAAGAGTACCCGAGAGACCTTCTTGTCTTTTAAGGATTAAAATAGGTTTCAACTTGGAGAGTTTCAAATATCTTGATCCACAGGAGTTATGGAATGGAAGGATTTCCGTGGAGCTGAGTACACCCTAGAGCAAATCAAGGAAAACGTAGTCTAATCTTACTTTTGTATTGAATTAGCAAGATCTTAATGCTTGAATTACTTGTAATGCACATAGTTCGGCTACGTAAATAACCTATGACCTTGAGAAGAACTACCAGAGATGAACAAGACAGGAACAGAGTATCCGTTCTGCCATGCCGTTGTTTTGATCTTGATCCTATTTTTGGGATCGGAAACAGAAAAATGAATGAAAAGAGGATTCGATAAACATGACAACTCCAAGGGGCAGTCATCGAAGATGTAGTCGAACTTCTTTGGATAATTGGGAAGTCGAGCTTCTCCGCGACAGTAACTTCCTATGGCTCGGCTTCTGCCACCCAAGCCTTTCTAAGAACTCCTCAATCAACCTAATCATCATCATATACGAAAGAACATAAGATCACAATGTACTAAAAACATTAATAAATTAATAACACTGAAAGGGCTGACGAGTACCTACATGCTACAGATTGCCCTCTGCGAAGCAGCCATGTCTCGGTCAGGGAAAGCATCCTCCAGTCGGTAACTCAGCCACACATACAAATCGAGGACCTTAATTTAAAAGCATAACAGAGGAAGGTAGACACGTTAGCAGTAAATTCACTGTGAACAATAGTTACAATACGGCCATTCATGTTTTAAAGATATTCACATGACAAACAAAGAGAATCTGCATCATACACCATATCACTACAACGAAATTTCCCAATTATCAAATATTTGCTTGCTTTAATTGAACTGCAATAGAAGTGTAAAACTTCTCTGACATATTTTCTAGAATACTAACCAATGATGGTCAAAAGTCCCACTCACCTTGTGAACTGATTCGAGTTCCTTCAATTCTGATTGTGTTTTTGGAACCCGCAGCATCCCAGGTGTAAATATTTCCCGAAGATGAACGATTCCCCTATCCGCATAATTCTGAGCAAACTGATTATGGACAAAATTGTTTATCATCTTAGCTTCACCATTTGCGAAGATTATATAAAAGTGCTTCAAGGAGACAGAAACATGATCTTGCCTGTGTAAGACCTTGAGAAAGAATCTCATCATCCATCTCTGTTGGGCTGCAGAACAGGATTTATAAGTATCAGCAGGCACAATAACCCGTTTTAATTACAAACAGAAACTCGGTTTTATGCATAAAATATGGGCCAACATTCGGTCATAGACAGTAAAATGGTCTAGGATTCGTGAAATTGTAGACGCAATGTCACAATCTACATATGTTGAGATTTAAAAAAAAAAAAAAAAACTTATTGGACATGCGATGTTTTTTCTTTTTGGAATGGTGGAATGATTTCATTCAACTATGATCAAATTGCTGCACATATGATGAACCGTGAGACTAGCTTATGTACAAAAGGGTTCTTAAAAAATTGCTAGGCGTGCGATGTTACCTCATACAGAAGAGATACTTATCGTGCAAACTAAGCGGCAGCTGATCGAGAACAGCAGCTATTTTCTGATTGAGATTTACACACACATAAAAGAAAGATTTCATTATAAATCTAAAAGGCAAGGCTACAAGATGGAAGTATTCTTTATGAACTACCAGAGCATACCAACAGATTTTCGCAATCGGCAATGAAGTAATTATCAGATAACTTTGCATTCTCGACAAAGAACTCCTGTTAGAGGAGTTTAGGGTAAGAACATAGGAAAAATTTGCCCAAAAAAATAAAAATAAAAACGAACATAAACAAATAAAAGTACCATAACCTGCTGAAGATCATGTTGTTGGTGCAGACGTGAATACATGAAGAAGAGGTCAAATGTAGGAAATAGACCGGCACGCTATTGAAAGAGGGATTTGTGAATCAGTACAAGATTACTGTCAGCAGGAACTACATTTGACAACAAGTAGAGGCAAATGCATATTTCAGACATATAATACAGTTACCTCTAGAGTTGGAGATGGGGCATTGATTGAAGAATGGAGCAATGACAGATCATCTGCATGTATGCATGTCACTTCACCAACAGGATATTTAGACCCATATCTACCCGCCCTCCCTAAAGTAAATAACAAGCCAAAAACTGATTAGTATCGGAAAGAAGGCAACAGCCTGGTGAAGTGAAAAAAATTATCATTTTCTTAGGAACCTGCAATTTGTTTAATCTCAGGTACGGTAAGATCTCGCATCTCAATACCATCAAACTTCTTCATGGTTGAAAATATAATTCTAGAGATGTTCAAATTAAGACCCATCCCGATCGCATCACTTGAGACTAGAACATCAAATTCGCTGTTCACATCATTGAACATTGTTGCCTGCAGTCCTAAAGGGCATTTAAGTTGGTCAATCAAGAGAAGTAGCAGGGAATGCAAGAAAGAGACTAAGAACAAGACCATTTGGTGAGATAGGAGCAAATCACTATTATAGTTACAAGGTACAGCATCAGGTACCTGTCGCGTTCGAGTCTCAGGTGGCAGTGAACCGTAAACTACAGAGCAAAGGTGCTTCCCATCATTTTCAATATATCTCTAAAATCAGAAGGTAACACAAGCTGTGAAACTTTTCACCAGAAGACACTTCACCATAAAGAAAGAAAAAGAGACAAATAGGAACGTGCAGACTCAAGATTATCAAAGATGAGAGAAAGGATAAACATAGTGAAATTCAGACCTTTAATTTGTATATTTCATAGCGTGAGAAGGTGACGATGCAATCTCCTGTTCTTATGTTTTTAAAATGTCCAAGGGGAACCTTCAAGGGGACTAGAGGTGAAAGCCTCTCATAATAGCGTACCTAAAACATATAGAGAAGACTTTAGTAAAATAATTTAGTTCCTGGTGTATTAGTAACTTGCCTGCAATAAAATTCTACAGATCCATCTCTTTCAAATAAAGTGGAAAGGACAAAAAGCTTGAGAATGCTTCCTGATAAAGCCTGTCATACCTCGACAACATCACCAGTCACTTTCAGCATTTCTTGAACTAGAGGAACTGCTGCTGCATCTCCACAGAGATGGAGTTCGTCAGCAGCTAATCCAAGCAAAGCTCTTGTGAATGAGTATCCTCGTGTCATGCATCCGAGCATCTGCATCAAAAGACAAATCCACACAAGCAATGACACCCCTTGGTAATGGGAAGAAATAAATATAACCATATTCCGGAGCAGACTGTTTCCTTTAATTTGGTTATCCATTCAGCGTGATAAAATGATTAGTAAATGGAATAGAACATCATTTTATTTTGTTAATGGAACAAAGGAAAAGTATATGCCATGATGCATCCTAATTGTATAGGCCACTTGATAACTTGTGCCAAGAAGAAAAAGGAAACGAAACTAGAAAGACTTCACATGCCTGTATTTCATCAATTACAGCACAGTGGTACTCTGAGGTTACATCAGCCATCTCCACTGTCACAGACTTATGTTTCGCACCTTCAACTTCCTCCCTTTCTTGTCCTGTAATCAAATCGCAAGGAACTTTCACCTTGTTCAAGCGTTTGGCCACTTCCCATGCCAACAACCTTAAAGGCCCGCAATATATCCCTATGGAATGAAACAAGTGATCAGATGAATAACCCAAAATTGAAGAAACATGGTTAAGTGAAGAACATCGGATTGCTGAAAGAGATAGATGACATGCCAGAAGAGCTCAACTGAAGTTGCTTTAGAGCACCATGCGTCTTTCCACTGTTGGTAGGACCTACATGGAGTACAACCTTGCGTTTTTTTCTCCGTGCAGTCGGATACCACGTATGAGGACAACTGAAGAGATTACATAAATGTAAAGAGTTTGAACAAGTAATAGCAGGACTGTCTTCTTAGAGAATTACAGGCTGATAATCTTGTCAATTGAATTTATCCCATGCGTCATCATCAAATAAAGTTATATGCCAAGGTAAATGCATGCATCTTACGTCAAGTCTGTGACGTCAAATTTGTAAGCGCCACTGATGCTTCCATGCTGCCTTACATTATCAAATACCCGACCCAGACATCTAATATTCAATTCCAGCCGCAACCAAGAGCCCTTCACTCTACCTGCCAGCATATATGGGAGGTATAACTTGAGGCAGGAGCAGAACTTCGTAAATTACAGAAAACTTAAGGAAGTTATCGAGAAACTAGATCATACCACCGCTAAATCATATCGAGTATTGCCATGACTATATCACATAAGATGTCAATCATATAAAGCGATCCAAAATCTCTAAATTTTCTAGATCCCAACTCAATGAGTCATGAGATGCCAAAAAATTTGCCACACTCTATCTGGAACCTTGGCAACATATATCAATACATTAAAACTTATCCATAGGTCATGATACTTTGTTTTATAATGATTAATGAGATTCAGCTTCCAAAAGCAGCTTCACTTCCTTGATGGAGCATATTCATAAAAATCCCGAAGCAAATGAAACTTCTCGCCTTCTTCCCACATTCTCTTCGGAAAACATTCTCAGCTCCCTCTTGCCCGATGGAGACGAAGAGCGCAGAATACACATTGCTCATGCAATCACCTCAGTGAACTTAACTTAGAATTCTTCTTTCATTCTAAGATAAAGGTGCATAAAAACAGAAAAGCACAGGCATTTGTTTTACTCTCTTGATTTCTATTAGTTTTAATCTGTAAAATAAGATTATACCCCATAAAAATAAATAAAATCTCCATTTGCGAGCTGTTGGAAGGCTGATACTAATAGCTCCCTACCTTCAGCTCCGATTTATCAGCAACCAAACAATAATTCAAGATGACTCATCAAATAAGAGGAGGGGAAACAGTCAGAGCTCAAACCAAGTATAACGCCTGAGACTGCTGGAGACAAGACTCTTCGTCTAAACAACCAAGAAGCCATATCTTGAACTTTCTAGGATTTCCCAGTTGGTGATGAATTGGCAGTGTTCTCTCAGAGAATCATCGAGAGCGATAGATGGGGTGTGAAGAAAAAATTTACAAAAAATCGACTCAGGTTGGAGCATAAACGGGGTTGATGAAGGAACTACTAGGTCACAAGAGCTCGGAGGTGCGAAAGTCGTGCACCTTCTTTAGCTTCCAACGCTCATCTCGGTTCGGGTTGACCATGGAATTACGGCCACAATGGAGCTGAAGGGTGCCCAGAGAAGCAGGGATTTCTTGGTGGAGAGCAAAGGGGGAGGGCGGCCGGCCGCGGGTTAATGGACCGTCGGGCTGGACTTCGCGGCCCGGAAATTGCGTGGGCTTCGGCCCTCTCTGAGCAAAAGCAAAGGTGGTGTTGTATCCAGACGACATGAAAATTCGCACTGTAAACTTCAGTCGAAACATAAACCAGGAAATCCTCACAGTCACAAACATTAATTGTCTGGTTGGATTATGATTTATCGTCTCTCCCATCCCATGGTCCACTCACATGGACATGGGGGGTCTCATCTCATCAATTTTATATCTCTATCCGTGATGACGTGGACGCAATCAATGGCCAAGTCAATGCGGGTCCCTCATGGTCGAGAGCGTCTCGTAAGAAATTCATATATTATATATCAGTGCTGATATGTTATCATAAACTGATCAAATCAAGTCATTTTTACAGTTATTTTTTCTTTTAAATTTTATTAAAAAAATTTTAAAAATGATCGAATTTTATTAACTTGTAACATAACATCAACGCTACTACGTGATATATTCTTTATAAGCAGCACTCTCACCCCGTGGTGGGTATTTTTCTCTGAATGACTCTGCCACCGGTGGCTCTGTGTGGGTTCTCTTTGGTATTTCATTTTCTTCTTTTTCTCTTTAGGGGTGTTGGGTCTGATATTATTCTTAAATTTTTTTTTCCATAGAAAGTGCATATTCTACACTTCAAATTACATTGTTTGAATGTAAAAGTCAATGTAATATAATTTTCCAGGGCTGCTTCACTTTTCCCGGACCGGGGCTTGAACCCGAAAATTACATTGCCGAGCAGACATGCTGCAGTCCCAGATTCCAAGAGGACAATCCCCATTTTACCACTTTATCTAATAAAAGCAAAAAAAAAAATGAATGAAAAAGTAAATGGAAAAGGAATATTTTTTGTCATATCAAATATTATACTATTATATTTTTATTTACTCTTTTAATAATTTAAAATACTTAATAAATACAATAATTTTATTTTATAATTTACTTTTTATATAAAATAATAATTTTTTTATATAATTAAAAATTACTCGAATCAAACACTCCATATGTTATCATCGCCTTGAATAATCGATCCCGTGGCTCTCTGAATCTGATCACCACCACTGCTCCCGGGCATTTATGATGCCCGCCCGTTTGAAAGGACACATGGCAACGTCAAGAAAGTAAATTAACATAAATGCGACCCATTACCATTCAAGTCAAAATTAATTTATGAAAAAGCAAATTTTTTAAACTATAATTTTTTATTTACAAATCTCGAATGCATTCTAAGTAAAGGTGAATAGTTGCCAAGTCACCTCAGTGATCCGTATTGTCATGGTCGAGAACCTTACCAGATACTCATGGGTGAACAATTTGGCGAGCAGAGAGCACCACATGTCGAGTGGACCCCCCAAGCTACTAAACCAGATGCAATAATGGATGATTAATCCAGTGGTGCAATTGTAATATTATATTCAACCCATCAATTATTATTCTTATTATTATTATTATTATAGAAATATACATATAATGATGTTTCTTTACAATTAATTTGCCATGAGAAACCTTTTTTTTTAAAAAAAAATAATAAGGAAAATACATAATTACGGGACGGGGTCCCCCGCGGGTGGGACCAGGAATCACAGTCAAATAACTCGAGTTCGGTGGGGACCACGTAAAATTTGATGAGAAACACCTCGGAGTCCCTGACAACAGAACGGTCCCGTGAACCTGCCAGAGGGGAGGACCGCACGGTGTGTAATAATCCTTTTTTGTTACAGCGGAACCTATTTATTTACAGTAAATAAGTAATATACATTAAATGTCAATACAATTTCATTGCAAGGTCTGATGTCTGATAAAGTATTAAGTATAGCGATCGTATCACATATGCGATACTGATATAATATATCCGTTTAATCAAAACTTAACATGTAATCGACAGTTAACGATTATAATTATTAAATCCTAAAAATTTTAAAAAAATATAAAAAATCTTAAATAAATGGTAAATTTTAATTAAAAATAATATATAAATAATAAAAATATAAAAAATTTAATAAATAGTGAATTATAATTTAAAAAATATGTAAATAATAATTTCTAATTAAATAAATATATATCAATATTACTTATATAATATAATTACTCCAGTAAAAACTTTCTTTGTGTACCGAGACAGTTTCGGTTGCAGTACCCTTATCAGGTTGCTATATCGGTACAAAGGTGGCCATCTTTTCTTTTTCTAGGCGATCGCACATAACCTGGACCGTATTGCAGAGGGGCCACCTGAAGAACAATCAAATTTGATGAGATGTCACATCCATAAGAGAGAGAGAGAGAATCTTCAATAATAATATTACCTCATAATAATCTATTATAAAATAATAATGAATTCAATAGTAATTACGATAATTAATTAGATTATTAATATGCATTTATTCCTTTATTTTAGTTTAATTGGTATCTAGGTAACATTATTGCAGGATTAACAACTTAGGGTAATCCCATATTGGGAGGGTCAACGGAAATTTTTTTAAGGATCCCGTCCCGACCGCAGATTAGTTTCGAGTTATGTTTCGACTGGTTCAGAGATACTACAGATGCAAAAAAAAGACATTATCGAAGGATTTCTCGACTGGCACTCCGTACGGACCAATTGAATGATGGTACATAGCAAAAAAATGGTAATGACTCACCACAAACGCAAGCTAGCACGAGCCAAGTCGACTTCCATGTCTCTCAAGTGCACATGGAAAAGAAAAAAGACACGGGTTAACAATATTTAGTTAATCGAGTAACTCGAATTGTGCAATACTTGGTCGAGTAGGAAGTTTTTGGGTACTTTGGCTTGGTAGATGGAAGATGATTGAGAAACGACTGTTCCCTCGGATCACAAGAGTCACTCGATCATCTAAACCAGCAATTCGATGCTTCATCATGTAGTAGGGGTGAGAACGAGTTATCTGAAATAGCGATATCTCTCTCATTTTCAATACTATATAAATAAATTCTAACTTAGAATTCTTGTTGAGAGATTTTTTTGTATTTATTTAATTTTCTCTTTCATTTATTTTCTCCTTTTTTTAACTAAATGGTGCCAGAGAAATGTAGAGTACTCGAATGGACTGACCAATTTAGAAACCCCTCTTTCCGCTTCTCCCTTTACAGTGGTTTGGTTTCTGATTCTCTCCTGTTCATCCGTCGCCCACTGATTCCAGTAGCCTTTTAGTTCCTGAACATCTCCACTCACTCACTCACTCAATCCCACCACCCCTCACCATCGCTCGCTCCCTCCTCTCCATTCCAATGGCGGTTTCTCATGGATGACCGTGAAACAATCCGATGAACTGGAGGCAGTTGATAGAAAAAGCTTCAATCTTTTCTTTGTTTTCTTGCTGGGTTTTTCGGTTTGTGGGTTTTGTCTGGTTCTAAAGACAGAACCTTTCTTCGTGACAAACAATTGACTGGTACCCGTTTTCTTTTCTTTTATTTTCTTTTTTTTGATAAATACGGGTACCCATTTTCTGCCGTCTGTTCTCTGCAAAACCTGGAGATTGTCGGTGTCGTGAGAGATGGTTGAAAGCTCTGAGCTTTAGGGATACTTCGTTTTCGGTGTTTGATCATTCACGGAAATGGAGGCCCCTAGGATTATAGTAGAGAGCAGCCGGAGGATGGGTCCGAATCCGATCTCCATGGAGTCCTCTCCGGGAGAAAATGACTGCTTTTTTTGATGAACTGAGCTCTCAAAAGTTAAATCCCCACCCTCTTGACACAAATCTAGTGGAGAAAGAGATTAAATATCAATACTTTTTTTGTTTTTTCATTGGAGCGTAAGGTGGATCTCGGTCGTATGAGAGTGGAATCAAGTTGAAGCCTTTGACTATTTATGGTACTGCACCAGATCTTTTCAGGTATATAATCCCCAACTCCCAACTCTCACTGTCGGACGCTTGCTTCCTTTGCTGATAATTCTGATGATAGGATTGCATTTCATCGGTGGATTGATGGATTTTATCATTTGCAGTTGATTGACTGCTTCTAGCAGAAGTTTGGAATTTCCAATTCATCAAAACCTCCCATGGCGGCAGAGCACGGCTCTCTGCCTTCTCCGGCAGAGAAAACCAGAAGGCCCGGTTCATCTTTCTTCAGCTTGCCCAGGTTATTCACAGGGTTGAATCCATCGTCCGATAATGAGCCAGTTATTAGCCCGACCTCCATTCTGGATTCCAAGCCATTCTCCGGCTTAAAGACCTCATTATGGTCCAAGGCGAGCACTCCGAGGACCACAGACCCGGAGAAGAAAATGGTAGTCATCGGCAGTCTCGGGCTAGTCGAAGTTCTCAAGGATGAGCAACTGACTGACCCAAAGCCTTCCAAGATGGTACTGTTTGGTTCACAGCTCAGAATCCAAGTCCCTCCTCCACCTCCTCCTACTCTCACCCCGGCTTTCGATTCTCCAAGATCCCCTTCCGACTTCGGGATCAAAACTCGGAATCCCCAGTCCCTATCGCCGTCCCCACTGAAGCAATCTGGTTTCAGCCCTCCCGACATGGCTACTAATTCTCCTCGGCCTCTCTCGGCCAGTGAGATCACCGAGATGGAGATGTCCGAGGACTACACTTGCGTGATCTCATATGGACCGAACCCGAAAACTGTTCACATATTCGGTGATTGCATCGTGGATAGCGAGGATGGTTTCTCTCCTGCTGCTTCGTTGTGCGAGAATGGCTTCTCGGCTGACGATCAGTTCAGTTCCCCTTCTTCAACGCCATCAGAGACTTTCCTTAGCTTCTGTCAAACCTGCAAGAAAAATCTTGGACCCGGAAGTGACACTTACATGTATAGGTCGGTTCATATTTTCTCTCTTACGTCCGCATCCAAACAACATTTTCACAGGTTTCAGCTACAGATATTGCAAGTCCCATTTGATCTTTTATCCATTTCGAGGGATAAATTTGCGTTCTTGTGAAGTTGTTCTTCATGTTGGGGATTGTATTATCTGTAGATCAGCTCTTCATAGCGGTTAACGGTTTGTAATTGTGTTGCCTGCAGGGGGGAGATGGCATTCTGCAGCTGCGAATGCCGGTTCCAGGAGATGCTGCAGGAAGAGAGGCTTGGAGGATTGGACCTCAATGAACTCCGCTTCTCCTCACAAGCTTCCGATCAACTATTTCTGTGGATTAATGAACTGGCCCTATCTCATTCCTACCCTTTTAGGAATTGATCATGTGCTAGACGATCATAATGAATCAAAGCACCTTCCCTGATCAAGATTTTTGCAGATCTCTCACATATCCATCCATATTGTATCAGCTATGACTGTTCTGTTATTGATCAGTGAAGATGTAGGAGGCATTTGCAGTCTCTGTTACACATTATGCTTCACTCTAATGTGATGAAAGCAAACCTGAGACTGAATCCGAGTGGACTGCAACGTATTGCAGCACAAACAATAGCTAAGAACATGCGATATGAATCGAACACACCATCAGCATTCTGTGAGGTGAATCATTCGGAGGGCTCTCGGACCGCTTCAGATCTCGACTGTGCAGCACAAAAACTAAACAATGCAACGGTATTCACTGATTTGTTTGTTCGTAAGGAAAGCAGACTCTCTTTTTGCAGAAAATTATTGTTGACTATTAAAGGTCATGATCATAATCATGGTCATTATGAAACAGATGGAATCAAAATCTAATTTTTAATTGTAAAGGGCAATCACAGATAACCCCACCTCCTTGTATTTTAGGGGAATGAAATTGGTTCTCTCTTGTCAAAAGCAGAGTGAAGCTCCCGCGGAGAGTAAAGAATTCCATGTTGACATTGCTGTCGTTGTACAATTACATCACCCAGAGAGAGAGAGTGAGTAGAAGTGGAGAAGGTGACAGCTCCGTCTCTGCACTGCACTGCAGGAGCAGGTCTGCTGCTGGTTGGTTGATGATTGATTCCTCCATTCCCAAGATGAACTAGAAGAAGGAAAAAGGCTGCCTTTAATCGGAAATATAATAATTGAATATTCGCTCGATGATTATTATTGTAGGATCCATCTCCAGAGTCCAGAGCCAGAAATCATTCGAATTGCTGCCGGGAATTGAAATATGTCGTGCACCATCCCCTTCCAAGCACAGGCCTGGGCCGCATGGACAGCAGTTAGGATCCTAATCTAAATCTGATCAGTAGTACAGTACATGAATAGAGAAAAAAAAATTACTTAGAATTTCTTAATTGTAAGTCTGTATCTTATATCATTATACCAAGATCACTTCCTCCAATAACAATGGAGTCTTAACTTTGAATCTTTTGACCTGCATGCACACCAGAGTTCACTCAACCAAGAATCAATTACACTAATAATAAGTGTGATAATTATGCAGCTAATTAACATCCAATCATTTATTCATAACATCTCTAAGTTATGGGCCCAATTTTGTATTACTATGTTTACATCATATGACAAGTATGGATTACTCAAGAATTTCTTTTGGATTGGTTAATCATAATCTGGCTTATGGAAATGCAAAAAATATACACAGTGAAGTCTTCTTTTAACTGTCACATCTAATGTCTGAAACTCTAATAAATTATTATTAATTCAAGTTAAAATCATGCTAATCTGCCGTAGGATAGGATAAATCTTTTTGTTATAAACATATTTTCTACTAATAAGATTTGAATTTCAAAATTTTATTTAAAGGAATGTGGTGGATCGTCTCATTAATTCATACTTCATTGGTCTATCTAGGAAAGCCCATCTGATCTCGGGGTTGGGCCTGTGATGGCCAACTTGCACGTGGCCGTCCGTTGACTGTCCACGTGTTCAGCTCCTCATCCCGGTCATATCTTATAGTGATGTAACGAGGAATGCTTACTTAAATTACTCCTATTGCTGTACAATAAATAATTAGTTTATCAAATTTTGCACGTAATCATCAGATAGTATTTGATTAAACTCGAAATTAACCTCACAGAACACGACCTTCTACGGAGAGAGAGCTTGCCGGAAGAAACTGATGCGGGTGGATGGCCGGGCGATGTCACGGTCAGTATCGGAACAGTTTAATCGCCGAGATGTGTCGTTAACCGGTCTACATTGAAAACAGACGATCCACCGGGTGATCAGCTTCCCCCCATGTGTGTTGCACCAGGCAAGCTAGGCAAACTTTATCTACTCGATTGTCTTCTCCTGTCCTCTCCTCTCCTCTCCAGAATCTGATGACCCGAGCTCTCTGTAAAGGGTAGTTGGCTGTCGAACTATCAGGGTTCAGACATGTCGGTCGATCGAGCGGTCTAGGTGATATTATGTGCAGCCGGGCGAGCTGCAGGACTTCCTGTCTGAGAATATCAGGACCAGAGGCCAGTTGTACCGTTCCCATGCAGAGATAATTAATTGCTTGCTAGGAACTTGCAGCATATTGATAAGAACAGTCAAGAGAACAGATCATATGGATGAAGTGTTGTTTTGGATGAGGAGAAGGAATGAATGAATAGGTTAGTTGAAAATGCATGTCGGGATGAAGATTTGGCGTGAGAGCTGGTAAGACGTCCATTCATCGAGAGGAGAATCTCAATGTCAAAGGCACCGTTTAGTAGTAGTGCTGTTGAACTACCCCCTGACTGATTGCTCGATCAAGGTGGTTTTGCTTTAATAGAATAACATCATTCACCAATGAGAATCTAAATTCGATTCTAACAATGAGACTCTCTCTCTCTCTATATATATATATATTTTCTTTTTATTTCCCTCTTTCTCCTTCTCGTTTAATGTCACGGATCTCTTTTATTACCGGATCAAGAAGTAGGAAGTAACATGTCTAGTCATAAAGTAAGAGCACGAACGCAAAATGACGAAGCCTAAGCTTAGAGGAATCACTCAGAAATAATTGCACGAATAGAAGATGATTTAATTTTCTCGTGCTTTTTAAATGCGACTGGAGAGGGTCCCGGGACCCCCATTGTCCCATTTTCCCCGGCCGTAGAACATGGAGGAAATCATGGTACCTTTCCTAGTGCCCAAGTCTCACTCTACACAGCACGACCATTGATAAGACCCGGTATCAGTAATTGGGAGATCAAACACGACTGTTTAAATATCAATACAGACAACTGAAATAGAGTAATATCATATTGCATTTTTTTCCGCGATTTGAGGTGAAATTGAAGAAGGTATTTGCATCTTCCTTCCTCTGTCTAGATCATTTCCAACCATAAACCAACATGTTCCCGCTGTGGAGCAAACACACTACTTGGTCTTCTAGGAATAAAGACATACAGTCTCATGTGATGTGAGGAACCATATTAACTCCATGGTTGCTCTTGCCTTCCAAGTCCAACTATAAAACCCACCTCAGAACCCAAGCCCACTCACTCCACTTCCCACCATCCCAACCCTCAAACAGAAGGAAAGTAAAGGTAAAGAAGAGGACACATACACATGGAGATTGAAATTGAATTGGTGAAGTGCGAGTGCTGTGGGCTGAAGGAGGAGTGCACCCAAGACTACATCATTGAGGTGAAGGCCAAGTTCGAAGGGAGATGGCTCTGCGGGCTCTGCTCGGAGGCTGTGAGGGACGAAGTCAGCAAGGGGTCGATGGAGCCATTCGGGTCCGTGGAAGAGGCTGTCATGGCTCACATGTCCTTCTGCAACAACTACAAATCCAGCCCAGCTCTCTGCGTAGCAGATGCGATGAGGCAGATGCTTCGGAGGCGGTCCGGCAACCTGTCCTCCTCTCCCTCCCCGTCTCCAAGCTTGAAGAAATACTCGAGGTCCTCAAGCTCGACCCGAGCAGGCAATGCATCCTCCTTTTCACTCTGCTGAACTGTCACCAAGCTCTGGCTCGTCGTGAACCCGATGCCAGCCGGTGGACAGCAGTCACAGCCATAATATATGCATGAGACCAGCAGCTAATCTGATTACGATGCATGGTCGTGAATAATGAGACTGGGACAAGACCTTTCCACGAGCGTTCTAATGGCTAAGATGCTAATCCGTGTAGCCTCAAATGGGACATGGAAGAGGTTGGACTGTTGTCTTTTTCCCGTCCCTGTACAGAGCTGATATGTTATTATAAATCAATGGAGGCTGCAAAAGGAACTTCTAGCCTTGCCTTCGATTTTTCTCTTCGATTGAGTATTGTTGCTCCTTCATCTATTTTGTTTCCCTCTAATTCGGCATTCAACCTACCGTAATTGGGTCAGCCCACCAATTAAAGAATAAAACTCTTCAAGTGGAGGATCTTTTTTTTTTTTCCATAAAACTCGAACCGATGACTTTGGAAGACCAATGACTTTGGAAGGGGATATTGAACCAAAGCTAAAAACAATAATTCTTAGTGTATAAAGAAAGCACATAGACGTAAAAAGTGATAAAAGAAAGAGTGAATAACGACCAAGGAATTTCACCAGTGAGAGTTAAATCCAAAATCTACAAATTTCATATCGATAACGGTACTAACCACACCATATACCTTTTATATGAAAATAAAAACTTCCATAGCCAAAATTATTGCACTTTTCTAAAGGTTGCTTTATGCTCATGTTGCTGTTTTATGAAGCTCTATGTGGAACTTTTGTAAAGCTCCCACCCCTTTACCTGTTCCAGTACTCAATGTATAGTAACCTCTTTTCTCTCCTCCTCTGAGAAAGTAGATTGCCTGTTCCTCCTTTTTGAAAACAATGGTGTTTGGATTGATGTAACGAAGTGATAAATAATGTAGTCATCTAACATTATCTTTTTCTGCACTACTACTGTCGAAAAGTTCTTAAACATCTACCTAATAATCCAATTCGAGTCGAGACAGTCTATTAAGGGGCGCTCTAATAATAGAAGCTTTTCCCATTCACGAAAACTTAAAACTGAAACATTTGATTGAAGCGATTAACGGCCAAACCATTTGAACCAATTCATGTTGACTAATAATATTATGTTGACTAATAATATTAATATTTGGAGTAAACCGGTTATATGGTAATTTTCAATGCTGTTATGGTATATAGGCAAGCTCAATTTATTATTGCATATATGCACTTACCCTTCTTTTAACAAATTTTGCATCATCGGTTACTGCAGTCCATGCATAAGATCGAGCATTGAGTAATAAGTAGTTAGTCATGTGATTATCTAATAAAACTAACCTTCTAGAACAAATAATTTATTCTTCATTATTCGTTGCAGTCTCTAACTTAATTTAAACCGCTGATGAAAAGTATAAAATTTATAATAATTTGAGATTGCATAAGTAAAAATTTTACCGTGCATGAAAATTCTTTATTTAAAATACGATAAATTCTTATGTTACAACTTACTTTATATATTGATCCTCTTTATTAATAATTTTACATTTCTTCGAACACAACAATATTAAGTTCTTACCTAAAATTCAAAAAGTATTATTAAATTTTTCTATAATTTTAACATTTTTTGGAACCAGATGCAAACTAAAATACTCGGTGCTGGATTATGTAAATATCAGATCAAAAGAAAGAAGGAAAACAAGTGGGTGAGAAGGAGGGTAAGGTGATTCCTCCAAGGCAAAGAGACTCTTCGCTTGCATCTCAATTTCTTTCCTTTTATTTTATTTTTTTCCACTCTTTTATGAACAAAGTGGATGAAGAACATGAACACATGCAAAAAATTTCTTCACTCATGACATGGGTCTTCAATTACTTGAACCAAGTTGATGAATCTTCCCACTAACAATTAAAAAAAAAGTATTCTTTGACATAAGTGCAAGTTGTTAGGGTTATATAAATTCAACTCGTCACATCATTCGTGAACTCTACCAATGAATGTGTAACACATTATCGTTAAATGTCACATCGTTTTTTTGTATTCATTAATAATAATCATTTTTTAGACATGATTTAACATATTTACTTACGTATCAAATATTCATTGATTAAGTTTACCACGTCATTTATTAACTCGGCTCGCCTAAGAATTTCGGGTTATATTATGGTCTTGAGCCTCAGTGATTATGGGGAACTTGTAATGATTTAGAAGGGGCATAATCATTGAAAACTCTAGACTTGGGCACGTGATGATCCTTGTCAGTTAGGTTGTTCCATAATTCATCAGATTGTTGATGAGTTCAAATCATTAGATTTTGATACCCCTTTTGGCATAATTTTAGGTTATCGATGCAAGCCGCACGTCGCTGTAAGTTGATCTAGTAGTCTAATATATTGGTATTGCCTGCAATGTGCAGACAAGAGATGTCGATTATGTCCATGGAGTCAATATCAGGACGATCGCCTAACCGGTCGACCTTTGCCTACCTAGACCTTTTCCGGCAACTGAAGATCTAGGTCGTAACAGTACCTGCACCTGAACCCCTGATGGAATGGAAGGTGACAATGAGTGTACGTCCATTGTAAATGTGCATTCAGATTGTTATGCTTCTGCGGACAGACAAACTCGATTCAAGGGTAGAACACTGTATATATGATCCATGAATAATTAAACATGTCATGGAAACACAAGGCCATACAGCTTTCAACCATAGCGAGTGCGTCGAGCATCAAAGAATCAGTCTCAGATAGCCCTCATCTTGTGTAAAGACAACTCTTGTACCGATTGACTTGTCAGACAGGTGTCAGCTTTCTCCCAAAGTATTCGTATTGTCTCTGGGATTATGATACAAGGAATCTCTATCTTGTTATTGCTCAGAATCAGGGTCGAGTAATACCTAACTTTATTGTGTATAATGAAAAAAGTTTGAGAGAATCAATTTCTCCAACTATATGAAGCTTCTACAGTCCACGTTCAACAATTTTATCAGACTTACTGATAAAAAAAACAATTTTATCGGAGTGGTAATAATTAACAATATAAATAAATAATCTAAAAAATCATAATTACACACCAGCTTGACAAACTGATTGTATACTTTCTTTTTCCGAAGAAACTAGAGGGTTGAGCACAGACTTCGACGGTCCGAGGAAGCTCCCGGGGAAAGATTTGTCCCTCCGCCTGCAACGTGGCAGGCCCTCCTGCACCGACTTGTCTCGAGCTGCCACTTATTAGAACCCCTGCCACGTCACAGCGTCCTTCCATTCCCGGCAGCCACCTATGCGCCACGTGTCCTGCAGCCCACGAGGCTTCTATACACGCACTCCTCGATCGTCGTCCGTATATGCAGAGCACTGGACTCGCGGGAGAGAAATCACACCACTGTGCTCCGAGCCTTGGAAAATGAGCCAGGAGCAGCCGAGGCGACCGCAGCAGCAAGGGGATGAAGGGTGGACTCAGGAGGTGCAGCCCATCAAGTACGGCGACGTCTTTGATGTGTCCGGGGACCTTGCCTCGAGGCCCGTGGCGCCCCTTGACGGCGCGATGATGCAGTCCTCCGAGCGGACCGTCCTGGGGCAGACTCTTGCAGGCGGGGCGGCTGCCGTCATGAGCTCAGCAGCAGCTTGGAATGAGAGGGCCGGGCTGTTGGGCAGCAGGGCCGCCACAGACATAGCAGCAAGGGAGGGTGTCACCGTAACAGAGACCGATGTTCCCGGCGGCCGTGTAGTCACCGAACAAATTGGTGGACAAGTAGACATCTCTCTCACACACTAGAAACACATTCTTGTTTAACGTTCCAAAACCATAGTCACCACTACCAGTCACTTAAAAAGAATAATTTCATATCCAAATATAGAAAGAAAAAAAATCCTGGTATCTGAGTTATTAACGATCTTTTGCTGTCCTCCAGGTGGTCGGACAGTATGTACAGGCGACGGCGGCGCAAGGGGAGATTCATACTGAGCAGAGTGCTATAACCATCGGCGGAGCACTTGAAGCAGCCGGTCAGTCTGCTGGGGACAAGCCCGTGAGTCGGAGCGATGCTGCAGCCATCCAGGCGGCCGAGCACATAGCCACTGACAGCAACGTCACGATCCCGGGTGGCGTGGCTGCAGCTGCTCAATCTGCTGCCGCTTATAATGAGGCAACGCTGAGGAACGAGGACAAGATCAAGCTCTCCCAAGTCCTATCGGTAAAATAAAGCTTCGTCTGTCACTTACTGCCTATGCGGAAAGGATGCGCATATCATCGTTCCTATACTGAACGATGTCTGTAGGGTGCAAGTGGAAAGATGGCAGCCGACAAGGTGGTAACTCTGAAAGACGCCCAGGGGATCGAAAATGCAGAGCGGTGGAAAAACCCTAAGATGGAGACGGAGCCCGGAGGTGTAGCTGCTTCCATGGCAGCTGCTGCTCGGATCAATGAAAACCTCAAACCATAAATGCGGTTGTGCGTTCAAGGGCTGTGTGAAGGAATTGTGTTTATGTGCTTGTGTGTGTATATACATGTCGAATGTGTACGATCTGTGTGTTTGTTCGTTTTGTTCCCGAGAATGAGGAGCTGTGTTGCTGGGCTGTGTCCTCTATGGTTATGCTAGATGAAGGTTTTTGAGATATTGGGCCTCTTTTCAAGACGCTATAATCCATAGTGTGCTCCAGAAAGAGCGTCTCTTTCGATTGCATTGAATAAGCTAACGAATTTCTAATCATAGCGTTTGTATTAGCACAGTTAGTTTTTAGACTTGCCGCGAACAAGTCACTAAGAAGCTGTTATATGTATGTTAGGATATCTAAAAATATTCCTGATAGAGACCTATTATATTGAGATTATGATTACACTTAGCAGCTAGGTCCAGTGAGAACCATCCTCAGTTTGTGGAGTTGATGTGTAATAATAAAATAACCATGCATATTACCTTGAATCCTGTAATATTGCACATAAAGTTGATTACCACTTCATTGGTGAGAAGGTTGCATATACTATAATAAAGAACATCCATGTGGTCCCTAAGAATCCATTCACCCATCTACTCACAAAGTCTTTGGGCGGTAGTCAAGTTTGATTACATTTGTAACAAGTTGGGGAGCATATGCTCCATCTTGAGGGAGTGTTAGGTGCCTTTGACGAATGTTTTAGGGGTATTATTGTCTTTTAGTATAGCGGGTAAAATGAATACAGGGTCAGAAACGTAGAACAGTTTTTCACTTTAAAGAAACTGTCTCTTCTCTCTTACCAGTTAGCATTAACAAAAATTGGATCTTCAGCTGTTTTGTCCACCTTCAGAGCCTTCCTCAACCTCTCTTCCATCTCAATGGCACCCTAACTCCTATCCCCTGCTAGAGGCATGCACATATTGCACTCTGAACATCAATCGATTTAACAATCTTAGATTCTTCCTCTATGGAGCTTCCTCCTAGAGGAGGCAAAGATTGACTACTGGAGACTTCAACCTCCAGCTTGCCATAACCATTCATATGACCATTCTCGATCAGCTTAACACAAACTTCAGCAGGCGGGTTTGAAACCTCTTTCTCTTCAACCTCCTGCAAACTGCCATTTGAAACAGATGGAGCATCTCTGGTTCGTTGAATTTCAGATTCAGCAGACTTGGCATCCAACTCGGTGGAGGTATGAACTCTCACATCATCTGAAGAACTATTCACGACGCAAGTATCATTTGAGGAACCTCCTTGAGAGCTTGGTTCACAATCCACATCTTCCACTTTATCACGCACTGGCTCAGTTGATAGATCACCATCAGATTTATCCAATACAAGGGAGTTGCCAGCAGTTTCCTCGCCGCCTTCATTTTCCATTGCTCCTGCACCTGGAGAATGAGCCAACAGCAACGATTAGGTAGCTGTAGGTCATGAAAATACAAGAGAATTGACAAATCAATTATAGTTCAACCTGAAAGAAAAGCTGCAGTCCCCTTGCTCCCAGTAGTCTCTTGCTCGAAAAGAAGCTTCTGGAACATATCCAGGCCAGGAAACACCAATATATTCAAGGACCTCATTTCCTGTTTCAGGGACTCCACAGCAGGAGTAAAGCCGAAAACAACAGTCCACGTATGCATAAGTTCAGAAATAGTAGGGATAACCAGCTTTTCAATTTTAAGGGACCGCAGCACCTACAATTTATGGAGATGAAAGTATATCTCAGAGTGGAAAAGGGATGGAGTTTTGGCAAAAAATAAAGCCTCAAAATAGTATATCCCTCGACATGCAAGTATTCAACAATGGAGTTCTCGGAGCTTACAGATTCAATGGCTGAGAAGAGCCGACGACACATCCCTTTTCGCCTATAAATATGGCAAGTACCGATGAATGGCATCTCTGCCAACTGAGTTCCATGGAACCTGAGGAGTTATTTTTCGTATCATAAATGGATGAACATGTAGGAGTTGATCATCTATATTTTCCTACTTTGCTTCAGCAAAGACAACTTTTCCAGTTTTTCGTTTATCCTGTTTCAGCTAATCAAAGATCCCTTCTATTGTTCAATGGCAGATTTCCCACGTGATTTACTTTAAAAAGAAAAAAAAATCTTCCATATTTTCTTCATTTTCCAGTACCTCTTTTCCAACTTTCTGCTTTTTCATGTTTTCACTGGCAATAAACACACCACAACCACTACCAAATTAATTACGATAAAGTAGGAGAGATGGTACCTGAGAGATGCAGCAGAGATTATCTCATCACCCCTTTCCAGAATAACAGTGTAAAATCCACCATAGTTAATCCGACTAAAGTTGGATCTATGAAAACAATAAGAGAAGCAGTCAGAAAAGAATTACAGTGTTCTTGGAGCAAAAGTCAACACTGGAATCTGGGCGATCTAGGAGTTACCCGCAGTTATAAACAACATTATGTATCACGTTGATTCCAGTCCTCCTGTCAACAATGGGTAAGAAACACTCATCCATGATACTAAGTGCAACGGCAAGCTTAGAATTGCATTCCACCCTTTGAGGAAGCCCTTGGAGAGATAAATTTGACTCTGGATCAATTCTGCGAATAAGGGACCAAGAAAATCCTTCCTCTAATTCATGTTTTAACCCAAGGTACTTTTGCAGATGTTCAAATAGCTGTAAAATAAGAAGAAGTTTGTCTTGATCAAAAGGGCTGCATGTTTACCAGCTAAATAAGAATGGCATGAATAGATTCCGATTGAAGAAAAGAAAGACAATAATAGATCAGATAAATTATATTTAAAAAAACAGAGAGAATAAAAAAGATTACCTCTCTGCATTTATGACAGCAAAATGAAGGATCTGACTTTACAGAGTGAACGAACAGATCAATATCCTTGATGCATGACTTGTGAACTATGAAAAGACAAGAAAATCAACAGTTAACTATTTAAAATGATCCGCAGATGGAGAGCATCACAGTACTCTTATACTTGGATGAAGGATAAGATAGTTACATCTTCTCCCACATTGGTTACAAGTGAGGAGTTCACTGAAAGTCAGAGGATGGTTCTGGGAATCATGCTTCCCGGGTAATCCACAGCATCTGCATGTGCAATTTGGGCAATACCAATCCTCCCGGGGAAGCATCTGCAATAAGCAAGAGTTCAGATAATAGAGACAAAAGGAACAAAAAAAATTGCAGACCAATCACAGCAACATAGAGGGTATGAGATTTTGTTTGTCATAATTTGCTCCATCATGATCACAGTCCAGAATTTGCAATAGAATTCAATCTATTCTTACAATCCTCTTTCTGGGGCTAATAATTCTGTTAAATCAACTTAATAGAGCAGGACTGCTGCCTAATGCGATAAGCTCTTGAACATATCTCCAGAGTACCAACTTTCAGCATTCGATACATGAAGTCATGTCACCCTTGGTTTTTAAACTCGTGCCATGTCTACAATTATCATGGTACATAAGATTGAAGTTCCTGCAGCAATATTACTCTTGTCAACCAATATGACTTTCCTGCAGCAAGCATTCCCTTCCCTCGAGTCTTCCACCCAAAAACATTTGACGTTTGGGGTGACTGCCTCATTTAATCTTCCAACAATAATTTCAATTGAAGTTCCAAACACAGCCAGCAAAACTATTTTTAGTTCAAATCAACTACAGCTGAACCAATAAGAAGATATTGGAATAACAATGACCCACTAAAAAATAAGAGAGAGTATAGATACCTCAATATTTAAGCAGCTCTGGTGAAAAGTTGATGAGCAGCCATCACAACATATCAAGTCTCCACCATCTCCACAGATACCACAAGTATCATCATTAGGATCATCACCATCAACATCTATTCTGTGGAAACCCATGTGGTCAGACTCTTCTTGTCTATTCCATGCATCTATCTGGCACTGCAAGAGTGCAACACCAGAATCTAGATATATGTTTTCAAATGGCTGTCTTGCCTTGCTACTAGCATGGATCTCAAACTCTGAGACTGTAAGAATCTTGCTGCAACAACCACAGTGAATTCCCTCCCTCGTAATCCATCCTTCCAGGAGCACCCGAGTTTTCCGTTGATTCATATACTGCACTTTTTGGCTTAACTCAACCACCCCAGAATCAATTAACCAGGAAAGGATGGTTCTCTTTCCAGTATATGGGACAAAACTATCACTTTCTGAATCCGTGCCCTTGTCAGAACTGCGTAGCAAAGTACGTCTACCCAATTTTCTGCTTTTCCTTTGGTGTGGAGATAGATTGGAAGTGCACGCTTTTGCAGATTTCTCATGCAAACCAGTCAAACCACTGCCAGTAGTTTTTCTGTCGAATGATTTCGCCCCCTGCTTCATGGAGGAGCTCAGAGTTTCTTCCGCACTATCTCTCTGTGTGCTCTGTTCCTTTACATTAGAAATTTTCTTCCTTGCAGCTCTTCTGGCATTCTTGCTCTCAGTGCCATTGTTTTGCTTCTTCAAGTCTTTCTCCATTTTCTTTCGTGTTTTCCTTGTTAACTGACTGAGAGTCTCATCTGACACTACGTATGCCAATCGATCTCCTCCATCCACCTCAGCCTCATTATCAAGTTGCTTTTGAAGAGCATCATAGGCCTTGATTATAGACCAGTAGGCGGTCCCTGAAGGGCTAATATAAACTGCATCCTGATAGTGTCTGTTCCTTCTAGGTTTATAATCTATCTCCCAGCCTGCAGATAGGAGCATGTTCCTTAAATTTTCACGCAGTTTCTGCTTTTCTGTGCTGCTGCCACACTTAACCCCCTTGGCTGATGCACGAACCTTTGCCTTTGGGGGCTTCTCACTTTCCAATGCATTCCTCTTTCTCTTCTCCTCCCCGTCACTGTTCCAGCTAGTTAACTCGCTGGCTTCAGCAACCTGCTTCCGGGGAACGGTCAGACCATTACAGACTCGAATGGTCTTGGCAGCAACTCCCCTGCGGGACAACGGAGCCAAAGGCAGGCCCTCCTTACTCGACTCAGAGTCGCTCACCGCGGACCTCGGCCTCTTCCTTTCATTTTTGACAGCAAAACCCTTCCCAGACCCAGAAGCAACAAGACTGCGCAATGCATACCCTTTCTTCCTCACAATCAAACATCTGGAAGAGCTCTTCCTCTTCAACGCAATCCCAGACTGGCCTCCAGTTCCCAAATTCTCCTCCATGGGCATTCGGTTAAAGCCAAAACAGACCTAAACTCTCGAATGCATCTCAATCCCACTTCCAAAAACCCAAATAATCCCTCCCCATCAAAACCTTGAATCGACCATCAGCAGATCTGAAGCGAAAATGATCCGAAGCGAAAATGAGGTTCGGGTAATCCCCATTATTCTTCGAATCAGAACAGCTAAGGGATTGACCTTTGGGCAAGCTTACCGCGTTTGACAACGCATGGGCAACCGTTTCACGGCAACGGGCGGCACAATTTCTCTGGGCCAAAGCACAGCAAGAGACCCGATAGAGACTACAGGGAGAGAGAAAAAGAGGGGGAGAGAGCGAGAAGGGGGGGGATGATTCTGAAGAAAGAGAAAATGTGTCTTCTGATTTTTAAAGCTTTCCTCTTTTATGTCCGGTTTCTGTTTCTTCTCCCCCCGTCTTTTCACCGGTGAGATCATCTGGTACTTTGAGCAACTTATAACTCTGCTCCGGTTATAAATTGCAATCCAATCGAGGGTATTAATCCAAGATCGGGAGCGTTTGATGGATGGACGGGGCTCAGTTCCCCAGCACCCTCATGTACAATTCACTTGCACCTTCACTGCCTAACTATATCGAAACTTTAGAGGGTCCAGACCCAACTTCAATTGACAATGGTGCGATCACCACCCTTGATTGTGCCACGCAATGTTGGGCCCCTTCAGATGACTTGTCATGGTCGTGGCGGGAACATAAGCTCTCGTTCGGTGTACAGTCTCTGGTTTGTCTAGGTCGGAATTCAAACAGCGTGCAAAGTTTAAACTCATCTTGATGCAAAGGCCCTGGATGTGTAACTGCTCAAGACATAATCTTACCACCTTCTGTGGAAATCATTGATAACACACAGCATATAGCTAGCCTAATGGAACCAATTAATTTGTGTATTGGATTACAAATTGAGAGGAATCGAGGATATCATATAAAAACACCAAATAACTTTCAAGACGGAAGTTATCCTATAGATGCTGTATTCATGCCTGTTCGAAATGCGAATCATAGTATTCATTCTTATGGGAATGGAAATGAAAAACAAGAGATACTTTTTCTCGAGATATGGACAAATGGAAGTTTAACTCCTAAAGAAGCACTTCATGAAGCCCCAGTAGATTGCACCTCTCCGGGTATTAGTATTTCCTTCAACTCCTGATCTGACAGCACTCTGAATCCCTGCGTAGGCACGAATTTTCAATTATCATGCTCCTCTATGACTGTAGCCAGTGGTCGTGAAGCTTTCTTTAATGGTGCACCGCCAATCTCAATATCGGGCGCTACTGCTGTCAAACTCAAAGAAATTCCGGTTTGCATGCCTCCATGTAAGAAAGTGGGACATAATGAAATTGGAAACGTAGTAAGATTCCAATGTTGTTCTGACCAGTTCTTTGAGATGCTAACGGTTATATGCTAATTCTGATACCAATCCTTTTGTAAAACTCTTTCCAATTCAAGGCCGGGATAAATAGAACGATCCTAACGATTTTGCTCTTGATTATTATCCCTCCTCTGGTGGCATTCCCCCAGCGTCGGAGCTTCAGCCTCTGCAAAAGATTGGCTGCTGAATATATCTGAAAGTTCCCGCTCATCAGCCTTTTGATATAAGGATGATGAGCACGATACTGCGACCAGGTGACTTTTTACCTTTTGATAATTTTATAAGTGCCGGCCTTTGCTTTCAAATCTCTTGAAACGAGAGTCACTCCAGGTTCAGGCAAGATAGAATTCATGTTATGAATGATGATGGAAGTTTGATGAATCTTTACCTAAACTTACATCTTCGTTCCTCTGTTATAACTCTCATCATTTTCATTATGAGTGATGAATAGATCACCTTTTTGCACACCCTGTGATGGTTGCTGAATATTCAAATTGACAGAGAGCACCGAATTGTGGGTAGAACAGTCAAATGTTTTTTCCTTAACGTTTGTTTATGGGCAAGATAGTTGCTTTTCGAGAAATGGGTCAATCTACAGTTATTTTCGAAAATAATTCATCAAATACGGTTTTTTTTTAAATATTTACCAAACTGCCGTTTTTTAACCGTATTTTAAAAATGCAGTTTTAGTTAATGAACCGCATCTTGAAGATGCGGTTTCGGTCAGTTTTTTTTTTTTTTTTTTGATTTTTTGCAAAACCGCATCTTGAAGATGCGGTTTTGGTCTGGTCAGTTTTTTTTCAGGCAACCGTCAGTTTTTTTTTTTTGATTTGATACAAAACCACATCTTCAAGATGCGGTTTCCATGGTAAACCCCATCTAGAAACTGTCCCTCTCCTATACAACATTAGATCGGGCACTGCTCTCAACTATAGCTGAATTGATGGATCAAACACCTCAGGTGTTTGGAACGATATATCCTCAAATGCTTGGTAAAGTGACGTAGAGACATGTTCTTGTACCGGAGAATGTGATGGCTATGGTGGATAATGTTCTTGAAGATGCGGTTTTGTATCAAATAAAAAAAAAACTAACGGTTGCCTGAAAAAAAACTGACCAGACCAAAACCGCATCTTCAAGATGCGGTTTTGCATATAAAAAAAAAGACCGAAACCGCATTTTCAAAATGCGGTTAAAAAACGGTAGTTTGGTAAATATTTTCAAGGAAACCGTATTTGACGAATTATTTTTGAAAATAACGGTACATTAACCCTTTTCTCGTTGCTTTTCAAGCAATTAATGCTGGATTGTCAAGGTCTAAGGTCAATTTTGAGTAATAATTCCAGTTGCATCTATAGTAGCAGTGAGATAGTAACTGAAATTTGATATTGCAGATTTTCTATTTTCGTGCTCGGTTTATGTTTACCCTTATGCTGTCCGATCCTATCTAGTATAGCAACCGAAATTCGGGATTGTGGGCTTGTATTTTAGTGTTTGGTCTGTATCCGCCCTTCTGCTGTGCTGATCCTCGGCCATTTATCTCTTAAATTTCTCAGTTGATATTCATTGCTTCACCTTTGCAGAAGTGGCAACTTTCTGCATATGGTAAAATTGGGAGGAAACAGATTTCAATCCCGAGAATCTGTGAAGTGACTATATTCCTCTAATAACCCGATTGAGCATCTGCATCAGCTGTCCTTCCTTGGCCCTTCCCTGAGAAACCAGAATATGTTATCTCTCGTTCAGCAATCTTCAAGGCCAGCCCTGAGCTACATAAGCAAAAATGATAACCTACTCTTACCTCAAACGAATTCATTTTCTTGATTGTGGTACTCTGAATTTGTTATGCCATTTTTAGGAGTCATTTAAGTCCTTTGACAGCATCCTCGGGATTATTATGAAGACATTGAAATCATGTAGGCTGTCTCTTTCACTGTCTGTTTCAGTCAGTTTCTCAGATGATGGAGTGAAAAGGAAGATATTAACTGCCACCTCAACTGCTGAAACAGACTATGCAACAATAGGAAGCCAAAATGGCGGTTTCGAATTGCCGTTCAGTTTTATTATCTCTTTCAAGTTACTGCAGGCATTTTACTTCAATCATAAGGAAGGAACCGTAGAGCTGTCCGGTGAAAGAGGAGAGATAGATGGGAAAGACCCAAAAAACCCTTCGAAACAACAGAATAAATAGTTTATGTACGTGTCTGGTGGCCTTTAACGTCTGCTGGCTACAACTCCATTGCTGCAAGCTTCAGTGCTTCAGTTGCATTGCTGTGTCTGATTCCACTAGAATTGACCACAGGACATGAACATCCCCATAAGGGCAGGATTTTACATCCTCATACAGAATGTGTATCCCTCTTCCTGCAATAACAGATCCTGTTAGACTTACGGATGATTGTACGTGAAACGTTCATAAGATCCTTCCGTATAGCAGCTGAGTAGCATTACGGGATTCTTTTAAATGGAAGTTCCAAACAGAGAAGTAATTATAATTTGAAATCTGAAACATTGTGATGGTTCATGGGATTCGTGAAGAGATTTAGCTGCTAAACTTGTATGGCCAGGTTGCTCTGCAGCATTTACAGGAGGAAAAAGGCAGAACAGGAGTGGAGAGGTGACAGGAGACGTGGAGGGATGAACTTGTCTAGATTGGTCTTTGAATTCAGAAACTGGCAGAAGTGAGGAATGATGGGAGAAAGAGAGATTGAAATGCATTACTCTTCTTCTTCCGAGTCGAATGGAGGTGCGACCTTAGCATCTTCAACTGAGAGAAGAGGGATTGCAGCCACCTCATTTACCACCAGCTCGTGTTGCTCATCTATGCAGATGCAATGCAACAGAGAAGATGGGGCAGATCTAGAGAGAGAGGGGGAGATGATTCTTCCTGAGACAATGGTGGACGTTTATATACCACTCCAGAGGAAGGAAAACATGGTGAGGACACTCCCTTGAAGTGCAATCATGCACAAATAACACGTTGTCTTTGTGGGGTGTTGCAATGTCCAAGTCATAATTTCCCTACCATCTTTCCCTTGAACCAGAAGTGAACCCATTAATCTGTGCCGTTTGGCAGTTCCCACCGCCGATTTTGTTTCCTTATTTGTTGGGCTGAGTCTTGAATTCTATAAATGGTTGGGTGAGTTCCATTCTATTTCTTTATTTGTTGCGGTGCTTAAGTGATTCCCTAGTTTATATAGATTTGATTCCATTTTTTTTTGGAAAAATTACATTATGATGCATTATATTTTGGAATGAGAAAATATGGGAATAATCTAGAGTGAGTGTGTCAAGTGTAGTATGGTATTGAATGTTTCAATGTATAAGTGCAATTAATGTGCCCAATATGCGTCGAATTTTATGAATGAGATATACTCTCTTCTTTTGGTTCTTGAGAATTCACTTTATGGTAGGTTGTTTGCCTTGGGACAAGAGTTGTATTATCTCATTTTATACTATTGAAGTATTGATGACACTCCACTCCCCTAGCCCGCACCGAAACGGTGCTTTATTCCTAGATGTCCAGTCAACTGCCGAGGGAATTTTCTTCCATTTTATTTGTATTGTTAATGTTTCCATATTATCACGGGAAGAGAGGCAAGGGATCAAACAACTATCTACGTGTCATTACACAATTGGATCTTACACAACAAAGCCGCTATGTAATATCTTCCCCATTGTATTTGAATCCTTAACAAGAGTCGACTCAATGCACTGTTTATTTTATCTTCTGTGTAGTGAAGTAGTTATTTCTTATGATTAACGCTCCATTGATGATCATATCATCCCTTACTTCTGAAGCCACAGAGTGATATGGCCATTTTTGGCATCCGCACTCGGCAGTGAAGCTCTCATCTCTCTTACCTTCTTTGGGTCAACTCGTGTGTCCTAAGCAAGCACACGGCCATCTCTTCCCACTCCCAAGCATTCTTTTACAGGAGTTTGCCTCTCATTGGTCCATCTCTCTTGTCGCTTTGGGTGCCTTCAAAGTTTGACCAGCCAAAACTAAGATGGTTGAGTCAGTCTTGAGATCATTGAACTACTCATCTCTTGAACCCAATTGGTCCCTGAGGTTAATCTTTCAGAGTTTCTCGAGGAAGGGACCATCTCAAATAAATCTCCAAGAAATTCGACTGATAGATCGAGTTCCATACACCTTGAGATAGCAAAATCCACCATTCTGAACTACCATGTATGCACTGTTACTAAATAGGTTTCTCTTGGACTAACACAGAGCTCTAAACGTAGTAGCACTGAATTTTTCATTACAAAAGTTAACTTTCCACTGGCATCCAGTTGATCTTGGAATTCCAATTCCTCACATTGACACACTATTGGGTATTCCCTTCCCAGTAAGCCCTCCAACTCTGGAGTAATCAGTTGTGTTTGGATACAACAATGTATAAGGCACATTAACAGGTCCTCTCCTGTTCCTCCACCGCCTGTCCTCGTTCCTCTCTAGGATCTTCCTCTCGATCTGGACTAGCCTCTCACCGAACCTCCTGAACGCCTCCCTCGGCTCATCGTCCTTGGTCCAATCCTCGGGGTCCACTCTCTGCCCCAGATATACTTCGTCGCTTGAATGCCTTGATAGGATCTCTATCAGGGAGACTCCCAGAAGTGTCTGGAGCTGGGCAGTGATAGTCTTCAGGAACATCTTTTCCGGATCCCGCTCAAGCTCCGTGTACTCGGGCGTGCCCGGTTCAGGCATGAACCGGCGGCTCACTGTCGGCCGGTTCGGGAGGTACCCTGCATAAGGGTACTGACCGAAGTTGATGGCTGCGTGGAAAGCTGAGGCGACCCAGATTATTGTAGTACAGGACTGGATCAGCTCTTCTCGGGTCTTCATCTCAGGCCACCACGGCTCGTGCTTCTTGTCTCCGTGGCCCACATGTCGGATCTCAGCCCACCATGATTGCAGTTCGGAGTCTCCTAGGATTACATCGTCTGAAGGGTAGTAGAAGGAACTGTACTCCCTCACCCAACTCTCGATTGCAGACCAAATCTCAAGCCCATCTACAGCATAAGGGTAGTCTTCGATCACTAATCTAATGCCGTGGGGAGAACTCGAATCGAGCACCACCATACCCCTGAACATAGCATCATGTAGTAGCAATATTAAAACAGTTTTCCCAGGTTGTTCAATCCAGGGAATAAGATCACAAGAAAACAGTTAGGATTCGCCCATCTTCTGGATTTTGAATTGTTTACCTCTTTAGTAGATCAGCAGGGAGTGCCTGATCGGTGAAAACCCAGCTCCTGTAAACAACTGCAGACATCTCCATAGCATATTTCGCGGGATAAACAGTCCTCTCGAGTACTCCACCAGCATTTATGAGGATCTGACGAGCCAAGGCATTGATGTGCATCGTATCACGAAAGTGAGGATGCAGGAGCTTATGTATAGGATGGATGATGCTCAATTGTCGATGAGTGGCAATCACAAAAGGCTCCATCACCGCATGGGTGTTTAACCTGTTAATGAAAGACAAAAAGAAACATGAGGATCAATCAAACCAGTCCCAATTGGCCGTTCTCGTGAATTTGACAGCGGATAAATTGTGCACTGTTCGCAACATCTTCCTGCAAGCTCATAAATAGGAAGATTCCTCCCTCACTAATAGTATCAGAGCATAGGTTCAGTTTTCAGCCCCAGAAAGCCATCATTAACAGTAATTTAACAGCAGCGAACCTGCGATTGTCTTCCTTCATGTTTTCATTAGGTTACCAGTAGCACATACCAGTGGCTGATGAGCTGGTGGAACCCAGAATCGTTTACTGCTGCATAAGCTTTTGCGAGGTGCCAAATGGAGCCCTCGATGCCCTTCTCTGCTGGCGTGAAGACACTGCTTACGGGCCCATGGTGGTCTCCTTGTGGGTGGGGCAGGCTCAACTCTATTGCTATTGGCTTCAGAGTCCCATCATCTTGAAGAAAAAGGAGAGTTCTCGTGGCATATGTTTTTGTGGTAGTGGAATTTACACGCCGTAAATATGGCATCAATGTGTCGTGGTGGTCAAGTATGAACATCCTGTTGCTGTCGATCGCCTGCTCACATAGTTAAAGTTGAATGAGAATTGATCTTTATATTTAGTTAAGAGTTTCGGTTGATGAATAAATTTCTCAAGTACTTCATCTATGGTAAGCCCGTTCATGCTCATCTCAATGTGCTGTTCTGTTATGTAACTGTGTTGATTCCCATAGGCTCGAGGATCCAGCTTACTTCTAGGAGGAAATTCCTGCACAACCACGGGAAGTAATTGAAGTGGGACTGGGAGAAGCTCTGAAATTAGAACCAATTTCTTGAGTCCAATTTTACTTACTTTGAGCCGGCGGATAACAACCGGATTCACGCCAGCAAGCATTTCTCTTGCAAATTCTTCATCTGTTCTCCATGCAGACTTATCCTCTGCAAAGACATTCATCTATTAGACAATTCTCTCCCAATTTTATAGAACTAAATCAACAGGTGAAACTGGCCCAAAAAAAAAATCAACAGGTGAAAGGAATAGCTTCAAAAGGCTGTCTACCTTTGATCACATCAGGCATCGGAAACTTGAAGAACCGTTCACCATCATTGCGAACAATTTCCTTCATCATCGCCCACGGTATTCGTTCCTTGATCTTTCCGAGCAACGTCAGCTTTGGAAGCTTGATGCCCCCTTCATATATTCTAAGCACGTCTTCGAATGAGTCGAACTCATTGATAGTTTTGTCACACAATGACACGATCTCCGGGAGCGTAACTTGGGCTACTGATTTGAAAGAGTACGCCAGGTACTCGGAGAGCTTTATGCGAGTGAACTGCTCATCTCTAGGAACGTAAAAGTCTAGGCTCAGCAGGGGCAATCTACTCTCTGATTTTGGATCTGTTAACACAAATTACAAATGAATGTGACAGTATCAGAAGAAAATGCAATTTTCTATTGGTTAATATATGAGGTAAGAATTAAGGAATCTCACCAGTTTTTGTCGGTTTCCGACCAGTCCTCCCTCTCCTAGGATATGGGTACTCCTCGGAGCCTCCTAGAACTGGGCGTGCATATTCTGGACCTTTGTCAGGAAATCCGAGATCATTGTAGTAATCATAGTCGTAAATTCGGTCCCACTCCTTGAGTTCTCTGTTCCCATCCCCTCGTAAATTTACAAGTTCTTCTTCTCTGTACTGGCGCAATGGTTCCGGTGTGTCGCAGGGAAGATACGCCTGACAGAAGAAAGAAATCGTTCAGCCGTTGCTAGATGAATGTCTTACATGAGAATGAATGTCCTATACATTGGAGTTCCGATCCTTCAACCAAACTAAGCGTCACCATTCTGCTCTATAGCAACACTAATCTTCATTCGATCAGAAAACGAAATTCTAGACGAATGAGCATCAGAATTCTTAAATGAAACTTAAGAATTTCGGGCAAGAACAGATTTTCGCCCATCAAACACGGCTTATGAGCACCTTGGTTCTCAAATTGCTATTCAAAACAACACAACTGAATGACCGAGAAGAGTAAAAGGTAACCTTGTTGGAGAAGAAAACGCGAACATTATTGTAACGATGTGTCGGGTAGACCCAGGAATTGCAGATAAACTTTATAGCGCCATGTCCCGGAACATCTTCCAATGTCAGTGACCTGAGGTAGAACTGACTGTGATGGTGGTTCTTTATTAAGAAAGCCCCAGGAACTCCCAAGGATTCGTCCCAGTCAAATGTGACCGGAAACTCGGCCTCTCCTCCTTTCAATAAGGTCGCTGTTGTAATCCACTTCTCCAGGAATGCCTCCTTTCCTAGCTTCCCTCTCAGCCCATTACCTGAAAATTTGAGGCATAGTTTGATTTTGACAAAAACAGTAATATCCATCAAATTTCCTGCAAAAGTAAGGCCATCTTAATTTTCCCGTTTTAGTTTATTTTCGTTTTTCATAATAACTTTCCTCTTTTCCTTGTGCAAAACCTTCATTCAAAACCATGTTCATCAAATCCATGTTCGAGCTGGCATTTTCACTCGAACGTGAAACATTGGAAAAAAGTACCGAATTATCACGACCAATCCATATCCATGTGGGCAAGTCTCAGGTCGTAGTTAAAATTAAGTTGTTGAAGCTTCCAAGGTATTAAGACCAATCCGTGAGATGTTAAGTTTGGGAATTTGGAGAAGCAAACTCAATTGACGGGACAAGACTCCGCGTGGAAACATGAACGAAGTGAACAGCAAAGATTTTGACAAATTTGTCATGCTCTGCCCAAATAGTTAAACGGACAATCTACCCAAGTCCATCGCCTGACAACCTTAACACGTTACGTGAAATGTTCACCAAACTTCTCCAGAAAAATTCGGGACACAACCGTATCCTCGCAACTGAGGAAGGCCGGCCTGAATCATCCTACATGTCCACAGTCAAAATAAGTTAAAAAAAAAAAACACGTGGTAAAAAGCTTTGCTTTTCAAGTCCGTACATGTTCTGTTAAAGGTCAAAATTGCCCAGTATTCCAGCAAAGATACCATACAGCTGCAGGTCTTCTAACAGTAAAAGGTTGAGAAATCGGTCGTTTTTGACAACAGTAAAATCGAAAGGGCCGAGATTCGGAGGGAAAGTGGGAGATTGTCACCTGGGTCGGAGTGAGTCTCGCTGATGAGCTGCAGACACACTCGTCTTCCAAGCAGCTCGTCTAATCTGTCGAGCAGTGAGGCCCTGAAGTCATTGACATCCAACACATTCTTCTTCATCAGCCTCACTCTCCCTCTGATCATCATCATCTTCTTCTTCATCATCTCCTCCTCACCGCACACACTCTCCTCTTCTTCTTCCCCACCCTCTCCCTTCTCTATGCTTTTCGTCTTGTTCATGAAGAAGAGCACCTCCATAGCTCTCCGAAACATCTCTGAGCTCGGGCAGAACCCCATCGAGAACTGAGAACCCATCGACTGGTTCAATGAATCGCTTGACGGGTTCAGATATGAAGGAGAAGAAGGATTGATTTGTTGGTGCAATCAAGGAGCGACCTTTCCTTGATCTTAATGGGCTCTGTCCTTCTCCGGGTGGGTTGTGTGCAATAAGTAGATCTTACCGATTCTCAGTTGATGACAGTGAGAGGTGGGAGACTTTTGTGGGGAGGCTTTGTCTTAGCGGAGACCGAGAGTGAACTTTCCTGGTTGCCTGTCTCTTCATTTAGTTATCTACTTGCAATTTAATGAATAATCAAAGTATCTGATTCCATTTCCCCCCACTGCGAGAACGGTCCCGCTGGCCACGAGTTCGTAATTTTAAGGGCATTTTACGTGCAACATGTGGGGGCTTTTTGGTCAAAAAAGTCATGTGAGGAACGAAGAGATTTTTTATCAGCTGCCATTTTACGATGACAAATTCGATTGTTATTAATGGGATTATCTTCCCTTCTAGATTCATAAATCTCAACTGCAAAAAAATGCAGAGCTTACGTCTGACCACATTTATTAGTATGAATAAAATTTCGGTGATGAGAATTAAATCCAGAATATATTTATGCAAGGCTAAGGACGTTTTCGCTGCACGAAATACCATTTTCTCATCTAGTATGGTTAATTTCCTTCCAAATTTTTCATTCTTATGTCATCATATCCACGTGTTTTCCCAACATGTTTTCACTCGATGATACAACGTCTGCATGTTCCACGTCTACGTTTTACTCTACGCCACTTAGTATTCAAAAATTTATTAGATTCGGATTGATGATCTAAATTCAAGCTCGATTGGCGCACTAGACACAGAGCACTTTATGTTTACCTCATGTCCCGACTTAACCTATTTGCATTCCAATTGCACAAATATTTTCATCTGTAAGATCCAAATTTAAAATTTTACTTTAACGGGGATAGACTCCGAATGAACTAAACCGAACCATGTTAGTCTTCTTCTGTATGGATTTTTAATTAGGTTCATACTTACATTATAACCCAAAACGACCATAACGGAAAACGGAAAATTGGAAATACGATCGAAGTCCAATAAATCTCGAAACAATCTTTTTCTTGTATGTGATGGAAATTGGAAGGAATAAAGACGTGTGAAAGATTTTTGTATGATCGGAAAGAATACACATGTAAAGATGTCCACACCTCAACCGAAAGACATCCAATCCGCTTCCTTTCAGGATCTCATGGAAAACAGAGAAAACGGGAAAACTGGAAAACAGATTGAAAGGTGACAAAAGGAAAATTCTCCACCCAATAAAAAAAAAAAAGAGAGAGAGCATTATTCTTTGCTTGTAACGGGGTCTGGCAAGACTAGTTTGTAACAAAAAAAAGAATATATAGAACAATTGAGTCAATATGAGTCAACCCTGGCGGGGTTCAACGTTTGATTCTCGCGGAGGCCTATACGAGGGATTTACTGAGTTCGCCCCCTCTCTAAATATAAGGCATCGAAAAGGGTGTAATCCCTAGTTAGAGGCGAAGGTACTTGGATACCTCAATTATAAAAAAAAATTAATATGAAAAAAAAAAATTGTTGACCATTACTGAATATTTTCTAAGGTTTCCAACTTGTGTTTCTTCTGTCGGGAATCGCAATCTCACAGCTCATACGCTTGAAAAAACGAAATCATTAACTGTTTTTTTCCCCTCATCGGTTGAGAAAGAAATCAATAATCAATAGCTATGCATGGCAAGTGACAAAGTGGTGGGGGCTCCAGGGGATGGGCTTCTTTTGACTTGTAACCTTGGCATCCAGTCTGTCGTTGCAGTGTCAGATGCCAAGGTTACGATCAGATCGGTTTAATTTGGGGAAATGTGGGAGATGATTTGTTTCTGAATTCGATTGTTATCGATTGCAGGAGGCTCGATCAAGAGTTTATATCAATTAGCGCGAAACTCGCATCTCTCAAGAGGTGAATGGAGTGGCGGATTTCATGGATCATCGAGCAAGGGATGCTGCCTAGTGGAGCGAGTGTAATCCGATGCATTTTCGAACAACCACTATACATCATCAATGTTTCTTAATCTCGAATTAATCGAACTTCCCCTTAACCAAACAGATGTCAAGGAATGTATACCGAGTCGGATAGTTTGTCTGACATCTCGGAATGGCTTTATCCACAAGCGGGTTGAATCTGATTCGAACTTGAATCAGTCAAGGTACACTGAACTGCTAAAATGATCATGAACACAGTACTGGTCTAAATTTAATTTCTTCACATCAAATGATTAGGCCTTTCGGTCATAGTTTGGGAGTACGATCGATCGGAGGAAGGATCGGTGTGACGATCGGTTTCTTACTCAATTCCACTGAGAAGCGCACCCATGGATGCCGTATTATCGGGACGCGCTCCCGATTTTACGAGTTAGTAACATTGCTGAAATGTTAACCCTTTTTTTAATCAGAAATGCTAAAAATGTTTAGCTATGTGCCCATTACTTGCAAGAATAAGCATGTATGAAGAAGACTGCTTCGAGGGGACACAGTCGATCGATGGAGGCGATAGCATCACTTGGGCCCCAAACTCGGCCCAATACAATCTGGGCCTACTCCCGGCCCAACAGGAGAAAAGGCCCAGTTCAAATTTCAATAGGAGCCACGGCCTCCTGTTTCGGATAGACATTTTCACTGCCTATTTCAGTAAGCCCATACGCCCAATTCAAATTTCACCGTTACTTGTAATCTTTTACGACTCTGACTAATACACTTCAACGCGGGTCGGCCCCCGCTTCACAAAAATTCAAACCATTTCATGTCGGTTAAATGTAAATGCTTCGCTCAGTGCTCGGGGGTAGCCATCCTGTCTGGCGGTTTTATGATCGGTTTAAGTATTTTGACAGAATTTCTGGTATCTCACAGCATTGTTCATATCCTATTGGCTCGAGTCTTCGGCATCGCTTCTGCTGTGCAGTGTCGGCCATGGCACGGTCCCCTGTTTTCCTTGTTTACCGTTTAGCGTAGCCTTCTTGCTGTTGTATGCATCCAACTGTGCTGGACCACAAGCAATGAGCACGATCAATCAATGTCCTCATATAACTACTATCAGAGACGTGCTTTTATTTTCCTGGGCATTGTCATAAAGTTGTCTCCTTTTCCCCTCCTCGAGCTACGATGGATCGTGGAATTCGGTATTGGCTATAAAACCGAACCGTGTGCCTTCTCCATCTCACATGCCCGTCCTCGGAACCTCCTTTTTTTTCTCGGTTTCATGTTCAGTGCTTGCCTCTTAGAATTAGTTTTTATCACCTCGATTATGTGTGGGAAACGGACCGGACAGCCACAGGCTAGGGGGACAGCATCAGTTCGCAGCTTCTACAAACAAATAACTAAAAAGACTTAATCCAATCTTGTTTAGCTGTCTGCTGCTTCTCAGAGCTGTCCAAATCTCCCAGGGAGCTTTTTGTCCCTTTATCCACTGGAGATATCAGATCAAGGCGACCCTGCCCTCCATCCACACCCCCAAAATTAACAATCTGAGCCAGCACATGTCCGAGTGACAGGAAGGGCATTTTGGTCCAATTATTTTCCAGTCAAGATTAATAGTTGTGACCTCCACATGGCTAACATCGGTTTATTGAAACAGTAAATCATCTTTTCTCTTCAAATAAGATCTTGACTTCGTTTCTTGTATTTACATATTTTTAATGTAATTTTGTTTGCAAAATCACATGTTTTTTAACGTAATTTGCCAAAGAAAAGAGGGTATTCCTTTGTCGTTGTCTTTTAGCTCTCCTTGTGTTCATGTGCTGAAATAAGGCATCAATATTAGTAAATTGAAATCACTTGATTTTCTTATTTAATTTTTTACCATAAAAACTAAATTATATTTAGAAAAATTTGTTAATTATAATAAGTGAAATAAACCCACTCATTCATTGCACATTAAATTCACCACCTCCTTCCCTTTATAAATATCAAAACTACTATTTCCCCCGCTCTCAGACACTTCCCTACGTCTCATGTTTGTCGATGTTCCCTCTATAGGACCTGAACTCAGACACCATATGGTCTCATCGGAAGCTCTACAAATGCTGCAGGCCAAGCCGGTCGAGCCAGCCTCGAGCCCACGGATCTCGTTCTCAGCAGACTTCCTCGACGAGTCAGACTTCATCTCGATCAGCCCGAGCGGTGCATGCGAGGATGAGGCTGACCCGAGGAGGGAGAAGCCCTGGCTGAACCCCGACCATAACTTCGAGTTCCTATCGGACCACGCGGGCGGCCGTGCCGCAATGTTGACGGCCGACGAGCTCTTCTTCGAGGGGAAGCTCCTCCCCTTCTGGGCAACGCAGCAGGTTGAGAAGCTCAGTAGGATCAACCTAAAATCAGGCGAGGAGGGACTCGAGGGAGGAGGAAGTGTACGGGAGAAAGGAGAAGGAGAGAGAGGAGTAGAGGGTGTCGGGAGAATTGGGAAGCAGCCACTGGCAGCGGCTCTGGGACCGCCGAGGCCGATCAGCTGGTCGTTCCTCGATGACGACCCGTCGCCGCGGCCGCCCAAGTGCACGGTGCTGTGGAAGGAGCTGCTGCGGCTGAAGAAGCACCAGAGGCCGAACTTCTCGTCGTCGCTATCGCCTTCTTCCTCATCCTCCTCGACCTCATCCTCCTCCAGCTCGATGGCGGACGCCGCTGCAATGGACGAGAAGAAGAAGAAGAAGAAGACGACGACCAAGAAGGACGGCGGTGCTGGCCCCACAGCAAGGACCTATAATAACAACAATAACACTGACACGGCGAGCCATTTGAAGAGGATAAAGAAGGGGCTCGAGAGGACGAGATCGGGAAGCATTAGGATCCGTCCGATGGTGAACGTCCCGATCTGCATGCCGGTGAGCAGGCCTGGAAGCGGAGGCGGCAGCACCGCTCTGCCGCCTCTGTTTCCCCTGAAGAAAGGCCGAATGTAGAATTTGTTTCACTAGCTTCATGTTAATCTTTTTCAACGGTCCTCCAAATTTTCTAGCTGTTCTTGTTCAAGTTGAATCTTTTTTTTCCTTTTTCTGATTAGAGTTGGTAATGGAAAATCTAGAGATGTACATGCTGACTTTTTGCTTATTCCATGGGATCCATAACAAGATTGAATCACCGCCTGAATCCAACTGTCCATTTTCCACCGGACCGGTAATCCAGAAACACATTTCTCATTTTGGGAAACTGTTTTCTAGAATGAGGAGACAAGTGAAGTTCCGCGAACTCTGGTGTTTGATATTCCAATGATTATTAAAGACAGCCCAGCGAGCAGCGCATCTTAAGGATCTCGCAGAAAGTATAAACTATAGGAAACAGCTGTTTGCAAATTTGTTTTCAGTATGCAGATGTTTAATTTAAGGCTCTCCTTATTATTTTAGATATTTTTTTAATAAGACAGGTTATAACAATTGTTGATGGGTTTGGGGCAGGTTGTCTGTAGAATATCATATAATAAATTGTAGGTTTTTTATTTGGTGACACCATGTGATTTTGATCTCTCTGTTATCAGTGGATTTACCGCGCAGTAGCCTTGCAATCTCTTGATATGCATCCAATGGAAGATTGGAATGACTTGCTCAGGTTCACATTTTACACGAAATGAGGCAGAACACCTTCGTCCCTCTATTCGAGATCTAAGCAGACCTCCACAAACCCCGGTGACAGCACGAACCAGTCAACAGTGAAAGGGACCGAGTTCTTCGCTGAGCTGAAGGTTCGGACCACGATTCCCAAGAAAACTGGTTTGGACATGACTGGTCAAACTGTTTGTTGTCCTGCCAGAATCTGAAAGACAGATGCTGAGCAGATGGTGTGCTGAGAATCCTAGGACAGCTTGTTCATGAGATGCCTTTTGGTTGCACATCTAAAAGTATTGCAGACTAATGATCTGTGCCTGGAGTGTGCTGTCGTTTGATGGCTATGCCAGGAATCTGACAGAACAGATGAAGCAAATTCAAAGTCCAAATGTTGAGAGAAGCAATGGAAATAGTAACTTGACTAGCTCCACAAATGTGGAAACTCATCCAAAAAATTGTTCCCAGTTAAAAGAAAAATTCATCCAGACAAGGCTTGGATGCTTTAACCAAATGTGGAATCAGTTTAATGCCAGCAGCTGCCCAAAAAGAAGATACTGAGAGCCAAAAAACTCATTGCACTCCATGCAGTGTCGTCCATTTCCACAAGTTAATACAAGTTCATTGCATTTCATAACTGGCCTGACGGATGAGAAAAAATCATAGCCCTTGATGACTGTTTCTTACCTTCAGCTCCCTATCTAGCTTACCTAATTCTCCCCTTACTCCCTAATTTCTAGCTGATCTTCTATCGAGCACATACTGAGTCGCTGATAAAACAAATTAATCTATGCTTTAGCTCGGAAGAACAGAAGTTATAGGAGAGATTACTCTGGAAAATTCAGAATCCTCTTTCCCAGGACTCGAGGCCGAAACACAAATCAAGGGGTCGAGGAGTGTCAAATCTAAATTTGTAATGAAGGGGGCTGAAAAATTGATTAGAAACTTAGAATGGGAGATATGGCAATCAGTTCCAACCGTTCCCTCTTCCACCAGAGCTCTGCCCCTTGGAATCCGATGATGTGGTCTGAGAAGCATAGCTCGATCTCTTCTTCTTGTGGGTCTTCCAAGTCAAAATCTGCCCATTCCAACCCATCTCATTCGTACTATTGGACCCAGGTTTCTTGATTTGCTCCAATCTCTGACGCTTCGGGCTGTGACCATAGGCATGCTCTTTATCCATGCCTTCACTACCCAGTGAAGCATTCTCATAACCAACTCCACCCACCTCGTCGCTCGCAGAAGGGACAGGATCTTTCCTCTTCCCCTTAACGGAAAATTTCAGTATCGCTCCTTTGACTTCACTTCTTGGTTCCACTCTCCCACCATTGCTAACTGTTTCGCTGCCTTTCTGAACCAAGACCTTAGAATCCTCTTCTCCATTTTCATTCCCTGATTCTGATGCCACATTCATGCTACTTCCCAATTCATTGCTCTCTGAAAGTGTGGCATCCCTTCTCTTTCCTTTTACCTTAAGCTTCGAGATATCCTCCCCATTTTCTACTGCTTTCATCCACTGTAGATCACTTAGTGTATCAGCATAAACGACCTCTTTCCTTCTTCTTTTTCCAGTGATTCCACTGATATCAAAACCTTTGGACTTGCCAGCCTTTGAATCTGGTGCGGAATAAGCCCATTCTGGCACTTCATGATCATCCATAAGGCGTGACCTGTAGTTTTCCTTCTGCCTTCTCTCCTCATCCATCTTCTCGAAGAGCCAGAACTCTTCATCTGATCGGGCAGCAAGACGATTGATTTCTCTCTCACTCGGGACATCAGTGCCCAATGAGCTCGTCCCTTTCCGCATTATCTCTTCTAACATCTCTCTTCGGTCCCGAGCTGCAAAAGACAAATCGAACACGGAATAATGAAGAGACAGAGACATACCAATACGTGCATAATGAAGAGACAAACATGTATTTGCTCTTTCAAGAGCAACATCTGACAGGATGTGTAACATCATTACATCCCTCAAACTGGGACAACAAAGCAAACCATTACTTGTGTATTCTTAATAAGAATGTTTTAAGGTTAAAAAAACAAAACAAACAAACCAACCTGTAGAAGTTGTATTGAAGAGTCCTGCTTGAATGACCTTGGCATCAATACCCATCTTCTGCTTTGCCCGTTCCAATATCACCTCTTCAATTGAACCAACACTGACTAAAACAAAAACCTTGACTTCCTTCTTCTGCCCAATCCGGTGGGCTCGATCCTCTGCCTGCTGATCCATTTGGGGATTCCAATCACTATCAAAAATTATAACTGTATCCGCTGTCTGCAAATTCAAGCCGAGCCCACCAGCACGGGTGCTTAGAAGGAACATGAAATAAGGTGAATCAGGAGCGTTAAACTGATTAAGCAAGCGTCCTCTTTCCTCGGTTTTCGTCGAACCATCAAGTCGAAGATACTTGAAATCGTGCAGTTGAAGATAAATTTCGAGAATATCCATGAGACGGGTCATCTGAGAGAATAGGAGGACCCTGTGCCCAGCCCTACGGAGCTTGGGGAGTAAGCGATCAAGTAGCTCAAACTTCCCTGACGCTCGGACAATCTCATCTTTGCGCCACATGTTGTACTCTCCCACAAAGAGGTAAGGGTGGTTACAGCACTTCCTGAGTTGCATGGACAAGTTCTGCAGGCTCTTTGACTTTCCGGATCCTGCAGTGATTTTGAAATTTGTAGCAAAAACTGAACTTCTAGTAGAAATTACCCAGCTGAACTCATTTACCAAAACTAACTTTCTATGTTCAAGGGAAAATATAATTGAACACCAATAATTGCAATCTAAAGTTACTCAAATGCTTAACAAAGGCTTTACATTGGGAGACATCAGTTGTTGAGAAATCATACAGGTCATAAATTAACATAAAAGGTTGAAAGTATTGCCTATTGTTCCAAATGGCCTAACCATTAAATTTCTAGGCAATCGTGCTGATTCTTTTAAATGATAAAAGCAAAAAATTACTTCCAAACATAACATTGACACATTTCCTATTGTTTTAAATTGCCAAAAGCATTAACTGCTTGCCAATACTCCCTATTGCTTTAGGTGATAAAAGCAACAAATTACTTCTAAACACAACATTCACAATTCTCCTCCATAAAAATTTGCATGAAAAGTTATTGTAACGGGGATTGAATCGCATGTCTGATGATCAAACAACATCAATGTTACACAAAAAAAGAGCCCCGAGGCTGCCTGATAACTTGATTATGATGACTTGTACAGGAGATAGAGAGAACAAAAACAGAACCACAAAGGAACATGTCTGTAGGAGAATTATCTACTTACCAGTATCAAGCCCGACTCGGCCCTCATCTGTAACTTGTTGGTAATATACTTTCTGCCATGCCGACATGTCACATTTCAGTATTACCTGGGATTTTCCAGGAAGGTACTTTTCCACCTCATCCTTCTTTCTTCTCAAAATGAATGGTCTTATAACCTGAAAGAGGTTCAGTATAATTGAGAAACTAAAAGATGATAGAAACCAAGAAATCAATAGTGAATATATCCTTCACCTACATGGTGCAAACGATTAATGATAAGCAATTCTTCTTCATCGGTAAGGGAAAGATCGCCCCTGTCTGCAAAAGGTGCATTAAACCACTCCTCGAAATTCTGAACTGAGTTGAAAATACTTGGAAGAAGAAAATTGAGCAGCGACCATAACTCCTGCAGGCTGTTCTGAATTGGGGTTCCTGTCAAAAGAAGTCTCCGCTGACAATGATAGCTGCATCAATGAATAAGGATACAGCAATCGGATCAATTCCTTCGGCAGAAAGTACTTAGAGAGAAACATGTCTGATTAGCATCAATAATTGGGTTGTCGAGTATTGTAAAAGTTATATAAGTAGCAGTCTTAATGCTCATCCTTCTAAAACATCACTCATGGGATTCACGTATCATTTTTTAAGAAACCAATCAGTGATAACGAAGAGATATAACCAAGCTACAATTGTGTACAAAATCATCATACCCAGAGACAAGAGTCTGCACAAGAGAGCAGCCACTGTTCTTTAAGCGATGCCCTTCATCAACAATCATATACTCCCATTGAATCTTCTTCAGGAATGATTTATCTCTCATGATAAGACTGTAATGAGTGATCAAAACGTTGAACCTTCCATTCACAGATATCTCATCCCTCATCGCCTTCCTCTCATCAAGACGTCCATCATAAAGTACTGCTCCAATACTGAACAGACAAGAAAATCATAAGCATCTATTGTAAATATTTGTTTTCTGTATTGAGGATGTGTATCTGTGACAAAGAGTCTGTGAGAGAGATTGCATACCTAGGAGCCCAAGTAGTGAATTCATTCATCCAATTTGGCAACACAGCCTTGGGAGCTATTATCAAATATGGTCCAGTCACACCCTTGTTTTCAATGAGATATGCGATCAGTGAGATGGTTTGTATTGTTTTTCCCAATCCCATCTCATCAGCTAAAATTCCGTTCAGATTGTTATTAAACAAAGAGAGCATCCACTGAAGCCCTTCCAATTGGTATGGTCTTAATTCTCCACCTTGAAGAATGGACGGCTGCTCCGTTACCTGTGGAATTCACAGTGAATCAGCAGAGCGGAATTAGTCAACATGAAGACATTAAACCCCGGTATACACTATCACACAAAGATAAATCAGCAGATAAAAAATTCCAAATTTCAAAGAATGTAAACCAAGTATTGCAGATATTGTTTTTCTTGAACTGTAAGTATTGCAGATATTATGTTCTTACCTTCTCTTGAATTGCATGAATAGCAGAGTTGTACTGCCTTTGACCTTCCAGTAAATCACTTGAATCATCATTGCGATCTGAATCAGTAATATCTGCTTCTTCTTCTTCAGGCTCAAAATCCCCAGGGGTCCCACTACTTGAGGCATCTATTTCTGCTTCTGAATCTTTCAGAGGCTCAGTGGCATCAGAATATCCCGCATCCTTTTGACGTTGAACAGCAGCTCCTAAGTTAACGAGGAGCTTGTTTGTTTCTTCGAGAAGCATTGTTAGTCGCTCATTCTTACTCTCTTTAACCATTCGCATGTATGCCTCCTGATCGTCAGCCTTAAGGGCTTGGAATCTTAACTTCTCAGCCCGTGTAGCTCGTTGCCTTTGCCTCGCATGCCATGCCTATCCAAGATATGTGAGTTCTTAAGAATTTTCTGCCCACACTACAAGATATGCCTTCTTATTTCCAAAAAGATAGTTAACTCTGTGATAGTTGGATTACTACAAAAGAGGGTTGCATATACAGAAGAAGAGGATACAATGAAATAGAAGGATGAATACCTGGACCCCATCATTCCTTTGCTTTCGGCGTTTCAAGGTAGCTTGATTTTGCAAATGGAATTCACGGACTGCATTAAGAATTTCTGCAAAGAATTTCCGCTTTCTAGTTTCTACAAGATTCTTTTCCTCCTCCTCTAGCCTTGAGAGCCTCTGAAAAGTCATTGCTACCACATGAGCATTCTGCAAAATTCCCATGGCAACCTCTCTATCCATGCTATTAAATCTCTACCTAGTTTACAAACCCAGAACCTTTACTATGTAACCATGAATTCTAATTCTTGGTTAGTCATAAGATTCATAGGCAAAAATGAACTAAAACTCTGGAAAAATCAACAAAGATTGCTACTAGGGCTGTGTAAACGATAGTCCAAGACCTCTGCCATGTCACAAGAAATTAAGACTAAAACTCTGGAAAAATAAACAAAGATGGCTACTAGGGTTGTGCAGTCGATAGTCCCAGACCTCTGCCATGTTACAAGAAATTAAGAGTTATTCCATATTAGTTAAGCATCCTCTCAAAAAGTTTTCTCAGTGTTTCCTTTTGACTACATGTAGCAAAGAAGGTACAGAAGGGGGGGAACAAAGTGAAGTAACCTCGGCATCTCTTTTCTTCCTAAACTGATCATCAGCTTCTGTAGCAAAAGCATCTCCAACCCCATAATGGGCCCGGCATAATCGCATCATTCCCCAGTCAAATAACTGCTTATCAGGACGAGCACAGTTCATCCGAAGCCAGTACTCTGCACTCACACGAGTTCGAACTTTTCTTTGCAATTCCGCTAGCTGCCAAAAAGAAAGCCGTCACAAATGCTCAGAGGCCCTGCAACTAATCAGTGCAATAACATATGTGGACTTTTATAATATAATATACAGAGCATGTGTTTATCTAATATGCATCCCAAACGAAATATATATATATATATATATATTTATGCAAACAATTAAGACAAGAATTCTCAAAGTAAGCTTGACAAATAAGTTTACCTTCAATCCATAGAGTTCAAGCAAGCACTTGGTCTGTAGATCCTCTCCTCTACTTGAAGGCAATTCTGATGTAAGAAGGTTAAGATGAGAATAGCACAAAAAAGAAACAAGAAGGTATAGTAGAGCCTAGCTCAGTGACTCTTATCTGTTCAGGTCAGTGCCTTTAGAGTACAATGCAGACAAGCTCCTCGGTTGGAAGTTCAGAAATTAATATTATTTGTGGTATAATGATACTAAAGTTTCTTGATTTTCATAAGCAGCAGCCAAAAATAAACCATCATCAAATTCCTCAAGCTCTATTGCTTGAGAAGGTTAAATGGTAGACATCGTGGTATAGGATAGAGTTCAGTAAAGAAAACAACCTTCCAGTTCACTGATACGATGCTGAACTTGGCCCTGCAAACGCTTTTCTCTAGATTCTGCCAATTTATAACCAGACTTGTAGTTTGGCCACTCTCTTGAGAGTGCATCCTCAAATTCTGCCAGAAGATCTCGTCCATTAGATTTCCCACGCTCAACCTGCATCAGAACCAAATTGCTGAGAAAATCAAACATCTTAGAGGGAATGCAGATTATGGCAGCAAGAACAATGAAGTTTCCCACAAACATCTGGAAGGGCAGTCCAAGTCCGTCCAATCCAACACAGCAGACAGTAACAGGTATCGTACTCCAAGGACCCACCCAACAGGAAATTAAGTAACAAGGAGAAAGACATGCCAAATCAAAACCCTAAAAATTCAAAAGAGACGTAGAAAGATACTGGAGAAACCAGTGAAAGATCTAAGATTTACAAGAATCATAACAAACCCTGGACAGATTCAGCGTAAAAGCAAAAGGAACTGTCAGAATCAACAAAAATTGCAGAATGTTAAGTAAGAAAAAGGGCATACATGAGAGAGAAGGGACTCCCCGCACAAAATCCTCATATGAATTCATACAGACAGGAAACAAGAACAATCACGCAAACAAAAACTCGTATGAAACGACTATTCCAACTCCTGAGGCAAGCTAACCTAAAGCGCCAAAGTATCTATCAAAAAGCAGACAACAGCCCCCAGAATCAACACAACTCTCCCGCCCAAAACAAAACAATAGAGCATAAAATCATCTCTCGAAGACTCACCAAACCCTGCCCGACCACCGTACACCCCTCAGATCCGCCGCCAACGGCCTCACCACCGCCACAACCGCCGGCATCAGCGGCAGCATCCCCGTAGATAGACGAGACCGCGTCAAAGAGGTCGGGAGGCAGGGGGAGGTTCCTTGAGACTAGGCCGAGGGCACAGATCAGAGACTTCGCCTCCTGGGCCCGTCTTCGGTCGTCGAGGGGAGGAGGATCGACTGGCGGGCGCTGCTGAGGCTGGTGGCTCGCCTCGAACTGAGCCACCATGGCGCGCGCGAAATCGTATCAACCGTTGGGCCTTTTAACTGTTATTTAAAATGGAATTTGAGAGGAGAATTAAAGAAATTTGAGGCCGAAAAATTAAAACTTTGGGAAGGGTCTTCGCGAAAACCCTCTCTCTCTCTCTCTCTCTCTCTCTCTCTATCTGCTTCACAGCGTCTGCCCTCTTTCCATACATCCGCCTTGTTTGTGTTAAGAGAAGAGATTAGGCTCGAAATGACCCTTTTGTCCCTACATACCTATCGATATGACCAGGACACCCCTCGCCCCTCGCCCTGTCTTTTTGATGACCAAATAATGCAGCTTCCTTCGTATGGAATTATCCACGTGGCATTTTGATTGCATGACATAATTAACCATTCTTTCAATAAATGGCTGAGGTTGCCAAATATTACGTACAGCTGGAAAGAAAATAAAGAAAAGTTTGAAAAGGCGAATATTCTTCCGCGTTACACAATAACAGAAATTTCTACTTCAAACACGGAAATATACCGTTAAACCGGATAAAGAAATTTGATGCCTCGATGAAGACGTTACGATCGGTAATCCGGTTACTTGGTGAGCCGGAAATGGGTGAGGGAGACGAAATATTTTAGTGAATTTTCTACGTTATGGAGCTGTGGACATAAATGATTCAAGATCTAAGTTTGGAGGCGTGCCGCAGTGAAATACGGGACTTCTAATTTGCAGCGCATGGTAACGATGGGCCTAACGGCGGTGAAACAATCGGGCCGGCAAAAGCACCAATGTTTAACCAAAATCTACGGACCCAACCCTCAGTCCAGCAATATGTTCCATTGCATGCGTCCACTGTTATCCCCATACAACGTTCGCAGAATACAAATATTTATAATATGTTAAAATAAAATAATTATAAAGAAAATATATAATTATATGAAGAACATATATACTTCTAGTATAAATCATACAGTATAGAAAAATAAATTTATTTTTTTAGGCTCTTATAGAAAGTAAAAAATATCACTCGATCTCTCCGTGTATAAAATAAAAACAAAAGAAAAATTCACCAGTAATCAGATCCGGTGAACTGCCGACCAAATCTACTGAATTTTCTTATACAGCACGTGATCAACGGTTAATATTGAACTGGTAATTAGGCAGGAGCCGCGCCAACGCACGCCCCCTCTACTACAAATAACGGCGCAGGACCAGCCGCTTGAGCCATACTCAAGGCAGGCGCACCTTCAACTTGCAATGAAGACCACCGGCCCAGCCCATGTGCATTCTCGATCGCCCCTCTCATCCGTCCAGGTCAGTGAGTGGCTCGCTCGCTTCTTCCTCCTTTTATAAGCCCGGCCCGCCCAGCCCATCACCAGAGCTGCCCGATTTGGGAAGGTCAGCTGTCCCGCTCTCTCCGTATCTATACACGCGTGTATTGGTCTGCACAGGCTAATGTCACGCTAGTATTCTCGATACCAATTTCCCAAATTAAAATTAGCATTGAAATAAGAAATGAAGTCCGTCACAGTTCCATCGTCCTCGACTTTAAATGAAGGAATTTTAGGTTCGATTTTATTGACAGAATTTTCCGATTCCTCTATTCTCCTTTTCCCGTTAATCCATTAACGGCCATAGAACTCATTTATAGCTTGAAAAAAGGGAAAAGAATCAGCATCTCTATTACTTTAATTTCAATCTTATTTTCGAGTTCTAAAAAACTATTCATTAAATTTAATTTAGAATAAAATAATAATAAAATATGGAAATGATTTAGTTATATATTTTATTTACTTATCATATTATGTTAACCATTTTCACAATTCTCTCAGCTATTTCGCGTGATTCTCTTGACCAGATAATTTTATTTCGATCTTCTGGAATTCTAAAGCTCGAGCACGTTCGCAACTTCCACAAAAAATATACTTACTTACCATAAGCTCTCTCAATTTTCCTATTATATTTTATTTTTATTTGATTTGAATTAATTCAGTTCCATGCATGACGCGAGTCACACTCTCGCTGAGATTTAACTGCTAATTTATCAATTGCACGGTGACGTAATCGCATAACTTTGTTGCATGGACATTTTTTTATAAATACTTTGTTGCATGGACATTACGTGGACTGTTTGTTGTCCGGTTCCAGGAATCCAAATATTAAATTGGAGCAATACTGGTCGACAATAATGGCTGAAAAAAAGGGCAGCAATGTCTTATTAATTGTAATTTAAAATAAATACATACAATAATAATAACGAAAGGCATGCCGTTCAAGAAAAGTGGCCTTGGTGGGTGCTTTCTTTCTGCGCTTACGTTGCCAGCAACGTGACTCTGCCCATCTGTATAATCCGAAAAAAAAAAAACCATTAAATAAATATACATTAATCATCTAATTAGTTTATAAAATTATTACTAATTAATATTTTATTGGTATCATATCACTGTGCGAGGTATAACTGTTTAAGGTATTATTTATTGTGAGATCTGAGGTAAATTTAAATTGGTATTTCTCCATGGGTCCAAATCTAGTACGGGTGTACACGGGTATCCGAGCACACATTTAATAGGACCAAAATCGGAACATATTTTAACCGATTAAGTTATTTTTACAATTTTTTTAATAAAACCTAAAAGAAAAGAAATAACCTTAAAAATTACTTAATTTGATTGGCTCGTAACATCATATAAGCACTGTCACGTGATATATCTGCTACATATAAAACTTTCTCCAAATCTAGAAACTCGATCCGATAGTCCGTTTCCAATATAAATTTGTCCACTTAATTTGATGAACGATGCAAAATTAAAATGTTTTTAGCCATTAAATTTCAAATTAAAATAATAATAATATAAATTATTAAATATAATTTTTTTTGCCATTACATGATTTCGATTGATTTCAAGCTCAGCCAAAATTTTCAGGTCTTCGAACTGAATTTTTTGAGCCAGCATTTAAAATCGCCCAAAATATACATATATAAGGAACCAGAACACGCCCACAAACAGGTAGGCCGGGTGGTAGTGGTAAGGCTTTGGGCGAGTTTGAATCTCCATGAGTAGATTTCCTCGTAAGTGGGGATTTTATAGTTTTCGAACCCGTCAGGTTCGTCTGACTTATCCGTCACACATGATTTACGATTTATTGTGTGTGCCCTGAGCAGGAGGTGTCGCGACCCCCATTGTCGAATTCAGAAAGCGTCCGGATATCTCAGTTATTAACAAAAAAATCGGAACTCTGGATTTCTTTAGGGTGAGGGTTGGCCTTTTCTTTTTTAGGTTTTCCGATTGCACGATCAATACATTCGAGCATGAAAAAATTGTCAATATTATCGTCAGTTATTGAATACGGGTAATTATCCATCGAAACAATAGAGGAGAAAATCTTGAGAATATAAAAGATTCATGCATCATCACCCTCCAATTTCAACTTTTGAATTAAATACGAGCTAAATTTTCTACAATTTTTTTGTGGAAACTCAACACGTATGTATGGATGGAATGATGTCTGATTTGGTTTCTAGAAGAAGAAAAGCTTCATTTGATAATAAATGAATTTGTATAATCTTTCATAAGTGTAAACATTTCCGACAGCTATGAAAACAAAAAAAAATTACAATTTAAAGGGCGCGTGGCGGTGGTCAACGCGGGGAGGGCATTCCCGTCATCCTCCGTCCATTTAATTGACTGAAAAAAAAAAGTTTATTATGTTTTCCCATTTTTTAATAATTATCTATTTTTTCTTTTCTATTTATTTTGATAATACTGAGTGCCAGCGCCGCCGCCAGATAACCGATTGTGATATGACGAGAGTGCCCTCGAATGCATTGATATAGATATCTGGTAGTTACTGTCGCTTGCAAGCCGTAGGGATGCGACTACGCGCTTATACCAAACGAGGGGCAAAGAAAAGAAATCGCATCCCATCAAATTCACTTATGTTTTGGTCGGTTCATTTTCGGGAGAATAAAACAATACTCTTATAATTATTATTTACGATAACAGTAGAGTAATAAATAAGATTACTTTTTTTCTAGTTATAATGAAAATTCATGAACTAAGGAAGGATAAAAGAAAAGAATAAATGTATACAAGAGAGTCGCTACGAATTAAATATCGAATCTTTTGATTTAAATTTAAAGACTCCAAAATACTTATCTCAGAAGCAAAGTTCATCTCTATCCCATCAAACGCAAGAAACGAAGGTTCGTTGGCTTTGAGTTGTATCTGAGTCATCCGACAGAAAATCATTTTTGATTAATTTTAATGAATTTACGTGCTAATGCATGTTTGAGGAAGAGATCAATTTATAGGCCTTTATGGGTTTATGTGATAGATTCCATTAGCTTGCAGCCAACCATTTTTCATGATCAATTTTTTAAAAAAAATTTGTTTAGACTTTTTCATTTTTAATCTGTATCACTAGTATCGAAAAGTGTAATAAGTCTCTGGCTAATTCGATTTAAATCGAATCGACCACTAGTAAGTGAAACTCTTCAAATATATGTTTTTTTGTGTGCATCATCGATATTAAAAAATTATTTGAATTACTGACTAATTCAGTTCGAAACAAGTCAGTCCATTAATGGATAAATGTCTCCCGGCATAAGTTTTCTCCATTTACAAGAACTTGAACCGAAAACCTTTTTACTTGAACGAATTAAATATCTTATCAATTAAATCAAATTACATGGGTAAATTACAATTAATTTAATTTAAATATATTGGACGAATGTAATATTAGTTTTCCGCTCAAATTATCAAAAATTCATAACAGTGGAGAGTCTCAATCCCAGCCCTCCCTCCCCCGCTACAAATTCTCACCTTGCCCCTCCTCCATCCCACGCTCTTTCATTTTCTTTCCTCTGGCCTCCAAGCGTTCCATCGCCCATCCAATTCCTCCGCAAGAACCCAACCAATCCTCCAAGTCGCCCCTCCACAATCTCAAGCCTTCAACAAAATAGAGAGCTAATGTCCACAATTGTGTTACAGAGTCCTCCTGCAGAGCCCTCTGCAGAATCCCGGTTCATGGAGCCACTTACTCTGAGGCTCAAACTGGCTTCGCCATCAACCTCCCAGCCCTTCGACCAGTTCCCTGCTGCAAAACCCACCTCAGAATTTGCAGATTTTGGCCAAAAGTTCAAATCTTTCCCAGAATTAATGGATGCCTGGAACTTCTTGAAAATTCCAGAGCATCCCGCCTACGCTCACAGATCGAGCCCGTCAAGAATCTCTCCTCCTTCTCCTTCGTCCTCCTCTTCTTGCTCCTCATCGACGCTGAGTGAGATTAGCTTGGATCTTTGCACTGAAAACCTCGGGAACGAGACGGGCTGCACGGAGATCACAGAGACCAATCCCTTCTCCTCCGTTCCTCCTCCACTGAGTTCCGATCCATTTGGGGATTCATCGAGACGTTTCGTCGCAAGCGGGGGAGCCCGCCGGAGGACCTTCCCACCTCCGCTGACGACGATCAGCGGGAGCGAGTCGATTCACTTCCGGCCTCACCGCGAGGATGGGCGTCTGATAATTGAAGCCGTCAGGGCCCCGCCGGTTCACAGCACCCTCCAAGCCGAGAGGAGCCACGGGCGGCTCCGGCTGTGCTTCTTGCGGGAACCGGCTCCGGCCTCCAGTCCCAAGCATTTAGAGTGCCGAGAGAGAGCCCGAGAAGAAGAGGTTGAAGGAGACTGTCTGTGCCAAGAAGGAGAAGGAGAAGGAGAAGAAGCAGAGGAAAAGGTGGAGGTGGAAGAGCGAGAAGAATGTGAAGGGGATGTGGATGAGAAGAACGAAAAGTTTGGGGTTAGAATGGGGAATGTGGAAGTGTTTGCACGGACAGGGAGAAGGTGTTCGGAAGGTGGTGAAGCCAAGGGCAGATCCTTGGATTTGGTGCCCTTCCTGGTGGCCACATCCTGAATTGACCCCTTGGAAGTCCTGTTCTTTCGGGTAAATTTTGGCCAGTCACTCGAATCGATTTAAGCGGGAATATCTTGGCCTTAATCAAATGTATTTTTACTTGAATCAATTACAGTCCAATCATGTAAATGAATGAGATTCTTCCTATATTTATTCCAAATTTTCTAGGTCAGCTTGCCTTCTCCTTGTCATTTTTCAAGACTTATGTTGAAGTGCCAGGTCTGTATAGTGTGTCCTAACGATGAATATGTTGTCGAAGTAGAACCTCGATAGAAACCAACAGCTTATGTTAAACTATTTAAAATCGTGTCTGTGCATCTTAAAAGAGATAGCCAGAGGAAAGAACAGAGCGGCTTGCCTTTTCCTGTATGTTAAGCTGTTTAAAAGTGGGAATATCTCCTTACATACATTTACCAAACTATAGAGCAATCAACTTTACAATATGGTTACAAAAACTTAAAAAATTTAGAAATCATATAATGAAATTTACATATTTATTTTTTACAATCATATTTTGTGTTAATAGATGTAAGACGAAAAAAAAAAGGGTAATGTATGGGTTCTCATCGAGTACGGGTTTTGAGTAGGGTTTAAATCAAGATTTTAAAATCAATCCTACATTAGACCCGTATTCAAATACTTTAAAAATACAACATACATGATATCCACATTTATTCGCACTTAATCATCAGAAAGAACTCTCATACGTAACGAGTTATTATATGACAGTACTTGTATGATAGTATTAATAGATAAGATTTAACTAATTTTAAAATTTTAAAAATAATTAATTTTATTGTGTAAAAAGCCGCCATATTACAAAACTTTTTCTCTCTCGTTAGGGAGAGATGGTTTTGGAACCATTCTGGGGAAATGATGGAATATTCGTCGCTAATCCTGCCTTTCCAATGATGGAGACCTTCAATTTTTTGCGTCGCCAGCTAAAAGGCTCACTCGCCATTATTGAAAGGAAAGTGATCAATCATTCTTTGCCAAGCGCGCCCCACGCATCCCTGTCGAGCATAACTAATGAATGTCTACTCATCCATTTTTTGGACCGTCCAAATTCTTAAAAAAAAAAAAAGAAAAAAGAAAAAACAGAGAGAGAAAAAGATCCATTCTTGGTGTCTAAGTTACGGTTTTTGTATAACCAAAATAGATTGATTGTGGTCCTAATGCGCACCTTTTCTTTAAGTAAAAGTCTTGGATTCGACTCTTATAAATAAAAAAATTTCTCTTCAAGAGAGTTTGAGCTCCTAATAGACTCTCAGCTCTTTCGGCTCGAATTATATTAGTCATGACCCATTAGATTTCTGGATATCGGTAGTTTAGACATAAACAAAAAAAACTATGGTTTTTGCATAGCCATCTTAACTCGAAGGCCCGTGACATGGGCAAACGGGTTCAAAATCGCCTTTTGACGGTTTCCGTGCATTTGATAGACTGTCATATAATCCTGCTTGTAATTAAATATATTAAATGCTTTTATTTGCCAAAATCTGGTTTGTTGGGCGGGATGTGGGAAATTTGTCCAAAGATCAACTGGCCCATTTATCAGCCCATTTTGTATGGCAAGGCCCAATAGATCTGGTGAACCTTCGTTTGAGCCCAAACTAAATAAAATGAGGGCTGGTCAGTCCGGTCCGTTCGTACTGGAATTTTTGGGCAAGTGTTGCTCACTTGCCTTGGCAATCTCATAGAAACGAGAAAGAAACGTGAAAAACGCGATTTCTTTTCTAAGAAATGTGAAAATCGTGATGTTTTCCCTTTTCTGATAATAAAACGTTAATTCATGTTTGGTTGGACTAGATATGGGACTTTCTTTTAACCAAATAATGGGAATACGCCTAACAATTTCTAATACAATGCGGTAACATGATACGAGTACTTTTTGGAATCAGACACAAGTCAAATCTAAACATGTTTCACATACAAATGGGTTAAACTTGTGTAGCCCATCTAAATAAGTGTGCTGCATCGAGCTGAACATGTGCAACCCGATTGTACGCTGTTTGTTAATCTCTCCATAAACGCGCATATTGAACATGATGATTCTTTCGATCTTTTTATATAAAAAAATTACGATTACATCCTATTTAACTTCCCTATTAAATATGTTAATCTTATTGTGATAATTGTATTAGTCGGGTATGTGTGAACACCTCCATATTTGGGCACAATTGGTGATACAAGTCAAACATGTCACGTGCATGTTAACCCCATCATTAAGTGGATAGTGTTCGTGTTTAACAATTTTGGTCTGATTATGCACATATTTAAGATTGTCTTACATCATTGCACAACATATAATGTTAGACCTAGGAGCACTTTTTTTTTTATATAATTATCTTTATATAGGATGAGAGTGGGTAATTTTTTGCATTTTTCAATTTCTTAAAATGTCGAATACAAATATTTTTAGCCAATAAAAATGACCAATGAGGACGAAATTATAAGATCACTCATAAGACTGCAATTATTTTATAACTACTTCATATTTTTCTTTTTTTAATTATATATATTTATTCATAATATATTCTAGGAATATTAATGTTATTATAAAAATTAATATATAACTGCAAAAGTATATAAAACATTATTATAAAATAGGAATAATTTGATCCTATATCATTGGAATCCAACCTTTTAAATCCAAACTTACCACAACTAACCGCTTTCTTCTCCTCCATATTACTTTTCATCTCGCGGGTCCTTCTTCTGCTAAGGTTGCCCCACTCCCGCACGTTTCCGAATCCCAAGAAGATGTGTTGCTGCTGCACACTTCTACTCCTCCAAACTAGCACCACCGCGTCAGTCCCTCCCCATCACATCAGATCCTTCTGTTGAAAAAATGGCATTGAATTGAATGAGAAATTGTTCTCATGGATTGAAAATTACATTTGGGCCTAAATCCAATTGAATGAGAAATTGAAGGAATTGAAATGAGTTTAAGTCCATGGACTTATTGGTTATGGGTTGGGTTTATAAAAAAAAAAAACCCATGAAGAGGACCAGGCCTATAAGGGCCCATAGGGCCCAATGAGCCCACATAGGGAAATGCAGAAACTCAATCCCACATCGGTTAGGGATAAGAATTTCAAAGGGTTTATAAGCTAAGAGTAGTCTTACAATAAGTAACTACTTCAGCTACAATAAACGGCTTTCTCGCGGCTCCCGCCTATGGCGGGAGGTGCCGGCCTAATTTTGCCATTTCTGGCAATTTTTTTTTCCTTCAATAAATTTGCCTTGGATTCCCGACTCTTCGGATTCCGGGCGGTTTAGGGTCTTAAAGGCCGTATTAAGGGACGGCATTAAGGGTCCGACCTTAATAGGGGCACTGAATGACCGGTTCAATCGGATTAATGGCCGGTTCAGTGCAATTAAGGGCTCTTAACGTCCGGTTTAGCCTTTTTAATGCCCGGTTCATTGCATTTACGGCCGGTTCGGGCAATCAATTGCCCGGTTCTCTGCCATTTAAGCCACCAGCCCTCCACCAGCCTATAAATAGAGGCCCCCTCCATAGGTTTTAGACACACCTTCACAGCTCTCGAGCTCTCACTCTTCTCCCTCTCTGCATCTGCATAGTTTTCGGTGGTTTCCAGCTTCGAGTTCCGGTTCGCCTCCAGTTGCGGGTCTCGTGCAACCTCCAGCTCAGAGTCGTTGTATCCTGGGAGATTGAAGTCCACGCTACCTCGGCACGACCAGAGGGGACGAATCAGTCTTAAGGATACTGTGATCGCCACAGGCCTCGACTCAATCAGTAAAAGTTTTTCATTTTAAGTTTGTTATTTCGTTTTGTGTTATTCGATTATTTATATTTCATATATTTAGTCGAATTATCTTCTTCTATTCCATTTCCCGGTAAGTCTTTCTTGCACAATTTGTGCCTATAGAAAGAATTTGTGAAATATCAATTTTATAATATTAATTTTCTTCAATTGTAGCCATTGAGATTATCCATTTCGTATTATTTTATATATTCCGGATTACACCTTCTTCCTCTAGACTTTCACCTCAACGGAACTCCATAATTCGGCAGACCCATCTCCCGTTTCCTCGATCGTCCTTCCTCTCCCTCCTCCTCGGGAGCAAACCCGCTCACTGCTCCTCACATTCATGGCGTTTGATCTGGAGTCCGTGTCGGAGGCCACGTCAGGAGCCATCGGAGCCCTTGTCAGCACGACTGTTCTCTACCCCCTCGACACTTGCAAGACCAAGTACCAAGCCGAGATTCGAACCGGCCGCCAGCAGAAGTACAGGTGAGCTGCTTGCTGTATTCTGGGTCTTGTTTACTTTTGCTCCTTTTTCTGACTTATCGTCTTAAAATCCGAACTTTTGCTTATGAGATCGAGGCAGCTGAATTCTCGTAACTTGGCTTTCTTGCTGTTGCATTCTTCTATTGGATTCTGTGATTACTGCTCCTGTTGGGTATTATAAGATTACAGCGAAAGATTGAAATTTGTTCTTTCTTGTACTGCTAATATCACGTTGAAGATTTGATTGGCAATTTGTTCTATTTTCGTCTTAAGTTGGCATTTTTGTTATGGCAGGAACATTTCGGACGTACTCTGGGAAGCAATTTCTACCCGACAAGTCCTTTCGTTGTACCAGGGGCTCAGTACGAAGAATCTGCAATCTTTTATCTCGCAGTTCGTCTACTTCTATGGGTATAGCTTCTTTAAGAGGCTGTATTTGAAGAAAAGTGGGAAGAAGACCATTGGGACAAAGGCAAACTTGATCATAGCAGCAGCAGCGGGTGCTTTTAATGTTGTAGTAACGATGGTAATTGAGTTAGTTTGGCATGCTTCTAGTTGACCATGTGAAGTTAACATGTCATGTAAAAATTCACACTATTAGCTGGGAATTCTGCTGTGAATCCTTCTTCTTTCCTTAATTTGCATGTTTTCTTATTGAGATGAACCTTCCTGTGGAGATGAGATAATTAATAATCAGACCTCTATTCTGCAGCCCTTGGACACGGCATCGTCGAAAATGCAAACGAGCGAGTTCGGTAAATCCAAGGGACTTTGGAGAACACTCTCAGAAGGCACACTGGGTGAGGCATTTGATGGTCTAGGAATCTCTCTGCTCCTTACTATAAACCCATCTATTCAGGTATTTGACCTCTTTCAATCTAGAAAACTCTTGCCATCTTCTGACAGACAAGTGAAGAGTTTGTTAGCAACAATTACGAATGCGGTTGGTCGGTGAAAAGAATGGTACAAGTACCTTCTCAAAGCATTTTGCTTTCAATAAAATTGGAATCTGTTGTCTGTGCTAATACGGGATCATGGTTTTTCCAACAGTATACGGTGTTTGATCAGCTGAAGCAGAGAATGCTTAAGACAAAGCAGAGAAGTAGAGCAAAAGGTACAACATCGTCACCGGAAGCTCTATCTGCTTTTTCGGCTTTTGTCTTGGGTGCAGTCTCCAAGTGTGTGGCTACCTGCCTCACTTACCCTGCTATCAGGTGATTTGGGCCGACTGGCACCTAATGTTCCTATCTCCTAATTCCTCGAGCATGAATGATGATCAATGCGATTCGTGCATTGTTTTCCAATGTTTTCAGTATTATAAGTGAACTGTTCCACTAGAAAGGAAATTCCTCTTGAGTTTTGACAGCAAACTTTTATGCAAAGGTGTAAGGTAACAATCCAGGCTGCTGAGTCAGAAGAAAACGAGACAGAGGAGCCTCAGAGAAAGGATCAAAGGACCGTATTGGGGGCAATGTATTCCATTTGGAAAAGAGAAGGCTTGGTAGGCTTCTTCAAAGGGCTGCAGGCACAGATTCTGAAGACTGTCCTGAGCTCGGCTCTGCTGCTGATGGTCAAAGAGAAGATCACAAGGACCACATGGGTCCTAATGCTGGCCCTCAGAAAGTACTTACTCGTCAATCAGATCAGACTGAAGAATGCCTGACCGGATAATTCTTCAAATCGATGTCTCGTAAATGGACCAGCCCCTAACAGAGGTTGGAACAAGATTTATGTCAGATGTTCATGAAACAAATCTGGAGTGCTTCAAGTTCTGTCAAGGGAAAATTAGATTCTTGCTGTGTCACGTTTGTCATAATCCATTCGAATATGGGATGTTTTAAATAGGATCGTCAATGAGAGGCTGCAGGTCAGGGAGGCCATTGGGAAGAATGATGTATTCCTTACTATTCTAGACCTTGGTGACATAAATTGTATTTGTTATGTATTATGCAGGAACATTATCCTACCCACATGAGCCTGTTTGTGTTGCAGATAGAAGAAGGGGTCGTTTTTCTTCTTATAACAACATAAACAGTTCGGTGAGACATATGCTGGTTGCAAGAAATTACTAATTTGCTTTAGTTTGATAGAATGAGCTGAGTTTCAGCTTGAACATACTGGGGGCTGGGAAACTTGTTTAGTACTGTTTGCAGATGGATGAACTGCTGGGGTCCGAGCATTGCTAGCTGAATCGGAAAGGAACTAGATGATAGTCAACTATATAGTAACATGTGGAAATATTTTATAGATGGCCAGGAAATACCGGTAGCTGATTAAATCGAATCCTCAGTGGAAAATGGGTATGCCAACTAAATAATAAATTTACTCAAAACTTTCCACTTTTTCCTCATCTTTAATGTAATGTGAAAGTGGAATGTGATCTAACTACTACAAGAAGAAGATAGGCCGGCATCTGGGCTGCGTCAGTGGCCGGTGAGTACAAAAGAATGAATGTCGGATGCTCATGCATAGAAAGCGAGACTATTCTCAAGCTCACCTCTCGAATGGAATAGTTTCCTGTATCGGGCACAGCAATTGAGCTTACAGCAAAAAGAGAGAACCCATGGGCGGAGAAATTGAAGGGTATTTGGGAGCTTAGACTAGCAGTGTTGCCTGATGCAACAGGTGAATATCCTCCCTCAGGGTTCTCTGGTCAGAATGATGACAATCCAGTCATTTCCTGATTCCCATGTATTTGGTGTCGTTGAGGCTCCTTGAATATTGGGATGACTGGGTGTAGTTACCGAGGACAAGGTCCGGGACCAGGTTGGGAACACAAGCAGGCATAATTGTTCCATCTCTCGTGGTGCACATGTTCAGATGGCATTTCTGCAGGAGGTCTGGTAGTTTGGCAGCTGGTTCTCTATGCCCGGAATGGTGTTGGCTCCTGTAGTATTGGTGCAAGGTTGATCCTTAAAATTGGTCTGCCAGTTCATCGGCAAGGCACTCGGCATTCTCATTCTTTGAAAGGGTTGTTAGGTTCAGTGATGTTCTGTAGCTATCAATCCCTTGTAGAAGATTTTATTTTCCTCGTTTGCAAGGAAAGAATAGAAGAACTTCCATTGTTTTATTGCCTCTTTCCATTCGCCTCAAATATCCAGTCCATTGGACAGCTTAAACATGTACTGAGTAATTGGAGATCTCATTATGGTTCGTGGCTTATGGAAGTAAACCCCAAGAGTTTAGAGCAGATGCTGGTGTCTCTACATGCAAGTTCCAATTGAACCAACATGTCTTCCAACAGTTAGGAGCAGCAAAGTTCTACCTGCAGAGCAGCTTGCTTCCAACGGACATTCCTTGCGGTTAATTTCACTGAGGAGTCATACCCTCACTCGGACTCGTGCAGTCAATATAGCTGCGTATCAGAGCTTCTATTGTTGCTTGCATGTTTGCATATGTCTTCTCAACATAGCAACATGCAAGAAAAAGGGACAGATAATACGTCAGATTATAGAATTGGGACAAAAGAGTTCAACTTGCTTTGGCAATTGCTGCCACAACATCTAGCTAAGTATCAACTTGGTACAATCAACAGAATCCTATTGGGACAAAGAAGATGATTTCAGGATTTAGAGAGCAAGAGCTGCAGAAAACATTAAAAGCAGAAATGTCAAAATGGAGTTGTAATCCGACACTGTCCGATTGCTCATCAATCTAAGTCTTGTCATGCACGCAATTCAACTTGAAAATGACTAGCCGACCAGAGGAATCAGGTCATGGCTTTACCAGAGACTACCGCTCCAGCAGCTCGAACGACACGATATCCAGTCAAAAGCACAATCCACCACGAAACCACGCTCAACGTTTGGATCAGTCGACCGGTACGCCTCAGATCTCAGCTGGATCATGCCATCGTGATGCTCACTCAGCTCTCTCGACGCATCATGCTCTGATTTACGTTCATTTTAGGCTATGATGAACATAAAACTAATGAACTCAAAACTCGAGAAACCTCCTCTGACTCACTGAAGAAAGCAAAAAACAGCAACAAAATGCTTACTGTCGCATTTGACAGCAGCCATCGCGGAGAGGATGAAGATGAGGGGCCCCGGGAAGACGAGAAGGCGGAGCTGCTGATTCGCCATTGCTGCGAGGCGAGGAGAATGGCCGAAGAATCTCTGCGTGCAGTCTGCTTTATTCGCGTTCCGCTTCTGCTCTGGGGAAGAAGCAGTTTGGGAGAGGTTGACTCGCCAACGGAAGGCAACGCCGACGTCACAACAATACTTGGTGGTCAACGGGTCAAGAAATCGGCCGTCTTGACGCCGTCAGTATTCAGAAAACTGATTTTCCATGACGCATTTCCTGTTTTCGTTTTCCGTTTTCTGTTCCCCGCTGGGCATGTATGTTCCGTGTAACAATCTATTTTGTTGCCTGAATTGGCAAAATTATGAGCAGGCCAAGCCAAGAGCGGGGACCAGGTCTAATCCACCGACAGGCAGTGATCGAGACCCAGAGTGACAACTATATGGCATGGAATTTAGATGGCTCGAAGGAGGACTCGACTAACTCGTTGAATCACCACCGAAAGAAGTGATCCAGTGATTCCAATCTCTCGCATGGAACAGATGGATTCTCAAATATATGCAGGAGAAACACGTACATATACAGAGGGCAAATGTGCATCGGCATATTCCCTCCATTCGTTAAGTCCGTACTTACATGGCACACAAAGATTGGGAACTCTTGACTGAAAGAATGAGAAAGAGATGGCCAGAAGAAGAGGAGTAGAAAAATCAAAAGTGGACAAAGGAGGAGGAACTGGTGGATGCAGTTGAATGAAGATAACGTGGCTCAAATCTTCCAAAGATCACACCATGCAAACCCCACCCCCACCCCCCAACCCCAACAAAGCAAATGACCAAAAAAAAAAAAAAATCTGCTTCCATCTCTTTCTTCCCCTGCCTCTCCTAACGTAGAAAAGCTCAAAACTTCTTCTTCCATTACTCCTCCTCCCTCAGCGGTTCCTTCTGCTGTTTGAGTGGAAATGTCGCTCTCGGTGGCCGGCCAGCTGCCCAGGGCAATCAGGGTCGGACGTGGCACCAGAGGAAGCAGCTCGAAACAGGTGAAGTTTAGCAATGGAGAGCTGATGGGCAAGAAGATCATTCCGGGGAGAGTCGGTATCAGTGGAGGATTACTTGGTTGCAGCAAGAATGGCAGTGACAAGCACCAGCCCGTTCGGTTGTCTCTCACTGCTGATTTTGCTGCCGACTCCAAGGTCATCCATCCAATATAATTCGCTCGCTATAATTAATTTCATTCATATTCAAGAGTAAGTGCACAATTTAGGATCCATAAGAGAAGGCGCATTAACAACCAATGACCTAAACATCTCTTATGGAGTTTTTCCCTGACATGTACCAATTGAGCGCCTCTTCGAGGGTCTAACAATAGCACAGAGCTTCTCAACTACTATTACATTAGGCACCGAAACTTAACGGTGATATAATCTGCAGTTGAGGGACTTGGAGATGGAGAAGAGGGACCCGAGGACGGTGGTGGCAGTAATTCTGGGAGGAGGGGCCGGAACTCGCCTTTTCCCGCTCACCAAACGCCGCGCCAAACCCGCTGTAAGATATAACTTCCAATTAATTGCTTCTCCTGTGATGTTTTCAACTGTTTTGCCTACTGTTCGTGTTTACCTTTGTTGAATTCAGATAAGTGTCCCCATCAGCAACCTGTGATCATTTGCATTTACTGTATGACATCCGTGTGCATTATTCAGCTTTTCTTTTCTTTGGAAATGAATGCGTTTTTACTCCATAAGCCATGGAAATAGTTTCTCTTATTTGTTTGGATGGTTCGTTGGAATGTTTTTACCAGAATCATCGAGTCTGAATGCCATGACAAAACTTCCTGGATTTTGATATTCGGAATTGTACAGGGATCAGCAAAACTAGCCATAAAGTTCAGTGGATGAAAAAGGTTTGATCTCCAATCGGAAATTTTATTGTCTGTAGGTGCCGATAGGGGGAGCATACCGGCTGATCGATGTGCCAATGAGCAACTGCATCAACAGCAGAATCAACAAAGTGTACATCCTCACCCAGTTCAACTCCGCATCCCTCAACCGTCACATCTCCCGTGCTTACAACTTTGGGAGCGGGACCACCTTTGGAGATGGCTACGTCGAGGTACAATTCCAACACAACCACAAAATTTGTCCATAAACAGTTGGGAGTCCGAAAATCTCTCTGGTACTTGCGGGAACAAACACTACCTTTGACAGGTTCTAGCAGCCACACAAACTCCAGGAGAGGCCGGGAAGAAGTGGTTTCAGGGGACTGCAGATGCCGTGAGACAGTTCCACTGGCTGTTCGAGGTAATCCTACAACCACGGAAGCCTTGAACTTGGGAACACAATTTCTGGGCTTCCCTATTCATCATGGTTTTCTTGGCTGATGCAATTGCAGGATGCAAGGAGCAAGGAGATTGAGGATGTGCTCATTCTGTCAGGAGACCATTTGTATCGCATGGACTACATGGATTTTGTCCAGGTAACTCAACCGGTTTCCATCCGTCACATCCATTTTCCATTCTTCCTAATATGGAAGGCTCCACCATGGTAATCAGCATTTTTGCATTTCAGAGTCACAGGCAGAGCGGCGCAGATATCACCATTTCCTCTCTGCCGGTAGATGACAGGTAGATCTCTGACTATATTTTTTGCCGAACAAAAACAATCTTACGGCAATACACTTAGTTTCGTGTTACTTGACAAGCAACTGTGTGTTTCTATGATAGTCGGGCCTCAGATTTTGGGTTGATGAAGATAGACAACAAAGGAAGGATCCTCTCCTTCAGTGAGAAGCCCAGAGGGGAAGATCTCAAGGCAATGGTATGATACGTAGAGCCAAACTTTTCCAAGCTTACCATTCCTAACGTGGCCACATTTAGATATTCCATCTCATGCTAGACTGGTTCAGCAAGTAGATACGACCGTTCTCGGGCTCTCCAAGGATGAAGCCCAGAAGAAACCTTACATTGCATCTATGGGAGTTTACGTCTTCAAGAAGGAGATCCTGCTAAACCTCTTGAGGTATTTACCATACACCGACGAGCTAGAAGAACTCGACAATTCCCCACCAGTAGCTTACGGAATCTAGTCCTAGTTTTACACAATTTTTCATTGATCCAGGTGGCGTTTTCCAACAGCTAATGACTTCGGATCGGAGATAATTCCTGCCTCTGCTAAAGAGTACTCCATCAAGGTCTCGGTTAATTCCTTTAACCTGTTCGGTTTTCAAGCCTTTTGGATTCACTGGCTTGGAATGAATGGCAGAATAAATTTCTCTCAGGCTTATCTGTTTAACGACTACTGGGAAGACATTGGGACGATCAGATCATTCTTCGAGGCCAACCTCGCCCTCACAGAACACGTAAAATGCAGACCTCCATAGCATTCTGTGATTTAGCATTTCAGTTAGCAATCATTGATAGATTTATTTATTTCTTTTTCCTTTCATCTGTATTCCAGCCCCCGAGGTTTAGTTTCTATGATGCTGCAAAGCCGATCTACACATCAAGGAGGAACTTACCGCCCTCAAAGATTGAAAACAGCAAGGTTTGCCTGCTCAGATTAGTAGCCTTACTGTTGGTGGAATGGGAATAGAGATCCATTTTCCTTTTCTCCATCAGTTTTCCGACTTTTCTGGTAATGAAATATTTTTGCTTTTACAGATTGTGGATTCGATCGTGTCTCATGGAAGCTTCCTAACTGACTGCTTCATAGAGCACAGTGTCGTTGGAATCAGATCTCGAATCAATGCCAATGTCCACTTAAAGGTTCGGTAACTCCTCAAACAATAACACACTGGAAATTATTTGACAGAATGAGGGACCGTTTTCTGTTTTCCGTTCTCTCTGGTGAACAAAAAGAAAATAAGGTAGTAGTGCTGCACCTCAACTCAGACGACGATGGCATGGAGAAACTGAAGGATATGAGAATACAGATCCGTTTTCCAGCAAGAAGGAAATGGAAAACTGTTCTAAAAAACAAACAAGATGATTTGAAAAGGCAATCTTGTTCTACAGTGCCTAGAGAACTATGGTCCTAGACATGGTTTCGAGCTGACAGAAGTGAGGCTTGCAGGACACGGTGATGCTCGGAGCAGACTTCTACGAGACTGACGCAGAGGTTGTGTCCCTGTTGGCGGAGGGAAGAGTTCCAATCGGGATCGGAGAGAACACAAAGATCAAGTAAAATTAAAGCTCTATTGAGAATCCTCATCCCCTGCTTCTCATGGAGAGCTTCCATTTTTACTCGTTTCAGGCTCTGAAAATCGAGCGTGATGAACAAGAAAGACTAAGTTCTTCCATAACTTGCAGGGACTGCATCATCGACAAGAATGCCAGGATCGGGAAGAACGTAGTGATTGCAAACTCAGAGGTACAGATTCTCTCACAGTGTCGAACTTTGCTGTCATTGCAAGGTTCCCAAAATTGCAACTCAACGCAAAATTCTCACACAGCTTTTAAAAAGCCAGCCTTGTTATCAGTTGTTGGAAGTGAAGCTTTTATTGCAGAACGTCGTTCTCACTGAGTCGGGATTAATACGAATTCTGCAGGGAGTCCAAGAGGCAGATAGATCGTCCGACGGGTTCTACATCCGAGCAGGCATCACTGTTGTATTGAAAAACTCGATGATCCCAGATGGATTCGTAATATAACTCGTTTGCCATCTCCCTTTTCGTTCACTACCATCAGATCTCAGAAGAATACTCGTTAAGCTATGTCGTGTAATGCATGGATCATGTGGGCAAATCCCACTTGAGGCTTAATCATTGTGCCGGCAAGTTATCCGTATCGTTCAATATCCAGAAACTAGTGAATTACGTACAAGCCGATTATAAATTTTTTGAACCCGATCTTATAAGACCTTATTAAGATTATCGAACCCATCTCTTAACCTGCGAGATATTAAACTCATCGAGTCGTAAATTTTAAAGATGAGACCGTCGTTTTCTCGGAAAAATTGTCACAGCAGAACAAAATCATTCACGAATGTAACACTTTCGTACCAAACTTTCAAAATGTAATGCATTTTGTTCAAAATCTTCAAAAATGTAATATTTATCATAAACTGTCGATTTTTCATTAACATCGTTATGAGGACGCTTGCTGTACATAATTTTGGTGTCCTGTGATCCCTATTTTAGAAAATAATCATAAAAATTCAAAAAAAAAGTTAAAATTCTAATTTTTTTTTAAATTGAGAAAATAAAATTCTCCGCTATTCTCAAATCTTCTTTTGACCATTTAAACACAGCTCTGCCTGTCTTCGTCGTCGCAGCAGTTTTCTCGGGCTCTCTGCTCCGTCTCTTTCCACGTTGTCCTCTTCTATCTCCCCACTTCCGTGGCCCTGTATCAGTGATTGTGAAGGACACTGCGGAGTTTCAATGGACAACTACTCCACTCCCCCCGCAGCTGAGAAACTGGCCAGTCTCGGAGCTTCTTCCTCCGCGGCGGCACCCATCGAAGACGTTTTCGAGGACTCGTGCAGCATCTGCCTCGAGCCCTTCACCTCTCAAGACCCCTCCACTGTACGATCCTGAACAGAAATCTCGTTATCAATTGCGATGTGGTTTCAGTTGTTTCCGTGATGTGGCTTGGCTGATTGATGATATCGGCACTGAGGATCGGTTTAGTACAGAATGTAACTTTAGCTGTTCAGTGTTCTTAATTTGTGAACGAAGAGGGAACTGTCAGGTCATATGCTGTATGGTGATGGAATCAGACTGAACCAAACCGATGTGCCATTGAAATTCGATGATGGAAGAGTGATCCTCGTGATGTGTCAACAGAGTTTTCCAATTTTTCTCCGGCCGATTGTGTTTCATATGTGATGATTGTTTTCTCTCTGTCAAATGCGCAGCTTTGATTGAGGATGTGACACTGATAAAATTTTCTTGGTGTAGGGTAGCTAGGGTTGTTCTGTGGTTAGCTAATCTGCAAAGAAAAGTCCTCTCTTTCTGCTTCTCAAATAAATTTTAACGCCGTAGCCTGTAACATTAGAGTAGAAAGCATCATTAGGTTTAGGTAGTTAAATGGATCCTTTTTTGCATGGAAACTTCCAGTTATTAAGATTAATGATGGCTTCTTTTATGGTTTCCTGATCTGATCCTGTCAATCCTTTTAATCATCAACAGGTTACTACCTGCAAGCATGAGTATCATCTTCAGTGCATTCTTGAATGGTAATCTTAATAAGAAGATGACTCCGCTGTCGCTAATCTGTTCTGCCTCGTTTATCATACAGCCGAATCTGTTGAACGTTCTTTGCTTCTTGCAGGTCACAGAGAAGCAAAGAATGCCCAATCTGCTGGCGAACTCTAATACTAGAGGATCCGAGCAGGTAAACAGAATCCTGTCTCTTTTGCAGTATACCTCTTAGCACCTTTTACTCATCCCTAATCTAATTTTCTCCCCTAGTATCTATGTCTATGTGAATGGCCAAATACAAATGCTTGCCAACTTGCAACTCTCTGTTCCCTTTTTTATGGCTGTTTCACATCTTAAGTTGACAGATGTAGTTATCTTCTCTACAGCCGAGAGCTTGTAGATGCTGTCGAGAGGGAGACAGGTGGAAGGTCCGGGATCTCATTGACATCATCTGGAACTGCTAGTGGTTCGAGAGAGGGGTTTGGTAGTGGACAAGTAAGCATTCTATTCTACCCCTTGGTGGACTTTATTTTCTCTTTGTACTCTCCGCGATGCTGCTTAGTTGGCGTGTCCAATGAGATTTCCTTTATTTACATGTCTGAATGCAATTTTCAGGATGTTCCCCTGGACTTGGAGTTTCATGAGTCTATAATGCAGCAGATAGCTGCTATGCTGAGTCAGGATCGCGGCATACGACCAAGGGAGAGAGAAAGATCCATCAGTACCAGTCACCTGGGATCTCCAGTTTTTAGATCTCGTGTGAATTCCCCTCGATTGCGGCGCTCATACGAAGCCACTGGAGAAGAAACTCCTGATTTTCGTGATCAATCCTCTGGTGGTGATTTTGTGACCTCTGACATGCCGATTTGCTTCAGTATGCAGCCTCCATCCCCTGTCCCTCCTGCTGCTGTGCACAGCCCTCGATTTACACAGAGACCATGTTCTCCTGAAAACAGCTCTTTCTCGGAGTCCTTGAAATCAAAATTCTCTTCTGCTTCTGCGAGGTTCGTCAGTTATAACTCACTTTCATATAATAATCTACAAAGCTCCAACCATGTGGAAAGTAATAAGCGAATTGCATGTGCCAGATATAAGGAATCAATTTCGAAGGGCACTAGAAGCCTGAAAGAGAGGATCCTAGCCCGTAATTCAGTCAAGGAGCTGGGCAAAGGGGTCCAGCGTGAGATAAGTGCTGGCTTTGCTCGGCTGATCGAACACCTAGACTCGAACTCAAAACAATGTGGAACCTCCTTATCTGTTCCCAGCAGTGATTATGCAACTGCTGAGTCACCTATCAAGGGAAAAGGCAGACAGGAAGACACAACTGCTCACTGTGAGAGCTCATATGCAGAATTATATGACTTGGGTACCATCCCAGGTCGACTTGAAATTGTCCCATCCCAGGTTTGGATCTGCTATGTTTTGTTGATTGCACCATTCTAGTTAGTAGCTGCTATACAAGGTATTGGTCCATTAATGGGGCATTGAAAAGTAATGTTCAGTTCATCTCTGTGTGTCAGGGAGGACACTGATGTTGCTACGATCCCCCTTGGACTTATCAGCTGTTTTCAGTATTAGCTGAGGGCATCAATGCAAGTGACGATACTATGAAGAAACCGACTTCCTTGTCAGTTCGGCGTCCTGCATCGAATGTTTAGAGTTGACTCCCTTACCCAGTGTGCTTATGTCTGTCTCCCTTTTTTTATATCACTTACACAATACATTGGAGGGACTCTTGAGGAGTTGCTTCGACTCATCTTGCTTTCTTAGTTCTGAAAGCTGATGCAACCTCTATGTTAACTGGTATCTCACAAACTTATTTTGGGTTTCGTATTATGAGTCATCTGGAGTTTTGCCACTTCCTTCATGCTCGTTGTCCTTTATATGTAGGGGGGGTTAAATAGCCATAGCCCCAGATTCATATCCTCAAACCAGGTATGATCTTAGATTAATTAGCATTTGAGAAGAGAGGAGGAACGGACAACTCTTACTGGAATGTTATGCATTCTCCGTAAAATGATATGGCCCAAATATTTATAATCTCTCCCACTAAAGAGGATCTTCCAGCATGCCTTGGCAAGATTGGGTTCGGCTTTTCAATAACCCGGTAAAGGCGAGATGGAAACCATATGCAGTTTGTAAGATAATCGACCGCTGAATTCACGGTAACAAAGCCTGTACGTATAGATACCAGAGATAGAATCCTGAATATCTCGACTGATCTCCGGTCGCGCTCGAGGTGATTAGACGGTCTTTTAACCACTCTCTAACGATTCGATCTCATCAAAAATTCCTGATCAACTGAAACCGTGCGTGCAAAGATATAAAAGCAAAAGAAGCGAGCTCAACGTGATGAAAGACGGGTGGAGCAAATGTTCTACCCATAGTTTTTAAAACCAGACCGGGCCGGAAACCGGTCAAGGTATGGGTTCTTGGGTTCTTGGGTTCAACCGGGGTTCGATGGGTCTAACCGGGTTTTTACAAATAATACTTATAATAGTATAAACTTAGTAATATGAATGTAAAATTATTATATTCTATACATTAATTTATAATTTCAACTTTACAAATAAGATTGCTATATTCTATAAATTAATTTAGAGCTTAGGTTTCCTTTTTTTCTATTTTTGACTCTTGTTTTTTATTTTTTTGTTTTTCTTTATTGACCGGTTCGGCAGAAACCAGATCAGACCGGCCGGTTCACACTGTCCAACCCAGTCCTTGGTGCAAATGGAGCAATTAGCGAACCGGACCGGGCTGGTGTCCCGTTTCCGGTCCAACCGGTCCGACCGGCCGGTCCGGTCCAGTTTTTAAAACTATGGTTCTACCTAATCAAGTCCTACATGCTTTTATTGAATCAGTGGAAGAACTTGCTACACTGGAGTTACTTCATCTCCATAAAATTGTTCCGACAAGAAATCGTGACACAGGCAACAGCTTGGTTCCGTCGTCCTTGAACTGGTGAAGGGAGCCAATAACATCCAGTAACTGACCATGTTGAGACTCCTTACCCAATATCACCATCATCAGTGCATCCTTCTCCTCTCTATTTGGAATCGTACAGAACTCAAACGTGGAGAAGTAAACTATATCATTGGTTCCCTATGATAACATATCAAGAATTATGAGAACCTGACTGGGCGAGGAAAGGTGTTACTGCCATGTGAAGTAGCATCCCCTTCAAGATTCCTGAAAAATATGAGAGAGTCAAAGTTGAGTTCTTACGCTTCAACAGAAAATAAACCCAAAACAGGTAGAAACAAGGACAGAATGAGGTTCATAGCAATATCGTACTATGAAGAAGCAATATGCCCGTGCGATTCGAGATTATCAAGAATGGACAAAATACTTGGGCATAAATTGTGGATAGAAATCTTCATTGGAACCATCTTATTTTGGAATCTTTCCAATTCGGTGCAATTGAATTATAAAAATAATTTGAGCCTTCTCTGGAGACAACAAAAGAATTGGCTGTGCGCATAGGAAAACAATTGTGCACAACAACTAGGGCTTTCCAATAGCGATACCACTAAAGTTGCACCAGGTTTGGTGTCAGGCAAGTAAAAGTGATGAACTCTCAAATCTCAGCCAATTTCAGTGTTAAAGTAGCCTAAGAACTTTAACTTTTGGATCATTTCGATTGAGCAATCTCAGTGTACTTACTACTTCTGCTGAGCATGCCACTTCTCAATACTCCCATACCAGTTCCACTGAGAGAACAGAGCTACAAGACGCGCCAAACCAGCAGCAACAACCTCAACATATGCCATTGCAAATGATCTTTGAGGAGACAAGCCTGCAGTTGCTATGGACAGCAAAAGTCCCTCAAAGTTGCAAGGAACTGAGAAGCTTCCACTTTTGATGCCATTAAGAGTCTTCTTGGCAACGTCATCAGCTTTCATAACACCAGAAGACGCTGCAATAATGCTTGTGAGCTGAGGTTTTCTCTTGTTCTCTGCAAACAATGGATTACATTGAGATATTCTTATATGTAATCTAAGCACTGGTCATTATACACGTTTTATATAACAGCTGCTATCAAAGTTTCAGCTCTGGCGATAGATTTCTGTTGAGTCATCTTAACGGCAAGATACTTCAAGAGAGTGGTGATTTCTTACGTAATGGTCTGATAGATCATGATTAAGTCCATACTTTCTGAATAGGAGAAATTCTTTAGGTAAATAAAATTCCATTTTGCTACATATCTAAAACCAAAAAGGTTCACGACGTGACAATAATGTGGCCAAAGCCACCCATCTGGATTGACAATCGTTACAACAAGGTCAAGATGCTTTTTCTCTCCAACCTCCAAATATGGCCCATAATAAAGCAACTATCTGAAAAAAGAAACAATGAAATTTCTTGCTATAGATAATGATCAGCCTGCTGTATTTCAGCCAGTTTCGTTTCATTCATTTAAGCCAATGATGCAATTCAAATAAATCTCTTTCTGTAGAAAACTAATCAACCTAGCCAAGCAGAGCCGCCTCCAAAATTAGAAGTAGCTTGACAGTAGAGTAATTCAAGAGATGATAAAGAAAAGATACCTTCCACTAGTCCAGGAGTGTCTGTGTCAGGAGGAAATATCAGCGAAACGTGAATATCATCAGCAATCAGCTCTTGCTGCAATGCTTCTGCCAGACCCCGAAGCCCGAATTTACTTGCAGAGTAAGCTGTGTAGCCATAAATCCCCACCTTCCAGCACACACAGAGATTCCACAGAAGAGGAAAATAATTATAATCCTGAAAGTAGCAGCTGGCTAGAAAGCAGACACGTCTGAACTACATAAACGCTGCATCAGTAATTGTCAGATATACCGAAGTTTTGGATGAAGAGATAGGTAAATTCATTAAAAGTTAAGACTGCATACAAATTTGTGAACAAAATCAAAAGGCTGTTTTTTGGGATAACTAAGAGGATAAAAACTGATGATCAATGCGATTCTCATTAACCCGATACTTGATCCCATGCGGATATCTCATGCTCTCTATGAGATTAGAGTACGAAACTACATCCCACGGTGGGTTTTGCGACCGTCGATCCAAGAATTCTAGTATGGACATGGGAAGGGCACCAACTGGTCCAGTATCGTTTACTTTTCTTTGAGTACTTAAACAGTCAAATTAAAGTTCATCGCTTTATCATTTCATATGGAAGAACCACTAACAAAATTGACCCCAAACTGCAAGGAAAATGATACCTGTCCGGCCTGAGAAGACATAAGAGCAATCGATGCAGGCCTCCGGTCAGCTCTACCCTTCATCGCAGGGAGAGCGGCCTTAATCATATTGAAGCTCCCGATCAGGTTCACGTCTATCATGAACCTGACCTCATCCAGTCCCTGCCTCTCCAGCTCCTCCGGCACGAACACTCCCTGATTCACCACCAGAACATCGATCTGCCCCGCCTCCTCCACGGCGCGCTTGACGGCATCGAAGTCCCTGACGTCGGCGGCAAAAGTCGCGACGTCGATCCCCGTCGCGAGCTGGATCGCTTGCTTGGCCTCATCGAGCTTGACCTGCGAGCGAGCGAGGATGGAGACCCGCGCGCCCTCGGAGGCTGCCTGGTGAGCGATGGCGAGGCCAATGCCGCTGGATCCGCCGGTGATGAACACGTGCCGATTCTTGATCGGGATCTTGACAGGGCGGGGGCGGACGATGATGAGGAGGACGGACAGGAGTAGGACAGGTGTGAGGAGGAGGAGGAGGTAGGCGAGGTTGAGGTCCGCCATTTGTGGAGGAATGCTGGTGGCTGTGGCAGCTCCTATGTCTCGCCTCGTTGTCGGCGGAGATTGGCAAGCCCGCCAGGGATTTCGACCGCTGAGTATTTTAAAACAATACAAGATCCAGATCGGTCCTTTATGGAGTGCAGGGATGACAATTAATACTCGGACCTGCCGAACTGTCCCGACTTGGGTTGGGTCTGAGTAAATTCGTGCCCGGGTCAGATCGGGACTGGCTCTGTCTTCCGGTCCGCTTCGTTATATTATATTATACTATTATATTTTAAGATTAATTTTACTTAATTTAAAAGTAATCTTATCTTGATAAATTGAATAATAGTTATTTTATCTTATTAAAATTACATAAATAATTTAAATTTGCATCACATTTTAAATTATATTATTATGCATATTTATTATTTTCCTTACAAATTGCGTCGGTCGATGCCTCAACCCAACCCTACAGGGCAGGGCGCTGGTCGACTTGTGAGCCCTACGGGGTGGGTCCGAATTTTTAAATACTCGGCCTGCTCCGGGCCATTAGTGCAATAGTAATACCATTGACTTGAGACCAAAAAGTCCTGCATTCGATTATTATATAATTCGAACTTGTTACGTCATCGACAAACTCTTCCAATACATGTCTGACACGATTACAAAGTGTCATGTCGTCTTTCTCAATCTACTAGTGATATTAACTTTTTTAGATTTGACGCGAAGCCTCATTCATTTAAGAAGAAAGCATCGATCCAATCACCCGTTCGATAACGTCGTGAAACGTTGATTGTACGTGGTAATATAAAGAGCTTCCCTTCCTTCGAATTCGAAAAGGATGGAATATTCACAAACTCTTGCAAATCGAGTCAAAGAAAATAATTGATCCTGATGTGGCCATCTGGTCTCTCTTTATGAAGCAATCTCACCTGCATTGAGATAAGGAGAATCTATGCGTTGGATACTGCTCACTAGATTCCTCTGCTTGCGTAATTTTTGTATTTACAAAACCTGAATTCAAGATACCACTCGAAGGTAAGAGGAGTTAACCATCTCAACCGATCCATATTGATATAAGATCGCACGATTCTCGCAAAAAAAAATGAAATTGAAATGAGGTATGATTGTAATAAGGAAAATAAAATGGATAGAAAAATTGTCATTTTCCTTTCAGGTTGTCTATGCAACTTGGAACGTGCTTATCCCAGAGCTTGCCTCTTAGTAGATTCTATATAGGACTTCTGCACGGTAGAAATCTTCGAATCAGGCCATCTGAGTTATACTTTCGGTACAGGGTCGGTCAGTGATTCAGAATTCATAATTCTCTCAGCCTCCAAGGGTAAAACTCAACGTCCCGTAATATTCACGGTTTACATTGCAGAATTCAGAGGATGACAGACCGTCAAAATTTAATCTGACAAATGGGGCCAAAAGAATAAAGTGATAATGATATTAGTGAGCAAAATTGAAGAGTCCTCCTTTCTACAATACAAGTTTATCCCTATGAAATTTAGAACCCAACAGCAGCAACCACACATCTTCCTTTGAAGAGGTCCCAGCCCTTCTTACATGGAGCCTCTTCCCAGAGACCCAAAACCTTATGTCCATGTCAATCCAACTTCATATACATTCACGGGACTGAATTTTTCCCATTTTTGCTCCTTCGGGTCCCAATTTTTTACTGCAATAGTCAGTGCTTCTTATTGGTTTATTCCGCATTTCTTCTTTTTCAGGTGCACATCAGATTTCTGTCTCCCTAGTATCTCTTGGGATGGAAGGGATTCTTGTGGGGGGATTGGGAAGGTCCAGGTATAGTGAGGCTGCTGTGCCGATGATCACTGCCCTGCCTGTGGGACCTTGATGATGATGATGGGCTGAACCTCCCCTGCCTGTTCTTCCTCCTTGGCTGAGAGGACTTTGGGATGAACACTCCAGTCCCTTTGCTGTTTTCCCTCCCGCAGTTCACTTGATTGTAGACCGATACCAGAGACTGCGCTGCTTGATTGTTCACAGCTCCTGTGAAGCCCTGAAGATTCCAAATCATGGATTTATTACTTCGAGTTATACAAAACCGAAGAAGCAAATAAATCAGTTTGGAACACTTGAGACCCTGCGTCTTTGCTAGTTCTAGGAGACTGACTGATGCTTCTGATTCCACTTCCACATTAGGAAACACAGAGAATCACATGAAAAATGAATGCTGGGAATAGATGAATGAAATAAGTCTCTGTCACTCGCTTTGCAGAAAATGGGCATCATCCCAGGCTTGCTTATCGAAAGGTCTCTTTTGGGAGGTTGAAAATTTACCTATTTAAGGGATGAGCAAATTCCCTTCATCCATAAGAAGGGGAAGACAAAAGTTCAAACTGACCTGAAGAGAAGAAGCATGGTGCCAGTGAGAAGCGACCACAGACTCCTCTTCCACAGCATCCTCCTCCTCCATGATTAGAAGCGAGATCCGCTTGTTCAATTCTGCGAAGAACAAGTCATCCTCCATCTCCAATGCCACTTCCATTGTTTATACTGTATCTTCTCCTCCAACTCCTCCTCCAAACCCAACCGACTGAATCACTGTGTGCAGAAGCAGCTACTTGAACTTAAGCAGACAAGTGAAAATCTTCCTCTTCTGAGTGATCTGCTCTTTCTCTCACCTTCTGTGGATTCCCTGTAGAATGGGATCCGAAGGGTGAGCTTATTAAATAGGAAGGGGGAGGGGAGCAAAAGAGAGGGCAAGGGTGGAGTGTGAGCATGTGGGAGGGGTAGGGCCACAGTGACAACTGGGGCTAATCTGTTAGTAAGAAGACTTAGTGGGACCCTTGGGAATCATCAAGGGTGTTGTGTGGTGAGTTATGATATTATCCTTTTGATTGATGAGAGGCAAAAAGGTAGAAGAGGAGAAAGGAACAGCCCACAACCAGATAGATAGATGGATAGAACACAGGGATATCCCTTCCAAAAGAGAAGATAGACTCAAATCTTCTATCATGATGCATGCTTGGTTGTGAAGAGATCAGATACATGTGTGGGCACACACATACGTATTCAAGCGGAACAGAAACAGACTTGAGAACCCTTAACCCCTTACAGACCCACAAGCCTAAAGGACTGCCAACTCGATTCGAAGTTAACTACCATATGTTTTTAAGAATTAATAGGAATTCTCTGGTTCATAGTTCACAGTCCACGAGTGAAAACAAGAAAGGATTTGGTCCTTATCTGATATACATAACAATCCCCCTCTTTTCTCTCTAATTTTGTGTGGCAAGTGTTGGGATTCCCGTCAGTCAAAACTGAGCTGCTACCTCTCCTCTTGCTCTCGGGACAGTGGGAGAGAGCGGTGATCTCTTCCTGAACTATATGGAGCGGGCTCCATAAATTCATAATTACTCCTAATAATTTGTCAGCAGCTACACACACAAACACACATATATCAATTCAACAGTCCACGATATCCATTAAATGTAGCTCATATATACGTATGCATGTCTGTCTATGTAACACGCCTCTCCATGGATCTGAGAGGCCAGGGAAAACCAAAGAAAAAGATGGGGGAAGAAAACCAGTGGTTGAAGTGTTTTCTTGGATTTAAAATCGGATAATGATAATAGAGACAGGGGAGTTTGGTGATGGCATCGTCCGCATCCTGCAATGAAGAGGTATTACTAGGAACTCTTCTTGCCCATTTACTCTTCTCTTTGCTCATACTCGCTTTGGCCCACAAGTGTTCTTTTTTTGTAACCGAGAAAAAAATGATAATGATAACAATGATTCAAAGAAAGATCATAGTTCATCATGAGTACAGACTAATAATGTGCATAATCAAAAGATCAACATATATAAATTGTATTATTAGTTTAAGACGAAATGAAAGGAAAAGATTCTTTCCAGATCTGGCTTTCCCCTTTCCTCTTTTCATTTCTGGTGGGGCCTCTGGGTTCCATTCCCTCCACATGGTTTTGCTGATCTGAGGTAAGATGACAAGGCTAAACAGTAACCAATCAGCATATCCATGCAACTTCTATGTCTCTGATCTGACTTCAACTTCTTGCTATGCTGACCTGCTTTTAGTTCAGTTCCTCCTAATGAAAAGGTCATCAGATGTTCATGAATTGTTCCGTGTTCCTTAAAGTCATGAGATCCAGAGGTAGACCTGAACCATATCCTGATGACCTGCCATGTTTCCAATTAGGTCCGAGTCTCAGTTTTGACTGTTCCGACGATCACTTTGTACTGATTTCACAGGCAAACAATCAGCATTGCAAATCCCAGCCAGGAAGCCAAGGCATCGAGTCAGTTAACCTGAAAACTCCATCTCCATTGATCAATTACCATAGAACCAGAGAGTCCAGTTCAGTTACAAACAAGTTCCTTCAGCAGAAACAAAATGACTAATTACAATTTCTACAAGAATACACTATGCTATTCCACCCCTTCTGACTACTTATATAACCCTGCTGTGTGTACAATAAGCTTCATGCTTGTTATTCGAGTAAAATTCCGGTCCTCTTCATCAACCCCATCTCAGCAAAAGAATACTGCACCAGCTTGATCAAACCATCTGGGTCTCATCAATATTGGGAATTCTTCTCTGTTATCTCTGCACATAAATATATCTATACCTTTTATTTCTCTTCCTTGGCTCTGTTAAGCGAATCATCAGCTTCTTTTTCACGCTTTAGGATCAGCGCATACAGCAGCTCGTTCCATGAATCTGGCACTCCAGGCAGGCACCAGTGGCTGCAGTCTTGCCGGTGGATGGGAGCAGGGCCCCCATCGGGGCCAAGATAGTAGAGAGAAGCGTGCCCATCTTTCCTTCTATAACTCATATGGGTTATGTTTAAGACTTGGAAATCAGTTGCTCCTAATTGGATCGAAGGAGATGATGATGTGAATGATGATAAGACATTGTTGAATATCTTAAATTGGCTCCATGTCTCTGATGGGACCAACGAAGAATCAAGCTCTGGGAGTGTCTCCAAGTGGCAGGCTCCCCCGTTCCTCCAGTCCCCTCCCCTGTGAATTCGATTTCAGTGAATCATTGATTCGTATATCTGGGTTCATCTCAAAAGTAATCGAGAAAGAGATTCCAAATCAAGGCTCGTCCAGAAGAATTTCATAAATTTGTTTAGAACCACTTCCATAGAGTTTTCAATTAGTATTCCAGGAAATTGAATTTCTGGAGGATTGCAAAGAGATGTTCAGTTTTCTGTTTTCCTCCCCTGGCAAATAATAATAGCAGAGAAAAACGGTTTGATTGCACTTGAGAAGTTGTTCTATCAAAAATTGTTTCCTCGTTCTCTTTCACTTTTAGAGAATAGGAAAGCAGGAATGTGAGAATTGAACCACAAGCAAAACTTGATTCAACCTCAAGAAGGCAACAAACTCACATTCTAGAATAATTGCTATAAGGGGAAGAATTGTACACGAACCTGAAGTGAACTGGAGCAAATGTGCGAAAGAAGATCTGTGTCTTTGTTCTGTTCACATCATTGTGTATCCACTGGAATACGGTTTCTAAGGCTCTTCTATATGCCTGTTCAATGCTCATGTCCAGCTTCACTTCTGGCCCTTCTTGAAAGTAACACCCACTGATAGGAAAAAAGTAAAGGTTAAGAAAACATATAATTGGTAATTAATTTTATAAACCAGAGCAAATTATCAGTTGAATTTGTAATAAAATTTTGATGAAGAAACTACTAACGCTATCCGACTCGTACAAATGCATGCACCAACAAAAAACTGTAAAGAGGGTCCATCAACTAATTACCTCATTGCTGTTGAAAGATTAGTAACAGCTTCAGTTTTCCATTGTAATTTAAAGTAAGATATCATCTTTTAAGCTATTTGAAAAATTTAAAATGAGAATTTCACTCGACATCTTGTAAAACCTTCAGGATCGTAGAACAGTATCAAACACCAGAAACCATTGAAAATGAAAAGAATCAATCAAATGTACCCTCTAGTTGTCTTCTCATGGTTCCACCAATGTCCAGTGTTTAAGACCAATATGTCAGCATCTCTCCACTTCAGCGAGGTCCAGTCCATTTGATCCAACTTCAGGGTAGTTATAATCTTTTCAGCAGACCCCACTGGAGGCCTGCTCTGGAGCACCAGGAAGGGAGCTCTGTAATACTCTATAGTGCAATTGAACTCCTTAAACTTGAACACGAGAAATCCTTTGTGCTTCGTGATAGGGCTGCCATTCACTTCGTAGATTGAATCAGCACCGGAGACAGCAGAAGAGAGCATGCAGAGGAGGGACTCCCACTGGTTTCTCCCAATCGAGTCTCCCACAAAGACCAACCTCTTGTTCCTAATTTTCTTCAGCATCAACTCCGCATCAAACCTATTATATTCAGGCAAAAAGTTAGTGGCATATCTAATGTATATCTGAAAACTAAGAAGGGACAAATGCATTTCCTATCGAAGGATCTGGGAACCTAATCACTGCAGAGTTGACAGCAACCTGCATTTCGGATTTGCCTTTTGAGTTGCTCTTCAGATGCAACATGACGATCCAATTTCTAAAACAGATTTTTCTGCAGACATACAGAGTGGACAGAGGTGAATTACACAAATCTTTACTAGTAAACTCAGTAACATGTCCCTTTTCCGGTCTGAGTTTTCTTGTAAAAGTGACGGGCCATTCAATATTTGGACTTCACTGGGCTCAATAAAGGCTTAGACCCCTTCTCAGTCACAGAAGCAAAACCCTGTTAATTACCTAAAATATAGTATGTATTCCTTATTTACATGAAATAAATTCAAGTACCCATCAAATTACCGAGGATTAGAATAGGAACAGGGGCAAAATAGGTCCGAGTATCCATTTAGTGGTTTTGGTATTTCTCGGTACAAAGCAAAGCAACGGCAATTAATGGACAAAATCAATAATGCATATCGGTCCACAGTATATGCTCAAGGGAGAACATTATCATTAAAGAAAGATCCTTCAAAACTGGTCCACCATGAAGGGAAACAGCCAAGAAAAGTGAAAGAGAAGACAATTGTGGAAAAGAGGTTTGAATAACAAGATCTGCAATTGCGTGTCTCCGAGAAAAGTTAGTACATAAAACAGCGGTCCCTTTCTTACAGCCCCATTTGACGAAGACTCGGCAGGGAAATCAAACCATAAAAATTCAAACATAAACCACAGGTGATAAAGCAGTGCTTATCATTCTACTGAATAACACCTTCCGGTGTAAAGAATTGATGATTCTTTCACACATCAAAGTTTTCTTGTCATATCTCTGCTGCTACCAAGTACCAACTAAGAGAACGAACATAGGAGTTGCCTAAACTATTCAAATAGTGTTAGCTATTCCCATTTTTCCTTGGACCTTCAGCAACAATTTGTCAGGAATAAATCGAGCAACAATTTAAATTGAAAACAAAAGCAGATGACTTCAAATGAGCTGAATCTGTATTAAACGAACTGATCATCGTAATCAAAGATTATGATTCTAAATTATTGAAATCACTTTCTTAATTTACCTGGGCAGATTGCAGTGCTTGGGTTGCCATCTCCACTTGGTGTAGAACAAATCGGGTCGACCGTTCTCATTACACCGGAACCCTTCATCCAGAAATCTGCAATCTCTCGACTCGTACAGAGGATAGTTCTTGTCATCCCACAGCCAGTCCCCTTCAAACACATCACAAGAGCTCCCCTTCTCCCCCAGGAAGTCGACCCTTTTGACCTCGCCGGACCCTTTCGTCTGCAGCCACACGAATCGCTCAGATCGTCCGGCGAACTTGAGCCCCCTCGAGGCCGCCCGGTAGTCCAAGTAGAGGAAGGAGCAGATGACGCAGAGGGTCACGACAAAGAAGCCCAGAATGCCCACCGAAGGCTCGAACAGCCTCAATCGCTTCAGCCTCTTCAAGAGCTCCGAAATAGGAGTCCCGTCGGAGGTGGGAACATGGGGAGGTTGAATCTTCGACATTGCACTGAGGGACGGAAGCAGAACCTTCATGTTGGTGTTTAGACAGATGGGTCCATCTGTTTCATGCAGAATCCGTCACAGAGGCAGCAAAAATACGTTCTTTACGCTGTATGAGCAGAGATGGGACTCGAGAAATTAAAGTTCGAGGCCGCAGAGGGTTTCTGCAAGTCGAAGTCGAAGGGATTTGAATATGAAGGAGAGGATCAGGAGGTAATGATGGCCGATGGGGCAGATGGGGAAGTGAACTGGAGAGCACGGAGTGTGCTGTGTTCAGTTGTTCGCTTTCCCTTTCATTTGCTTGGTAGGTCAGTTTTGTTAGTGACAGATTGGGCAGAGAGAGAGAGTGAGTGAGAAGTGACGTGGTTTACTGACTACTGAGGAAGCAAGGTGGCATTCATGGCGGAAATTTTAAATTGAGCTTTTCCCATTTTCCTCTTTCCGATACTAACAGTCTAAACTTGGCGATTCGGTGAAACTCCGTGGAGCGGTGAGTGAGTATGATCATTTCTTCACTGAATGTTTTTTTCTTCTTGGTATCAAATGCATCTGACATTACAACAATCGATTAATCAATCGAACGGTATATTCCTCCGTCAAATGTGAATTAATCTTTAAATCTCCAAATCCACAGTTAAATGAGAGGTCATCGTGGGGTTCTTCTTTCTTCCACTCGGCGAAGAGGGTGGGTTGTGGAGTGTGAAAGTAGCTTTCTCGACGGGACAGGACCGGGAAAAATCGGCAACGGGTACTTAGATCTGCACCAGACGCGCCATGTCAGCAGGTTCATCGCAGACGCAACCATCCGATGAAAGAAACGGTGCACTTCCTAGGAGCCCTATTGTCCGTGCTGGGGCGCGTGTGGCATAGCGACGTGGGGGAGGGAATTTTGCCTCAAGGATCCCGACAACTCTACGGGCCCTCTATGAAAAATCCTTAGCTTGATCTATATTACTACGAAGAAGTGTTAATTGAATTCAATAAGTTATCGAAATAAAATGGTTGAGATTGTAAGATAACTCTTTTTTAAAATAAAATATAGGGTTCGAGTTTTGTAAATAAAAAGAATTTATCCCGAGAGAGTTTTACTCACTTAATGGGCTCTTCCAGCTCGAGCTAAATTAGTCATGACCCGTCAAATCTTTAGATGCCAGAGGTTCAGATCGAAAAAAATTATATAAGTAAGAAAATTAGAATTAATTATTCAACATTGGTCATACTTGGTATTAATTAGAATAAATTAGTTGATATTTTAACCCTTTATCATTGTAAAATAGCAATATTCAAGAATTTATCGGCCCTTTCTAGTCTTTTTCTAATCATCAACTAACATTGAATAAGTTATCTATTATCGTGCCTTCGGGAGCTAGCCCGGTGGTAAGCAGGGGCTCCCCTACTTTCCAGGTCATGGATTCGATCTTCGAGGGCACGCACCCTTCATGATTTATCTTGACTTACCTGATACATATAGTGGTATCGCAACTACCGTTAGTCGAGTTCGAAAGACATTTGGATACCCTAATTATTTTTTTTTTAAAGTTATATATTATCGTGATTCGAAAATATTTCGGTGGACCGAACACAACAAAAGTTAGGCATAGGTTTTTGGTGAGGCCTGGTCATTCACATGGGTTAAAGGTACAATTATAGGAAAAATATTAATAAAATTATTATTAATTAAATTATTACCGTAGAGTTCTAAAAATACATCTAATTTTGAGTGTGAAAACTCAAAGGGAGTCCAAAATTCTCCCGTCTCATTGGATTGGACCCGGGAATTAAACAAATAGGAAAATTTGATTAAAATAAAATAAAATTAAACGAGATACTAAGATCCTAAATGGCACGTGGGAATGCTCGTCGAATTCCGCATATCTAAGGAATATCGTGACCGACATGATAGCATTAAGGCATTTTAATGTCTCTTTTAAATAAAATTTTAATTTAAATCTCACTGATTAAATTATTTTAATATCTCGTTTAAATAAAATTTTAATTTAAATCTCGTTAATTAAAAAAATTCATAATTAAGGGAATTGTAATTCTTAATTATTTGTCATCTATCTATGCTATTATATGCAAGTGTTTAATAAGTTTTGTTTATTTTATATTTCCACACTTATCATTAGTCTATACAATATATAATATACATATACTTTATAAAACTCTCTATATTAAGGGTAAAATAGTAATTTCAGTTAATTTTTTCTCATTCCATATATACAATCTTAATAGTAAGTTTTTTTATTAACTGCTTAGATTCTTCATTCTTACTTCATATCACTCGACGTCTATAATTTTAATTGCAAAAATATACCACTTTTTTTGAACAAATGGTTTAAGACTATAAACTTGAAAAGGGTAAGATTGACACCATATGCCAATGACAACTGAGAATGTTCTGTCTACTGCTTCAAGTTAAAAGAATTTCAAATAAATTAAACTGCACCACATTGTAATTAAACAATCGGATTATACGGATTCATTCCAGTATCTCGCATTTGTTTGTTTTTATTTCCTTTCCGTTCACAGCACAAGCATGCGCCTAGTTTAATCATACCTAAATCTAAATCGACCGTGTCTATTAAATCTCTAGATACGGTGTGAAATACAAGAAAAACAAATGTGAATTAAGAGTGAAAGAAAAGAAAGGCGCAATCCATTTTGTCGGTGCATAATTTAAAGCATGGGGAGTAACGTATCCGGCATTTCAGCGCTGGGACCAATGTGATCTTCTAGTTTTAGACGTCTAATAGCAACTAGATCATGAATTATACGAATTATGTCTGTAGACTAAGTTAAACAGTCCGCGCGGTCAGTGTAGGAATGATTGAGTCCGGATACCCTATATTTTTTTTATGATATACGGTCCTACCCTAATTAAGACAGGTTCTTAAAATTTGTAACCGTACCCTACCCTGTTGATTTTAAGAACCGGACCCCTACCTGAAACTTGTATTATATTACCGGTTTCAGATACCCGTCTGGAACATATTCTTCCGTTAATAAATAAAAATATAAAATCGATTAATAAATAATTATCTAATAATTTTCTCACTTGGCACACTCAAAAATTATTTAAAATATCAAATTGAATGTAATAGAAGAGATGTCTTGTGATTGGTAAGACTCTTACTGCAAAAAGAATGAAGATTATCACATGACAAAAACTAATGAAATGACGAGTTTTAAGAGATACTAATGATTTAAAGATAGAAAGAAATAGATAAAATAAAATAGTAAGATAAAATATTGTAATTTCATTATTTATATTTAGTAAAAATATGCATATATATTTATCGGTTCCGAGTAACGGTTTCGAATATCACTTTATTTTAACTGATTTCTCATCTTTATACCCATAATTCCGATCGATTTCAATGTACTCGGTACCTATGCACACTTGTAGTTGCTTCCGTGTTCCAATATTTCAATACTACTATTATTATTAAAAAAAAAAAAACAGCGGCTGATGTTCGTTAAAAATAATGATTGATCCAGCATAATCATGACATGTGACGTGTTAACCGCGTGGACTGTTTAACTTAGTCTACAGACATGCGTAGCTTCCATGAATTTGAAATTTTGAATGACAAAAAGGCAAAAAACAATTACGAGAAATTAAACGAAAAGATTTGATGAAATGCGATCGCGCTTTGTCCCTCCTTTTTTTTTTTTCAAGACAACATCGGAAATCTCTTCGCAGGCATCCAGAAATCTGGCGGATCCCATCAGTGAGAGACCGTACTTAAAAGAGACAGATGTCGAATCGCCTCATTTATCCGGTGAAAAAATCTTAGATGATTCTATCCCGTGATGACATGATAGAGAATACCCATGAAATTGCTCTGATCAGCAATATTTAAGGGAATTCTTCGGATTATTAGTATTAATTTACTCATTTATAAAATCTGATTGATATTTTTTTAAGTCACGTTGCACTGCATTCTCCCTTATTCGCCTGCGGCACAAAACTAAGTTTAATGCCGTCTCAGTTAGCTCAGCTCTCATGGTTCTCAAGGGAGCAACGAAGCCCCAGGCCCACGATCTTGGCCCACTTCGTCTGAGGACTATCCAACGGCCCAGGATGCTCCGCCGGCCCACACATCGCCTTGAAATTTCTGCCCGTAGATTTAAATTTATATAATAAATCTACATTTTTTTTTAATCTAAAGGAGATTGTCGATGGATCTCAGATAGAGCGAGTACGCAGGTGCGAGTAGGATTGGAGTAGGAATAGATGAAAAGAGGATTACAAGCTGCCCATTCATGCTTCCACGTGGCCAACCTCTTGGGCTTTCCATTTTTGTTTTTTTTTTTATTTATAAAATATTCACGGACCCGTTGCTCGGTGAAAAATTGGTGGGGAAATGAAATTCACTGAATGATTCCATTATCCGATGTTTATTTTGAGAAAAAAAAAGAATTTTATTTTTCTTAATTAAAAGAATTGAAATCACTTTAAGAGAGCAATATCATTCCCCTCAAAATTCAACGGAATGAGAAAGTGATTCTTTTATTAATCACGTTTTCAACCTTTGAAAATTCATTCTCATTTATTTTCTTTGTATTCAACCATTTGAATGGTAATTATATCTCTATTTTATTTTTATCTTAACATTTACAGTTTAATTCAAGTAATAATAAAATGAATTAAATTTCGATTCCGAATCAAACCAAATAAAAACTGAAACTTTTCCTTCTGTCTCCCACTCCGCCTCAGTCCGTTTTCATTTCTTAGTCCGATTCCGCAATGTAAACCAAATGGCCTTTAGATGACTTCACAGAGAAGTTTCACATCTGCCTTCTTGACCATCTCACCCTCCTCCCAACAAAAGATGCTCACTTTCCTTTCTCGAATACTTACTTTTCCCCTTTGCCTAGTGCAGTAACAAAGGGGAAAAGAAGGTAAAGCCAACAACGGAGAAGGAACGAAGCAAAGCAAAAGCTTGCAGTGTCCGACCGTCCGGGCCGGCCCCCCCTCCAACGAATTTCTTTGCAAATTCCCCCAAGCAAGAAAAATAAAATTCTTCAGCCAAAAAAACCAATAAATGAATTTAATTAATTAATTACAAGCAACCTAAATGAAAAATAAACAGACATTTATTGAGCTGTCCACTGGACACACCCCTACCGGTTGGGTACTGAAATGTCTTCCAAGACGTCTTAGGTTAGAATTCTAGTAGAGACGATTTTTTGTGGGTAGAGACTTTCAATCTTCTTAAATCCGTGCAACTCGCTTGACTTACTTGATACTTCGAAGAGAAACAGGTATCATAACAGCCGCTAGTCCGAATCCCATACCCTTATTCGGACCGGTGTATGTTTATAGTACATGTGTGTAATCCCACCAACAACTCGACGCGCTCAGGGCAATAACATCTTGTATATTATATGACAGGCGACCTCTTGGCGACGCATTCTTCTCCTCGATTCAGCTGCTTTCGATGGATTATCTTCTGAATCTCCGGTAGCATGCAATGAGTTCTCCGGTGAGTAGTATCGAATTTTCAGTTCATCGTTGACCGATGCCGTGAAAACTGATTCGTAGTAATAAATTGGTCGAGCTCCTTGTGATCCGTTTCCTCCTTTTGAGTCACTGGATGCTTAATTCGAGATCTTGGATGGCCGAAATGTGGCTTTCGGCATTCGATTTCAGTGTCGAGTAAAAGTTTTGGCAGGACATTTGTTCCCATGGTCGGAGCAAATTGTCGAAGTTAAATCTCTTCATTTATGGAGTTTGAGCATTTTTGTGGACATTCTTTACAGGTGTCGGTCTTGAGATAGTGCTGCTGCTTGCTGATGTTAATCGGATATGGCATGAACCCTCGGTTGCCCCTATACAGTTCCGTGAAAGGTTGTGTGCTCTCTTCGTGCCCCGTTTTGCGGAGGCTGCAGTTGTTGATAAGGACTCTGGGAGGTTCTAGCAGTCAAAGTTATCAGAGTAGAGTGGGAGGAATCAGGTCAATGGCTGCGAGCGGTGTAGAAGCTGATGCTGAGAACATCTTGCGGGCGATCACGCCTAGTCTTGAACCAAGCAAGCACAAGGGCCAGGCAGGTAAGCTTGCAAAAGGCTGCGCTTACCTTTTCACTAAATAATATCTGCGGGTACTCTATTTTGTATAGAAGCATGAAAGTGTAACCTTCTTGTCTTTCTTTGGTGATCTCTTCTCACATTACTTGTTATAGTTCCACTCTGTTGGTACCTTTTGAGGCAATATCTGCTAAACTCTTAGTTCTCTTCACCATGGCTGTGTTTTGTACGGTGAGCTTATTCAAGAGGAGGTGTGATTAGATTCCTAATATAGCATATAAAGTTTAATTTGGATTTTGCTTATAAAAAACTTTATTGTTGTTCAGAATCATGGTATATTTTGCGGCGAATGGGTGCAGACAGAACCTGATACATATTCTTTCCTTCTATTTGTGTTTACCAGGGAAGATTGCTGTTGTTGGTGGCTGTCGTGAGTACACAGGAGCTCCCTATTTTGCAGCTATTTCAGCTTTGAAAATTGTTAGTACGCATGAGCCAGATTCCTCTATAAAGACTGTCACTTGCAAGAAAATTTTTTTTTTTCTCTTACTTCTGATTCATAGAGTGGATTAAATTACTGTTTTGCATTGACAGGGTGCAGATTTATCACATGTTTTCTGCACAAAAGATGCAGCTCCAGTCATAAAAAGTTATAGTCCAGAATTGATTGTGCACCCAATATTGGTAGAATCTTACAGCATCAGGTGAAGTTTTCTTTCCTGTGATGATATACTATCCTCAATACATAAATTTCATGTCCGGATGCACCTCTTATTATCTCGAGAAAATACTTTTCAGAGATGAAGATAAAAATTGTGTGGCAGCCAAGGTTCTTGCGGAGATTGATAAATGGCTGGAAAGATTTGATTGTCTTGTAGTAGGTCCTGGCCTTGGGAGAGACCCATTTCTTCTGGTATGCATTGGGTGATCTCTTTTTAGGTTACATGCTTTGGCTTGAACAATTGTTTATTGTGTTTTCTCAAACCTTGGTGTCTCCATGACTCGAGTGGCATCTCCTTTTTCTATTTCATTGAAAATATCGCTTACATGGCTGTTGAAGAGAATTTTATCATGTAGCTGAAATTCCAATCCAAAAATTTTATGTCAGGACTGTGTGAGTCAAATCATTAAGCATGCAAGGCAGTTAAATGTTCCAATCGTCGTGGATGGGGTATGTTTACAAGATTGCTTAGCTTGTCAGTAGCTTGATAGGCCATTTCTTTCTGTGCTTTCTCATCATGTTGTTTCTTCCTGCAGGATGGGCTTTTTCTTGTCACCAGTTGTCTTGATCTTGTTAGTGGTTATCCCTTGGCAGTCTTGACCCCAAATGTGAATGAGTATAAGCGCCTAGTTGAAAAGGTCCTAAATTGTGAAGTAAATGACGAGGATGCTAATCAACAACTGCAATTGCTTGCCAAATGGTAAGCTTCTCTTTCAAGTGTTCCCCCTTCCGTCACTAAATACAGCAAGTTTTGTGATGAGAACTTCTTAATCTTATCATATTATCTAATTGCAACTTTGCTTCTGAATTAGCATTGGAGGAGTAACTATCCTAAGGAAGGGGAAATCTGACCTTATAAGTGACGGGGATATAGGTGCCCAAACTGTTTCATCTTCTTGTTGAAGATCGCTATTGTTGCAAACATTCTTCTGTTGCTCAATTATATCTAATCCTGTTAAGGACGATATGTGTTTTGCAGTTAAGTCAGTGAGTCTATATGGATCACCTCGCCGCTGTGGGGGTCAGGGGGACATACTCTCTGGAAGGTAACTAGTTATTTTCAATTTCAGCAACTTTTCATTGGGAGCACTTCTCTGACTGAAGTTAGTTTGTGATAGAGTATTAGCCTGCCATTTTCAGTGCTCTCCTTATATTTGGTTACTGTTGATAATTCAAGTTCGGTTAACTTAGGACTTTCTAATGCTTAAGAGGTTAAGGATCTGTTGGTTGGGCTGCACTGAAATCATCTCTCTGCTGGCAGTGTTGCAGTGTTCTTATCATGGGCTCGTAGACAGAGTATGGTACCTGGAACAGATCCCCGTATCAGGTCTTTTCTTTGCATCTCTGGACTCTATTAATTGGACAAGAGTTGACCAAGAGCTTGATTTTACTAGACAATTGAGGACAGCCCTTTATTCATGCTGACATCAATCGTCTACTAGTTTTTTTTTTTTTTTTTTTTTAAGATTGCTCTGTACAAAATCTTGATATTTTCTTTTCAATGTTCAAAGATCTTGAGGACCCAGTTCCTCCTTTTTTGTATATTTTCAATGTCTATGGAATATTTTACTCCGCGACTTCATTTTTCAGCCAAATGAACCCCATGCTATTGGGTTGCATTGCTGCGTCCGCTTTATTGAGGAAAGCTGCTGGAGCCGCCTTTGAGAGTAAGAGAAGATCGACCGTCACTGGTGATATCATCGAGTGCCTGGGAAGAAGGTGAGAGACTACTTTTGAACTGACCACCCGATAAATTGTTTGACTGAATTCGCTCTGCTATTATTGCAGCTTGGAGGAGATCTGTCCAGTGCATCCATCTTTCTGATTTTCTATAGCCTTTTCCCCTGCCTTTTTGCCCATGTAAGCTTCCTTTCCCTTTACTTGAGCAACCTGGGGCAGCAGTCCCCAGAGGAACCATTCTTGAAACTCTCAGAAAACAAAATATTAGCGAATCACAGATGATGAAGCTCTCATCGCTTCTCCGTTCTGCTCAAATTGCTGAAAGTTCGAAAACTTCTTGTCTAAGTTATACAGCTCAAAGAATTTCCGAATCACTCAATCTAGAGAGAAGACTTGAGTCTCTGAATTAACGGCTCGTTTCATTGCATCCAGAAAGCATTAGCATATTTTACTTAAAAAAGTGACAGTAAAATTTGTGAGATACTATGCGTATTTTACTTAATCTTATTTCTTTTTTTATTGAGTTATCATATTTTGATTCCTTAAATTCATCAGATTACTCTATGATAAATTTCGCTCCTTGTACAAATTTTTTTGATTTGTCCCTGGATAAACTGTTCTATGGGACAGAACTTTTTGCTTATATGTAAACTGAAACCCTCAACACTATTATACGAAATTATTTTGTTTTGTAACAATTCTCTATAATACCGTCACTTTTACGTGACAGGGATTTGCTCCGAGGCCTCAGATAGTCCCTACGGGTCACTGGCCCTCGCTCAACAATAGCCCTGCATGATCGAACTTGGAGAGTTATGTAGTATTATGGTCGTCCAATTCGGTTTGTCTCCGACGCTACATCTTCTCTTTACTGTAGACACTTGCCGACAATTTCTTTTACTGTCTCTATTTCGGGCACTCGTTCTCCTGAGATTGTACCAGGTCTTGGAATGGAATTAAAACAGAGGCTGTTCATACATTCTCTTAAACAAAAGAGATGAGGAAATCTCTCACTGATCTCGGGGTGGAAAATCTAACCGTGGGTAGTAGGTGTCCCCTTAATGAAACAGTTAAAAAAAGGAATTAAGAAAATGATTCCTCTTTTTTCTTTTTTGCTAAATAAGACATCGCACACTTATAACAATTCAAATAATCTTTGACGCCTTATTTAGCAGGAAGAGATGCAACCAGATTTCTGCATAAGACAATTGACATGTAACCAGATTGCGATACAACACGACAGATCCTGTCCACAATTTTCATGTCCATATATGTACGTCGTCCCTTTTTTTATTTTTATTTTTTTCTTTTTCGTACTCAACTTGAGTCCTCAGTGCTGTCGGTAGACTAATCAAAATCGGGTATTTAACCAAGAGGGGTTGTGCCGAGTGGTAAGCAGCTCGGTGCCGCTTAAGGAGGTCTCGGGTTCGAGACCTCACGTACGCAGACACCCCTCTTGGGAGCCTCACCCGCCATTGCCAGGCGTGCGACCCGGGGCGACCAACGGATTAGTCAAGTATGGTTGGCTGAAAGATGCCATCTCACCGCTGGTGGGGCCTGCTTGGATACCGTGGCTGGCGACCAAAAAAAATCGGGTATTTACTATTTACGGCTGTCAAGTTTAAGCTGGGACCATCCTTAAAGGCTGACATGTACCTATCTAGTTCCGAGCAACTGCATTGAGCAGTGCTTGGAGTGCCTTCGCTTAAATTAGAACTAGAGGATTACCGTGCGATGCATGATGAATATTATCTCAATAAAAATTATTAAAAACATCTATTCATGACGGAATATAATAACTATTTATAATTAAATTTTCAGATAAAAATAATATATATTTAACTTTTAAATTAGATCATTATAATAATGAGATAAAAATGAAGATTAATAAAAAAAAATATTAAAAAGAAAAAAAGAATGTAGAGAGAGAATGGGATTGACTTTCAAGCGGCAGAGAAAAAAAGGTGGGGAAATTGGTAGTTACGTAGATTAAATTTACGACCACGTCCTCTTAAATTAGAATTTAAGGACCAGTAATATTTTAATTCATATACACAAAGTATCTTTGGTAAGGAAAATGCAACACTAAAAAAGGGTCTCCTCTTTTAAAGTAATATATATATATATATATATATATATAAAATAGGTAGATAACGCATTTTGTCCCATATGAAGAGATAATGAAGGGCGAGGAATCCAATAGCTAGATTCCTCTCCTATCATTCTTCAGGAATAGCTGATATTTTCACATGGCTCTACTTGGAAATTGGAAGCGAAGACTATTAGATAGACGTGCACAGGTAGAAAGATATTGTCACCTTTAATTCATCCCTGCAGAGTAAATGTACAAACGTCCTCATATTTCCGCTGCCCGAAACTGAGCTCCAAACATCCAAACCTTATCTATAATTCCTAGTTAGCAGCCAAGCATTTCTAAAAATGATGGCAAATATGTGAAAACCTTTGATTAGTTGCGTGTTCTTGATCCGCAAAATCAGTTGAAATGGTTCCTAACTCTGTATCTCAGGCTACCTGATAAGAGTCCCGCACCTCTCTGATTAAGGAACGGCGGTGTTATATATATTCCTCCGGTAGACGGTATCCTGTCGCAACTATCTTGTCAGAGAACATCTTGCCGGTCTTCGGCATGACATGCCAATGTAATGTCAGGTTGTAGTCTTTTCCCCTAAGATTGTTTCCCTGAGGAAAAGGGAACAGACAGCATTAATATCTATAAGTACGAGGATCTCAACAAAAGTTTGGCCGTATTCAAGCAGAGAAGACCAGATACAAGTGAATGATAATCTTTAAAAGAGATTCAACGAAGTTTGTAAACTAGATGTTCCCGTTATGGCTTTTACCTCCGATAATTGGAGCTAAAATGGCAGATAAGAGCCCAGGTGTACTGTGCTTTGGGAAAGGAGAGGGTACAGAACCAGGAGAGAGGGACAATTTCTACTGAACGGTAGTTTACCTGATCTGTAAAACGGTACTTGTTAATGGTGTGATATGAGAACTTAGCTTGTTCTTTAGATGGTATGATTGCATCCCAGAGTGAAATCTGTTCCAGCACCAAGTAAATTGGTTATGTTGATTAATAGCAAAAAAACTAATCTTGCAGAGAAATTATTTGCTAACTTCCTCAGAAGATGAACTACCACAACAAAGAAACATTGAGCAGGTGACAAGACGACACAGTACAGGCAGCAGACTCATTGGACAAATAAATTCTTATACACGTAAAGAAGATATCAATATCACGTTTTCTTAGTCGATATAATAAAGTAATCCTATGCAATCACCACAAATGGGCTAAAAAGTTGAAGTTCTGTAGTATCCAAGATGGACAATTTATCAATGTTATCAAGCCTAAACCTTAGCAGCCATTAACTCATGGAAAAACAAAATATTAGCCAGGATACAGACAGACATAATATCTCAAAATTTGTAGCCCATACAAATCCGACATGGAGGTATCTACCATATCTACAATGTTGCACCTTTTGGTCTTGCCCGCCACAGCATATCATCATGTGCATGCAGCTAATTGGTTGACTCTCTCAATAAATTAAACAAAACAACAGGGCCTCACTAAAAGAATAGTGGCATACAATTTCTTCAACAGTAAAAGCCTTTCTGAATCTCGTAGATCTCTTGCTACATTTTCCTCAGCTGTAGTTAATGGCAGCATATATCAACTAATATTCAGTGCAGACGATAAGAGAACAAAATGCACACCACGAAAATGAATTTTCCCAACTCAAAAAGTTGACAGGAATGATACTGTATATTGTGAATTTGATGCATCCTGAAACAATATAACCAACCTGATTCAAATGGTTTTGTGCTGTTTCATACTCAGCAGCTAGGAAGACAAACACCTGAAACATTTAAAAGCAATCATGTGCAGGCGAGAGCACTTCCAAGTGCCTTTGTCTAATAGCGTGAAATTGACATGCTGAGAGCATTCCAAGGGAAAAAGTGTCGTTTATTCTATCTACTGCAGAAATTCCAAAAACCAATTTACAATCAGTTCTGTGTACTTAGCCATCAAACCTGTTTTGTGTTCCATGTGAACGTTGACCGTAAGTCTGCTGAGATATTCATTGTCAAGCTTACCTGTAAGACATGCACGGAGGCTATAGCAATTTAGAGATTATGATAAACCTCAAAATGAAAATTTCGCCAAGGATACTATACTGCTTGGGATGTAAATTTCAATGGTCACCACACCAAATTCACACCTCTCAAGTACCAATTCTAGAGAGAGAGAGCAAACACTGTTACCGAATGTGGCTGAAAAGCCAAGGACATAATCAACAACTGCTATTCTCCTGAGTAAAACCAGAGTACTAAGAAAACTTGGAACGAAAACCTCATCACTTCACAAACAAACCTCAGCTAAAGATTGACGGAAGTGATCCTGCTTCTGCTCAATTTCAACTAGATACATGACGTACTGAATGAAAAGAGGTATCATTGCCTAGTATATCCCTGCGCTTGATGCAAAATACTCAATTTTCAACACATTTTGGCATGCCAACCGTGAAACATTAATCCGCCTTCACACACATAATTTTTCTACTGATTGAATCGCACCGTCCAAATCAAGATATTCCCACGACGTGGATAATACAAGATTCAAATTCTATATTTGAGTTGTTAACGCCGTACAGAGAACAAATTCACCGACATTTATCAGAAAAGCTGGCATTCTCGGAAGTCGGAACGCGAAACTTACTTCATCATTTCCATTGCGCTGCTTGTGAAACCAATTGATGTGGAGCACCTACATATAAACCCTACCATCAACAAACCATCACAAATGTCCATTTCCACAGAACAGAGCGACGCTTCGGGCAGGGCAGCCCACGGACCTGGACATCGGCGGAAGGGGAGGCGACGTTCAGCGTGTCGGATAGAGAAGCAATGGCACAGATCAGCGCGAGGAGCGTGGCCGCCTGGGTGCAGAGAACGTTCAATCGGTAGCCGTACGAATGCATCCTTCACGCTTCCAATCCTTCTCCGATAACAATGTATCGGCAAACTGATCAGTATCCCTCTCCACCTGTCCCTCTCTCTAACTATGAATTTGCCGAAAGGAACTGCGGCCGGCGCCTCTTCGGTCTTCGGGGAAAGCAAACTTCTCCGGCGAGTCGACGGTCGATAAAGCTCAGCAGAGAACGGAAACCAATTGAAAGCGAGCGTAAATTACGGAGGAACTTGCCAGCGCTGCGTTGACTGTACTTCACTCTTCAGGTTCGAAGGCATTTAATGGGCCTTGATTTGGGCCACCCATTTTTTCATAATGGGCTTGCAAAGAAAATGCAATTATTGGGCCGATGTTAACGGCCCAGCTCAACTCGACCCAAACCGTCATTGTCGCGCTCTCTGTTCTCTCCTTCAAAGCTCAACCCATCATGCACCGACCTTCCTTCGCAATTAATTTTGCTTAAGATCTTCGAAGCGCTGATTGCTGGTATCGAAAAATCAAGGTTGGCCTAATGGTTTCTTTTCTAAATCTCAAATGGGTGATTCTAACATCGATTTCTAAGTTGGAAGAGTTGACACTTGTTTTTTCCGAAATTCCAGCCCGACAGTGAATTTGTCTCGAAGTATGCTTCAACTTGTTTGGGAATACTATATGGTACAAAAAACAAAAACAAAAAATCATAGGATTTTCTAATATACATGGTACATTTCGACTGACGACGATCGAATTATCAATCGAATCGGTGTTGATAAGTGGGTTTTCTATGTTATTTTACAAATTGTACGGACTCTATCTAGAAAGGGACCTTGGCATAATCGTATCAACCCTCTTCCGCTCGAGATCAAAAGTACTGAATGTAGCTGCTACCAGCCACCGCCTCCCCTTTGCCACCTTTGCCGAAACTAGAGAACTCCGAGCAACTTCTCTGACTCATCAGCAGAGATCTGCCGAATCCCACCATGGAAGCGCTCAAATCGAACTCCATCAGCACGTCCTCCAGCTGGTGCCCTCCCACGACGACGCCATGACCCTGCTCCGGCCCTCCGTCCAGAACTCCCAGGCACGTCACCTCATCATTCACTCGTACCATCGAGTTCCTTCCGTGAACTCTCCACCTTGCGAACTCGCTCTGCAGTACAAAGTCGATTTCCGGCGCCGAGGGTCCGATTGGCGTCGTTCGGATGCTGCCGGAGCTGAAGCAGACCTCGAAAGGGGCTGATGGAGGCGCCGATACCCTGGTCATGTTCATGACCGCTGCCGCCTTCCCGAAGGCTCCGGTTAAGGCTCTGTAAATGGAGGTCTCCATCATCGTGTACGGAATGATTGTGCTCAGTAGCTGTAAGAGAAACTTGTGTCATTTAACGAAGATTTGAGATTAATTTGATTGGAAGAGTGGATTCATTCTGCTGACCATGGTGGAAGAGTTGAGTCTCAATCTCTCTCCATTGACTTCGATCGATTTGAGTTTGACCGAGTACTCCCCGGAACTCCCCGATCCGGCGGCCAACAGCGGTGCGTAGACCATCGACCTTGAGATATCATCCCCCAGCGGAGGCGAAGTGTAAGGCCAGTCCCCACCGGCGACGATGACACCTTCCGACTCCGAAAGGCAGAGAAAGAATTTCCTGTCTCCGCCGAACGCCGCGGCGAGCTGCTCCGGCAGGGCTGTGCGAGCCCTCCCTAGCCCCAGCATCCCCTTCGCGCCACTCGCCAAGCCGCTCAGCAGAAACGCGGGGGAGACGGCGAAGAGGAGATGATGGGCGGCGCTGATCGAGGCCGCGTGTGAGGAATCGACGGCTACGGCGCACTCAGACAGCTCGGATGCTGCAGCAATTCCGGCGAGGCCATTCTCCGCGACGACTTCGCACGCGACGCCCCCGAGCGCGAGCTCGATGCCAGGTCTTGCGGCGGAGAGGCAGGGAACGGAGCGGAGGGGAACGGAGCGGCGCGTAGAGGGCGCGTGCGATGTCCAGAGGTTGTGACCGTTGAGATCGAGGACGAGGGTGAGGGGATGACCGCCGCCGTGGCGGATCTTGGTGAGGTATTGTACGGTGGAAGCATCTTTGGTGACCGGGAGGAGGAATGGCTCAGGCAAGGAGAACTTTTGAGCGTGGAATTGGTGGATTAGAGAGAAGATGATGATGAAGAAGGAGGAGGTGGCGGCGGAGGTCTGAGAAGCAGAGGAAGCCATGAACTACTGCGCGCGAGAGAGAAGAAGAGACTGGGTGAGCAAGGAGTGGAAGTTAGAAGGATTAGTTAGCAGTTATAGGACTCGTCCGGGGAAAAAATTTTATCCCAAAAAAAGTAAGGACCTTGTCAATGGAAGGACTGATAATATTATATATTATATTAATTTAAAATTTATTAATTAATTTGATTAAAATATCTATATTTTCATTTTTTTTTCAAAAATTTGAGGCAGAGTTCAGCCCCTAGGAAATAAGTAGTAGGAAATGCGGGGTGTCGCCGCGTCAGCATAAGTTTGACGAGGAAATGACAGCGGAGTGGATAAGCTTGACAGCTCTGTGAAGAATATGCTTTTGCTGACTTAGACTTTCCCTTTTTTTTTTTGGACACCATGTATTATACCGGCCGATCGAAGTGCATATTGAGATTAATTTACGATCGGATCGAGATTTTTGTGAAAATTATTGACTAGACTTTGCTACTGACCCTTTAGACTCTTTTTTTTTTTCTTAAGCATTACGTAGTATTTCCCGAACTAGTCAAAATAGACCTTGAAATTTAATCTGTGATCGAGTCGGGTTATTGAAAAAATTACCGTCCATCATTCCAATTCTGAAAATATAATAAAAGAGCCACTAGTCTCAAATTGGTGCTGGCGCTCAAGAGTTTGGGGTCTAGCGCTCCACCAAATCTTTCTCCTGAAAATATAGTCAAACTGGGTGGAATTTTTTAAGAAGAATTTCGGGTCAGATCTTGATTAAGCATAAAATTTATAATTAATATGAATTTATTGACCAATCTTTCCAGAGTCTTTATTTAACATTTTCAATCTTTGTGGATCTCGTGTCCCCTTTATTACAACTATGCGCGGGTCCATTCTACATGGGGATTATATTATTTTATGAATCAATTAAAAAAATTGACAATTATGCACGATAGAATTATGTTCGACCTCTTGATTCTTCACCAATCACTTAAGATTCCTCGTAAGCGAGTTGGGCCTGATGAGTTTACAAGTTCGGCCCATTATCTGTGATCGGGCCGAGCCCATAACGGTCCATCTCATCCTCAGGCCCAAAACCACCGCGACCACATGTTCCTACGTCCTCATCATCGGACGCCGTCCTTCCTGGCTCGCTGCAGAGCACAATGGCGGGTGCTGCTAAGCTTTGCTCGTGCAAGTCGATGGAACTGCGGTGGGCGACGGCGACGAGAGCCAGGAAGTTCCCGAATAAGCCCGCTGGAGTGGGTTTATCAGTCCCAGTCTACCTCTCCACTAACCCTTCCCACGTGAAACCCAGCTCGCTCCGGGACCTCTTCGTCGCCTGCAACAGGTCGTGCCACGCGTTCCCTCGGGTGGGCCCCGGCGGACGGGTCGAGGAGGGGGACATCGCCAGCGTCGATAAGCTCCGCATCGCGCTCGATCACAGCTCGGTGGTCGTCTCCGTGTTCTGCGAGCCTCGGGATTTGCATGTTGACGGTGATGATGGGATCGAGCAGGAGAGGGCCGCGAGCTTCGGGGATTTGGTCAGGAGGGTGGTGCCCGCGGTTAGCCCGTACAACGGGCAGCTGGTGGGGTTCGGCCGTGCGGTGTCGGACGTTGGGCTGACAGCTTCTATCCACGACGTCATGGTACGATTCTCAGTTCAGCACCTCTAAGGAAGATGTCGAATTGGGTTTGTCAGCAAAAGGGGAAAGTTTTGATTTTCTGTGCTGCATCGTTGCTTGATGTCTTGTATGCATGTATTCATGTAATTGTGTTTCAGTGATTCTCAGGTCATTCCTCAGCTGCAGAGGATGGGAATCGGCAGGATGATTGTCCAACGAATTGTGAGGTCTGTTCTGTCTACCGACTTAGCTTAGAAATTCAATGCCCAGAAGTTTTGCCTTTTTAGTGTTTGCTGCTTACTGTGCAAGATCTTTGCTTGGCCCATGACACTTGAAGAACAGCTGTCAACTTCTTTGATATTCCATCTGAAGTCAGGTCACTGATGCGATTCCATCCTTCCCGTTAACGCAGAATCCTCACTGGTAAAGATATCTATGACATAGCAGCTGTTTGCTCCGATGATATCAGGTGAATGACAATGCTAATCTTAGTAATGTTAGAATGCCAATTTTGTGCTCTGAAAGTCAAGATATCGCTTCTATATATCAGATTGGTTGCGGTTCTCTTGGTAGGAATAAGTAGAAACAGGGATGGAATGGCCTGGCCAGGCAGAATCTGACAGTTTTTCGCAATCGCCGTAGAGCCGTCTTGACACTAGCTCTCTGTGTTGCTTTTAAGGTTGTTCTTTGAAGCATGTGGGTTTGGAGATGACATTCTAGGATCCACGACGATGATGTACACGAGGACCGTTGCTGGTAGTATCCCTGATAGGAATGGAGTGGCGAGACTCGCAGGTCGAAAGTTATTGTTGGTCCCGACTTGTAAAGGTTTTGATCCACCATCAAGGAGTAGAAAATCATCGATTCAGAGTTGAAGAGGGTGAAGGGGAAGTTCTTCATCAGATCATTTGCGGCTCTTGGATAGATCGGGCATTGGATTTGGAGACTCGGCCCAATCTGCATGTCGAAGTTTACAGCAGGGAGCCGATCTTCCTGATGGAGTCCCCTGTGAATTTGAAGCACCATAAGTTCAAACCCTTTTTTTTTTTTTTTTTGCTGTTCCATTGCAGAAGTTTGTGTGAGATGTGCAACTTGTTTGAGATCTAAACTTTACGACACGCATTTCATGGAAGCTTCTCCTACTTGATTGGTCAGCCTAGCCCGACAACCAGCCACATGCCTATTCAAAATTACATTAATCTATTGTTGCTGTCAGAAAAAACAAATAATTACCTTTTTTTAAATATAAAAATCAATTTAACAAAAACAGGGTACAGCCTCCACCGGATGATCCCATTCAGCATGCACATTTCTTTTCCCGCCCACGAACTTATAAGAATTAATTAAAATTTATTTATTTTGAATGCGTGGGATATAGCGGTATTGATTTTTCACTTAAAAGTATTTCTTAATTGACTCTTGTATACTCTCAGTGAATCATGGACACTACTGTGTATTTAACCAGGCAAAGGATGGCAGAGCCACCGTTCGTTCTCCATGTCCATTCCCAAAACAGGAACTGAGCATAAAGGGCCAGCCTTCACCCATTTTTAGCAATTCCCACATGACCCCAAGAAAGAAAGCAATAAACATTTCCACAGAACCCCAAAAAGGAAAATCACATTTTATCATGTAAGTTATTTATACCCACTGTTAAGTAAATTAAAATTGGGAGCAAAAAAAAAGTAAATTAAAACGTTTGGGGAAAAATTTTTATGAGTGGACTGTCGGACTAGTTTTTTTTATGTTTTTCACTCATTGAATAGTTCAATTGATAACCCGCGGAGGATTCCTTTTCTTTTTGTATTATAATACATAAAATCTAACCAAGAGAACCATCAAGAACAAAAATGAATTCCAAATCAAGAAAATGACACTTAGACGCACCCAATGTAACTATTGAATAACAGCATTAGGAGGTGAAACATAAGGTAATCTAAAAAATAATAAAAATGTTAATACATGGTTTCATATTCGACTCTTGTCAATAAATAAAATTAATGTTATGAGAGCATTGCCTTCTAAGTGGCCTACCCAGCCGGATCCTAAATTAGTTAGGGTTAATTGGATCTCTTATACTGGATCACGGGCGCTATAGATGAAGGGAAAAAAAAAACCGTTCAGGCCACCGACCATCCAAGTCCGTGAACGCTTACATGTAGTTGTAAGTATTCTTTCAACTTGCATATTTCAAAAAGAAAGGCAGAATAATTAGGGCTTCGTGGGCTCGGCGTCCCTTAGGAATAGGAAAATGGGCGGTTTGTGTGCTTCACCTCTCGATGTACTCAAAGAAATCGAGGGTTTATAAAATAAGGGGAATTCCCCCCCTCCCATCTTGTAAAACAGTAGTGCCGAGTATGATCCCGTCATATCTTTTGCCCTAAAAAGAAGAGTTGTAAGTGTGTAGATGGGATACCATCGTATCCAAAAAAAAAAAAAAAGTGTGTAGATGGGATGGCTTTCTCAGTTTTCAAAGGATTTTGGAGGTGTGTTTGATTTTGTGGTACGACTGTTCATTCCTTTTAGGTTTTTTTTTTTTAAATAATATTGACACCAAAAGCCTAAGGGGAAGGAGAAAGCCTACAGCGAGATAGATCCACTGTTTCAGGTTCCAATGAACAAAAGCCCTAATGGGAACACACAGATAGGGTAGGGAGGCCTGAGGGGGAAGACTCAGCAGCAGCTCCACTAGGGGTTTTTTTTTTTTTTACATCATGAGATCAGACAAAGACAAAGACAAAGACAAAAACAAATTGAAGATTTAAAAGCCCAATACTTTTGAGTGTGTTTTTGTTTTCCTTTTTTGCTTCGAATCTGGAAAAGAGTTTAGCGAGGAAAATCCTTTTATCGTTCGAAGTCGAACAAGCCCTTAACAACACATAAATGAATCATACGTATGACCTGACTAAACCCCGGAAAGATCGAGGTGACAGCAATCGTCCTCGTAGAGTTTATCTGCAGAATCTACATCAAAGGGGATCTGAACTCAAAGGGGTGCCTGCATCACGACCTCAATAATGCAGAAAACGCCCAGTATAAGAAGAGGTGAAACAAAAAAAGAGGGAAAAAAGATAACTTCGGATGGGATCAAGAACTAGCTAGATACTTATTTTTTAAGGTTAAATGCTATTTTAATTTCCACAGCATTCACCAACATTACCTTTGGTTCCTCATAAATTTTATATTACAATCGTGTCATTTATCCGAAGTAATCGATTAATTTGTAGACCGGATTGGTGGCTGAGATTCATGAGAAGCTTTGAAGCAGTGTGTCAGAATTTGACCATTGACGTACATCTCTATCCGGAATTAAATGAGCAGTCAAATCTTTTTATCAACTGGAAAAAATTAAATTAAATTGAAAAATAAAACAGAGAAACAAGCTGAGAATGCCCAAATACAAGTCAAAGCAACAAGAAAAAATTAGGAGCTTTATTTACCCAAAAAAAGAGAGAAAGTTAGGAGCTTTCTCTGCTTAATAGTACTCAGGTAAACAATGGAGGTTCGCTTTTAGACTCACAATCGGAAAAACGAATACAGAAATGTAAAAAATGGGAGGCAGTCACAAAATAATCTGTCCTATGAAGCAATGCACACCAACTCATGTCAAAGTTGTTGTCAAACAGATTTTGATACATAACGAATATTGTCGATCAACATATTAATCACAGGGCATCGACCTATTGAACAATACTATTGGAGCTAAGTAGAAAACTGCATTACAGGTTGACCTGTACCTTGATGGTTGGCGCATCGGAATATGTTGCTCACTAGGAGGGGATCGGATCAGTCACGGTCGGAGAAGGGGAATGAAGAGGAGCTCCCTTCAGTCCAAGCACGGAAAAAGGAGGGGCGAGAAGTATCTCCCGCATCATTCACGCAGTCAAGCAGTAGAATTTATGTATATACACCGGGTTTAGATCTCTGCTGAGTGATTGAGTGAATGAGTCGGCAGCTAGTTCAACCCCTTGATTTGCCATCCATGAGTGGGCTGGAGGAAGCTCATCTCCCCCCACGCCCCATTTCTCCCTTCCTTTCATGACACCGAATCAACATTCTGATGAACATCAGCCCAACAGCTACAGCGACAGCTACATCCACATTCCCACCGAGCATGTACTCCAAGATCACAGTGATTCAAGCGTGCATCTGACCTCTTTGATAGCAAAATTCGATGGAGGTAAGGATTGAACAACCAACGAGCATCTCTCCGGAGTTTATACATAAAATGCAAAGATCTAAGTATGGGCCGTAGATTTAGAAGAGAATCGACTTAGAAACCCACAAGTTAAAGCAAGAGCGGTACATTTGATAGAAATATTGGATGAAGAAACATGCCAATCAAGTCTTCCTATATTAGCTAATTAGATACCATAAATTTGCCTCTGAAGTCGTCATTTATTGAAAATAAATATACGAAGGAGTAATAGCCAATTTCTAAATCCAAATTCCAAACCAAGAAAGCAATAAGCGAAAATATAAACATAGATACATACATGTATGTATATAAAAGATCTTACCCGGAAATTCATACCCTAATTAACCAATTTCTTGCCTCATGAAAAACCTAGTCAAGAACTCAACCAGATGAAATGTAGCGGTAAACAAATCCTTACCCTAAGAAGACCACAGGCGATCAATCAATCAAAAGGGGCAACTTACCTGCTATTTACCCAATTACAAGAAACCCTAACTGAAGGGGCCAAAAAAAAAAAAAACCTTTACCTTCACCAGCTAGCTCCATCAGTTCCATACGTGAACCCTGTACCCTAAATAAGACTCAGAGGGACAGAGGTGTAAGGGGAATCGAAGAATTAAAAAAAAAAAAAAAAAGACAGGAAGATGAGAGAGAGACGAGTGAATGTGAAACCGGGAAAAAAGAGTACAGAGGAGGAAATGGAAATGAAAATCAGAGAGCAAGGCAAGGTAGGGTGCAGGAAATAAGGAAGATGAGGAGTTAAATTCAATTTAATACAGGGAGGGGGTGATGAACGGTCACTGTCACCATGAGAGTCAGAGACAGGAAAGTGACTCAAAGATCTCCTCAAATCTAAGCCGGTGTGTGTATTAGTATGAGAGCGAAGAGGCTGTGAGGATGGTGAGGATGAGGCCCCCTTTTTTTTTCGCTCTTTTGCTTCTTCTTTTGAACCTTTCCTTTTCTTTTTCTTTATCTTTTGCAGAGTGTCATCAGTCAGCAGGAGATTTAATGGAATATAACGCAGGCAAAGGGGACGAAAATGACTTGCCCAAGGATATAACATATACACACACACATATATATAGCTTCTTGTTTTTTTTTTTTATATAACTAGACGTATCTGCTCATCTATATCTTTTTTTTTTGGTCGCCAGCCACGGTATCCAAGCAGGCCCCACCAGCGGTGAGATGGCATCTTTCAGCCAACCATACTTGACTAATCCGTTGGTCGCCCCGGGTCGCACGCCTGGCAATGGCGGGTGAGGCTCCCAAGAGGGGTGTCTGCGTACGTGAGGTCTCGAACCCGAGACCTCCTTAAGCGGCACCGAGCTGCTTACCACTCGGCCCAACCCCTCTTGGTGCTCATCTATATCATATATACAAAAGTTAATTTAATAATAAATTAATTAAAAAAACATGAAGTAATAATAATACAACAATATATAACAACGGTCTCTTTTTTCACTCTCATTTTCTCTTTCTTTGCTCTTTTATTTCATATAAATTTTCTTCTAGTTTCTTTTTTTCCATTATTACAAAATAACTCAACTTTTTTTTCTAAATTAATTTCTTAATTTACATATTTCTCCGGACATTAACTGTAATTAAAATCTTATTTAATCATTTCCGTAATCACATCTTTCAACAATTTTTCATTAGATAGCAAAATTCATGTACGGTATGAGTCGACCTCTATTATACTGTATACGAAGAGAGGATGATTTCTCTTTCAACTTATGAAATTCTGCCAAAAAAAAAAGCTCCTGAAATAATACTTAATATATTTACTTCACATTTTTTTCCACATTATTTTTTTTCATTCCATCCGTTCAGTTTCCACTTCTTCTCCACCCATGGCTGTGCTCTCCACCAAGGGTTCCTCTTTTACCTTAGATCTCCGCTTCTCCCGGCATGGTATGTCGGGATTAACGGAATGGTTTTTCTCTTCTGCCTTAGTTCTTATATTATTGGTGTTTAATAACCACTACAGGTGTGTATATCGCATGATAAGCTTGATATCTGCCGAGATTAAAACTCTTTAAATTGAGATTACAAGATTACTATAGGGTTTCCCAACCGTGGAAAATATGGGGAATGGGTAAAACAAAAAGGTGCAGTGAGAAAACAAGGCATCGTGGGGGTAGTGTCCCACCTTCTGCTGCACCGGAGACATGTTTTGCCGTTTGGGTCCTACTTGGTTTTTGAAACCTAGCCATAAGAAAATCTCTGGCAGTCATGTCTCGTAACGACACAATGAGGGCAAAAAAAATCAAACTCAGTAAGTTTCGTCTTTTCATTTTATCTACACACGTCCCCGCTCCTCTAGTACTTATAAGTTTTTTACGATGTTATTAAAACTTTTTTACGTGACGAGACGAGATGAGATTACACCGAACTATTCCATCTAAAATGTCCTGCATATCACTAGGTGTTGGGTGGTAAGGTGGTTTCAACTTTAATATGTTTCGGTAAATTAGATGTCTCACGTTTGGATCCACTAAATGTACTTGTATCATAGCATTTCGAATTGTCTATTTTGGATTCGAGCATGGTACGACGCTAGTATCCGTGAACTATTATTATTCTATGATGGTGTTTTACTGGTGCGACCAACACCTGCACTGATTTTCAATTTAGCCGATATGCTCGCGATTGAATACGAATTTCAAATATTCAATCGTGAATTTGTTGCATTCGGAACACTGAACCCAAAAATAAAAAGTTAACGTAAGATCTTCTTCCTCTTTTAATTTATTTATTTCTTTTTTTTTACTTTTAATGACTGACCTAATCGAATTAATTACTGAAATGTGAGAGAATATGTGAAAAAGCAAGGGTGTAAGTCTACGACACGCGACTACATGCGAAAATAGTAAAAATCTAGTAATGTACCCGATTAACTTTTTTGTCTATTCATTCAGCACACATTCTCTAATAGTAAAATTCTAATATACTTACCAAGAGGGGTTGGGCCGAGTGGTAAGCAGCTCGGTGCCGCTTAAGGAGGTCTCAGGTTCGAGACCTCACGTACGCAGACACCCCTCTTGGGAGCCTCACCCGCCATTGCCAGGCGTGCGACCCGGGGCGACCAACGGATTAGTCAAGTATGGTTGGCTGAAAGATGCCATCTCACCGCTGGTGGGGCCTGCTTGGATACCGTGGCTGGCGACCAAAAAAAAAAAAATTCTAATATACTTCCTTACCGAAAAAAAAATTTTCTAATATACTTTATGTACGTATACCTATATATGTATACATAAATATGTGTGTATGTATGTCTGCTGTCATAATTGATTCTTTGAATATAACGTAGGATTCATCAGAGAACATGCTTCTGTCGGCACCACGGACAGCCACAGCACTGATGAAGCTGCAGCCAGGACAAGGTTCAACCGACCATTCCTCTAATTAACACAACACCCTATCCAAAAATTTAACATGTACTAATTAACTTTGATTCAAGTTTTATCGATCCATTAAAAACAAAATTCTTACATTCATTGATTCTTATTATTCACAAACTCGAACACGAAATTTTATTCGAATGGGATAACAATGCTTTAGTCAAATCATGTTAGTCTCCCTTCCTTTTCTTAACTTTGGTTCCTTTTCCCGAAGCAGTTTTCTGCAGATTGCCCATCTGGTTACCACTAGCGACATCATATATAAGTATACACCCAATGTATATGTGTGTATATATGTATGTATATGACTGCGTGTGTAAGTCGTACCACGACAAGCCACGGTACAATTCGACAAAATGATCGATCATTTGCTCTGTCGCCAGCCAGCAAGGCGCAATTCGAATCCCGTCGAGATCTTCGAGTGCAGCAGTTCCCGTTGAGGGGGCTCAGCAGTCCATATATATCCCCTCCTCGAGAGACTCCACGAATCTCATCTGAATTGTCCCTGTTTGAGATGATTTCGACCCACAATTATTGATATGAATGCCGAGTTGCAGAAAGTTGTGTTGGGTATTAAATTTCACATAAATTAGAAATAAATCTAGTTCACAAAGTTCCACCGGTTAATATTTTAAAACACTTCCTCTTATATGTTCATGTAAATATTTTATATGGTACTAAAATAAATTATTGTATAAGCTTATACTACATCAATTTAAGACTACAAGAAAAAACCTAATCTGTAGTCAGTTCTATGGTCCGAGGACAAAAGAGAATACACTCCCCATGATTGGTTATCTATTGTTGATGATGGTTGATTAATGGTACGGTACCACCGGCTAACAGCTTAAATTTTAGGATAAAAATTAGTTCAGTTTCTTATAAGTACAAGTCAATATTTTACATGTTGAATACTAAGTTAGACAGAATGTTGGGCTCAATCGAGTTGTAGGGGTTAACACCGTTTAAATTTATCACGGTATCATACCGATTTGAGCTTACTAATCCTATCTTATCCAGCATATTTCACTCTGCACGATCGTGCACTTATCCAAACAAATGGACAATGTGTCACGGGTACCCTCGGTGAATGATATAACAAAGGTACCTAGAGAATATTGTAACAGTGGATGAGCCCTAGCGTCGTCTTCTCGATTAATACGAATAGTAACCTTTTGGGCGGTTGCCCCTGATACCCAGTTAATTCTCGGAGTCGTGTCGACAACCTTGTGACGCGACCGATCTCATCTCTCAACTTCCTTGTGCAAGTGGACACATGAAATGTCTGTGTGTCGATGTGTACGTACACTTCGTGGGGTTCGAATTGTTCTTGTCGCGTCCCGTTTGCCCCTTTTCCATAATTACAAGTTGTCAGATGAAGGTGAAAGTGGGCGAGTCCCACTACCACCCAATTCTGATACATGCACTTTTTCAAGGCAAGAGAGGAGGAGCAATGATTCCCAAGTCTCTCAGAGACCCTAATCATACACTGTTGACTGTCTATCTTCTTCGAACACTTGCAGTTGGAATTTTCTCATGTTTTTGTTCATCAAACTTTACGGATCGACTAGCAAGAGATTGCCACACCCTTTTATCATGGCACGTGCAATAACCTGTAAAACCTCCACCCTTGAGAAAATACTCATTGGTATTGCGCCTATTGAGAGTCGAAATTGGGAAGTCCGGGACACTCAATTCCCTGGAAGCTGGGCTGTCCCTCGAGGGCGCTTTGTTTATGAACTTATTTATTGAGTGTCTCGGCTATGTAGACCAACATACTTGCCCTTGACCTCTCTTGTGTTTTGGGCTCCAAAGGATGACTGGGCCTTGGCCCAAAAGGTAAGGCCCATTAAATTGGGGGAGAATCTCCGTCGCAGAGCTTCTGGAGCACGCTCTTTGACCGAGTAAAACGCCGTCGTTTTTTATCGGGACCGTACTTCCTTCTCCGACGACGGAACTCTCGCCATTCTCGTTTTGATCAGCGCATCTCTGTTTGGAACCTGCGTTTTAGGGGGATAAAATGGGGAAGCAGCCGGTGAGGATGAAGGCCGTGGTGTACGCCCTGTCACCGTTCCAGCAAAAGATCATGAGCGGACTGTGGAAGGATCTGCCGTCGAAGATCCACCACAAGATCTCCGAGAACTGGATCAGTGCCACACTCCTACTCGGCCCTCTCGTCGGCACCTACGCGTAATCACTCTGATAAATCTCTCGCAATTACTCGGCTTTATGCCTGCTAGTACGAAATTTGTCCGAATTTCAGCTGCTACGCGAGACTTTCCTCTCTCTGCCCGGTGCCTATTGTCAGTAACGTTGTGCTATTAGGTTTATTATGTTGGTTATTGAGACTTCTGTTAGGGAATCTTAGTCGCCGTGATCCATTGCCTGTTCTGGATTGATTCCGTGGTTAGTTGAACATCTATTTGAGACTCTTGTTGGGCATGTCTTAATATGGTTTTGCTCTAGTTCTGAGGCTATGGGATCCGGTTCACAGTAAATATATGCTAAGATGTGGAGGCTAAACATGTATAATAGATATTAAGAGAATATGCATTTGAAGGGAGATGGGTTAAATGGAGAAGATATATAGTACCGGGGAGAACAAACTGTTCTTAGGTTTCATGAGGGTTAATCTGCTGTGCAGTCTCAGCTAGCTTATGCAGGTACTGTATTGTTAAGATATCATCACTTGTTGTAGGAATTATGAATGTGAGTAGAAGTAGGAGCAAGAATGTTAGATAGAATTCAGAGACACTGATCATAGAGTTGGGACTTAATAGACAGGTAAAATTGCTGAATGAACTTCAACTTACGACGTGCAAACTTTCGACAATGAGTGATCAGTTTTTGTCAACCATGAGATACTGCATTGGGATAAATCTCTGCTATGGGTTATGAATGTGCACGAGCATGTGGAAGTTTTGTATTTTAATGTTTCCAAACCTCCTCATGACGGTACATACATGCATTGCTACATGGTTCTCTGTCATCGGGTAGCCTTTAAGAATACCAAGTTTGTGCCCTGCTGTTAGATTGAACATTCAGGTAGAATATGAATAATTTTTGTTTCAGGTTAAATATTCGACTTTTCATTGTATTTATTAGAGGTGGAACATCTGATCATCATACATACTTTCTTCTTTCGGTAAACTGGGGGTAGAAGCCCAAATCATAGGGAAAAAACTAGGAAATACAAAAGTGGGGTATGGAAGCCCCATTCAAGGTGGATTAAACTCGACAGGATGGGCCCTCAAGGGGAATTTGTGCATACTAAAATAAATGTTGTTACTAAAGGCTAAAGATTTAATCTTTTTCCCTGGAGTTCAAGATCCTCATTCTGAGAGTTGGCTATTTGAATTTCCTGAGTTGGTTAGTATGAATAAAAATGCTAGATCGCTGTGCAGTACCATGAGGCTTTGGGTATTTTCATGGATGCCCTACACTTACCTGAGGCCCTAATTCTTGCTGCTTTGGCTGTAAATAATACCACCTGTCCTCTAATCTGAGCCATTTTAATTGTCAGCATTTTCTGCCTTCTCATAGCATTCGCAGTGGCTTGAACTCCCAGATTCTCATTTTTGCAACAATCACTTCTTGTACTTAACTTTCGATGATCCTAATGCAGGTATGTGCAGAATTACCAGGAGAAGGAGAAGTTGGCACATCGGTACTGATAACACCAAGTGCATTGTCTTGCCTCTGGGACTGCTGTTTTAAGTTTCGGTTCAAGCACCGTTTGTAGCTGTCTTTTTCCGTTGTCTGAAACTATGCTTCCATTTATAAGCATCCCTCTGCCTTGGATTGTTTTATCTTTTTCTGTTATAGTTGGTTGAGTTTGAATAATTTCAGGTAAGCACTAAGCTTCATTAAGAATTGAGCTTCAAAGAAACAATTTGAAAATCTGGAGTAAGAATTTCGGGACTTCTGTTTTCCGTGCCAGAAGAATTGACCAGGTCAACCGCAGTAGGCCTGGTTGAGGCCATCAGAAAATTGTAAATCATTTTACCTTATATGAATATGGTAAGAAAACACTAGTAAAATTATTATTCTTGGCAATAATTATGACAGTTAATCTAGTTATTAATATTCATTTATTCATCTGCTATTAAATGAGACTGAAGTTATTACTTGAGCAAAGGCCCAATACTTTCTGTTCCGTGAAAGCTCCGAGCCTGGCCCATTCAATAGAAGTGGGCCGTTGCTCGGCCCATAACATGGCTCATTCTTCTGAATAATCCAAGTAACGGCCCGGTTTGGCATGCCGCGTCTACGAATCAGGAATTTAAGGATCGTAATCCGCGAGTAGGGTTTGACGTCTTTCTGGAGGAGCAGCGGCTTGGGCGGACGAGCGAACGAAGAGCCGCGTCGCCATGGGGAGAAGTAAACCTCTCTCGCATGTTTCCTTCGCTATTTCGCTGATTATGATTGCAGATGTTATCTAGATTTAACATAGGAAGCTAGGGCTGCTGCATAATAGGCTTTGTCGTCACTGATCGGTGTTTTGTGTGGCTATCTGTTGCTTTTGTGTGAGGAATGAGAAGAATGGTTGTCCTGGAAGATCTTATACCTGCTGCTCGTTGCGTTATTCGATGATCTGAAGAGATCTGGTCAACTGCGTGGCTTTTGCTTCGAAATGATCATGCATAGTAGTGCTTTTTAGTATGTCAAACTATATATGTGTGTGCGTGTGCGCGCGCGCGCGCGCGAATGCGATATGGATTGCCCATCTACTGGGATTAGAGGTCTCTCGATATTTATAATCATCCTTTATTTTCTCTTTTTGAGTTAAAATGCATTGAAATGAAATTGATACATGAGGCTGTTTCATCAGAGATAGAAACGGATGTAATTCATTGCAGTTGCTGGTTTGATGTTAAAAGAAGGTCTTCTGCACTTAAAATTCGGTGAAAATATCTATTGAAATCTTAGTGGTCTAGTTGTTCTTACTGGATGTCTGTGTTGTCATTTGCTGAACTTCTAATGGTCTGAATTGACATATGATGGCATGAAATCTTAATAGATCATGCTTTCAGTTACCTTAAATGCCAACAATGTTGGTTATCTTAAATTGTTTCCTTCAGTTGTCTTTTGCTGTATTCTTAATTTAACCAACATCCTTTTCCATTCTTTCTCAGTGGGCCTTGATTATTCCTTCAGAGAAAATTGTGTGACTGTCCCATGCCAAGGCAAATTCAACTGTTGCAATTGTCGGTTATATTCATTTGTTTATTATTACATCTGCAGGACCGGCAAGGTGCTACCGGCAAATCAAAAACAAGCCTTACCCAAAATCGCGGTACTGCCGTGGTGTGCCTGATCCTAAGATCAGGATATATGATGTTGGGATGAAGAAGAAGGGTGTTGATGAGTTCCCCTTCTGTGTTCACCTTGTGAGTTGGGAGAAGGAGAATGTTTCAAGTGAGGCTCTTGAAGCAGCTAGGATCGCATGCAACAAGTACATGGCCAAGTATGCTGGGAAGGACGCTTTCCATTTGAGAGTGAGGGTCCATCCTTTCCATGTCCTTAGGATCAACAAGATGCTTTCATGTGCTGGGGCTGATAGGCTACAAACCGGTATGAGGGGTGCATTTGGAAAACCACAAGGAACATGTGCTAGGGTCAGCATCGGTCAGGTCCTGCTCTCTGTCCGTTGCAAGGACAGTAACAGTCACCATGCCCAGGAGGCCCTCCGCCGTGCAAAGTTCAAGTTCCCTGGTCGTCAAAAGATTATTGTCAGCAGGAAGTGGTAAGATGTCTTTTTTAAAAAAAAATTTCAGATGGTCTTTATTTTGATCACCCCCTGTACACTTTAAATAAACAATATGAAATGTTGCAGCATCTGTAGTTATGATAGGCTGCATGGTCACAAATTGCATGCCATGCTAACTCGAAAAATGTTTTTTCTGCTGCATGAGTAGAAAAGAAAGGCAACTTGGACTCCTCAAATAAATGCTTGACTTGGAATATTATTGTAAAGTCTGCACTCTTTGATGGGATGCTCATTGATATTATTCTCGGTGATTGCCACTTTTCAGGGGATTCACCAAGTTCAGCCGTGCTGATTATCTGAAGTGGAAGTCAGAGAGCAGGATTGTGCCTGATGGTGTCAATGCCAAGGTTATCCTTCTCAGTCTTGATTCAATCTTATTGAGAAAGATTTCTGTCTATTTTGAAAAAATGTTTTCCTTCTCTACCTATCACTTGAAGAGGTTGGAGTTGTTTGGTTGCTAGTCGACCTTTGTTAATGATGTGATCGATGAGTACGAGGATTAACACTTGACTGCTCTGGGTTTTTGCAGCTTCTTGGGTGTCATGGACCACTGGCCAGCCGCCAACCTGGAAGGGCGTTTTTGCAATCTGCCTGAAGTTGTTTGAAGTCTCTTGCGTGCTCCTCTAATCTGGACCTCCATAATTCTGTTCCACCTTTTCCAATTTGCAGTCTTCTCACCAGTGTTGAAACTTTGTCGAGCTAGAACATGAACAGCTCGTTGTCTTATGCTGAAGTTTTGCCAGTTCCCCTGGGGACATCACTGTCAAATGTCTCAGATTTGGGATGCACTATGCCATTAGAATGTTTGGATTTTGAAGTGGTTTAGTTTTTTTGGGTGCTTGTGTAGTGCGGATGCCAAATCTTTCGCCGGCCAATCCAAGTCCGTAGCTTGCCCAACTAAAATTGAGCTTGACCCGTTTGCTGGCTCGATAGCCAGATTGTCCAACTGGTCATAACTCTTAAGCAGATTGTTGCGTTATAATCCTATGCGGAAACCCACTGTAACTGTAATATCAAACAAAAGGAGTTGCTTATGGTTGTACGAAAATTGTCAACTTGTCAGTGAGGACAGCTGAAAATTTTGTGAGCCTGTACTCGGTGTGAAAGGGATACTGAAATCGGATACTTTGTGTGCCTGGGCCAAACCAGTATGATTGATGGACTTGCATTTTGACCCAAGTAAATGGTTCGATCTGTATCATTTCGGGTCGGTTGAAGCGGGCAACTCGACCCGTTTATGGGAAGCCAATCGGACCAGATCTCTCCAACCCGACTGCTTCTCTCGTCCTAGGAACAGGACGACGGCGATTCCTGCCACAAGCTCTCCTCCACCATTCTGATCCCTCCTTTGCTCGCCGTTGACTCAATTCATCACCATCAAGCCTCTCTACCGTCACGTTCACATCGTCTTACTGCATCCCTTGTCACGAATCGCAGTCTATATTCCCTCTGACAATGTCAAAACCCTCGTCGAGAGTCGTCCATGGTCTTCTCAGGTTGCACTACATTCACCATCACCATCACACCCCAAAGCCCCCTCTCTCAAGATGTCAATCCTCTTCCTCAGCTTCCTCAGCTCGAGATCTGCTCGCTTCAGCTCATCGCCACTCTCCCTCTTTCACTGGGTCCTTAGATACCCCGGCCTCGGCACGATCAACCTTCCAGCTTAATCGGACATTTCTGACTAAACCCCCTTCGTGTACCCCATTTCGCAATGTGGGTTCGTGTCAAAATTCCTACTTCCCGAGAGCTGCTCACTTACCACTGGGGCTCCGGCGCTTCTCCGTCAAGAGCTCCCCTGATTATAAAAATTTCGCCGAGAGGGTCTTCAAAAAGCCGGCGAGTTCGGTTGCTTCCACCTTCACTCGGTACCGGGAGGCCATCGGTTTGCAGATTGAGTCGTTCTTGAGGCGGAATTACCTTGTTCTCGTGGGCGCCGGAGGGGTCTTGCTGTGTGCATTGTTGTGGAAAATAATGTTTGGACTTGCCAATACTTTTGTTGGAATCTCGGAGGGTATGGCGAAATATGGTTTTCTTGCTCTTTCATCCGCTATAGTTGCTTTCACGGTAAGTACTTTGGGGATTTCTCACAATCACATTTCTGCCTGCAGCACCTGTCTTGCTTCTTATTATTCTTGTTCAATAAAGAACTATCTCATCATAAATGAGTAACATGTGAACATGTATCATGGGGGTTTTTGGCCTAATATAGTTTTGAAGCTTGTTCTGGTTATGGACATTGAGAAGGGTGATTAGGATGTGAATGAAATCAATGCAGAGCCACAGAGTCCTTCTTAAAACGGAAAACGCCCTCCAAAATTGCAAGTAATTGGGTAGCTTGAACTTTAGGATATGTAAATGCCAATTATCATGTAATTCGTAATATATGCATGTGTTCTGTTGCATATTTACCAGGTAACCATGAAGTTCTCTTGTCATGAAAAGTAGAATGGGCCCGTTACTTTGATCAGACAAAATTTCATTTGGTTATGTCTAGTTTATTTCATGTTGCTTATTGTTCATAGATACTGGAGGGAAAGATTGATTACTAGAAGGCCAGAAGCATAATTATTTTGTATAACTCACTGAATTACATACACATCAATGTACCTGAAAATGTTTTGTTTTTACAAGCTTTGGTTTTGCTACAGGGTTGGTTGTTATGCCATTCTAGCTTCTAGCTTGTGAAATTCTGCTCGAATTGCTGAAAATGAAGTATTTTCTAGCTGTTAGTAAACCATCATGCTGCCAGAGTTCCTTTCTTTGTGATCTTATTGCGCTACGCTTCTGAGTCAAAGACTAAAACCAAATGCCAAATTGTTGGCCAATTGCAATAGAATTTGCAATAGGAAAGTCATTATCTTTGATTGCTTTCTCAGAATTATGTTGGTTTCATACTTTATAACATGATAGATTTTCATTTTTGAAGGGCCTCTATATCCGGTCAAGATTGACAATCAACCCAGACAGAGTGTACAGAATAGCTATGAGGATGCTAAATACGCACGCAGGAATCCTTGAGGTGATGGGGGCCCCTCTCTCAGGAACAAGTTTAAGAGCCTACGTGATGTCAGGAGGAGGTGTTACGCTCAAGAAATTCAAGCCCAGGCTCAGAAGCAAGCGATGTTTCCTCATATTCCCAATACGAGGCTCTGAAAGGAAAGGTTTAGTTAGCGTTGAAGTCAAAAAGAAAAGTGGCCAGGTTTGCTTCTCCATTGGCTTCCTTTTACCTCTATTTATTTCATGTGCTGTATAGAAATTGTCGGTGTTGATAGGCCTTCATTAGCACTGACCTTCCTCATGGAAAAGACCATCTCTGTTACTAAAGGTTTGACGGAGGTTTCTGGCTTTTCGGATAATCATCCCAAATTGAATGTGGACGTCGTTCCCAAGGAGAGTAGAATCAATCATCCTGCGGGCTACTCTTTGTTATAAGCTCGGTCAAGTTTCTTTAGCAGGTTACGAACCTTGGGAAAATGTTGGGCTTCTATTCGTTTCTATCATGATAGGAATGTTTGAACAGATGACTCCATTTAGTTGATACCATTTCGTGGAAAGGCATTCTTTTCTCTGTTGGTGTTTCAAAGAAATGACACTGGAAAAAGTAGAACAGTTTAGTGTTTTCCACAACCTCACGTGTCTTTTATGGTTGTATGCAGTATGACATTAAGTTGCTGGCCGTTGATATTCCAATGGCATCTGGACCCGATCAACGGTTGTTTTTAGTCGGGGATGAACAAGAGTACAGAGTTGGTGGTGGACTGATATCGGAGTTGAGAGATCCCGTCTTGACAGCAATGGCAGCCACTAAGGAGTTTGACGATCTCGATGAGATTGAGGAAGAGGAGGATGCCGAAAGAGAACTCGAGGAGGCAGAGAAGAAGCACCGAGAAGAGATCGAGAGGCTTGAGAAGGCCGGAAGAGAGTGATTTGTTTTCAAGGATGTGTGCGCTTCTCTGTTCGTCTTTTATGCATAGGGATTCTTTTTTAAAGACCCCTCGGGAATTGTCTCCAGCAGCACAATCTTTACGGGAAAAGGAGATTTTTCGTGTTTTCTTGAAGGTCCCCTAACCTTGAACGAACAAGCTGTAATAATCATCTCCCAAAGATATCGGTAAATAACTCTACGCCCAAGTCAGGATTCAGGTGTTTTCAGGTGAGCTATCTGAAATTCTGAATTCCCAGTTGCCTTGTGATTCATTCATTCCTGAATAGTTTCTGCTTATAACTTGGCCAATTATCTTTCCCTCAGACCAGTTCACCTGAGTGAAAGTGTGCGTGGGTGTGTGTGGGTGATATCCAAGTGGAAAGTTTTTGGATGGAGTTTGAAAACCTCGGTCGGAAGTCTCGGGACATGCTGTTACTATGCATCATGTTGAAATTGTTACTTGTTTGTATGTGATATCGACGTGTTCAAGAATCATCTTTCCTGATTTTTGTCTAGTAATCGAGTTTGTCCCCCTTCCGCGGGGGTGAACGAAGGTAGATGTCATCAGCATTATTAATCAATAGACGAGAAATCTGTATATGCGTTGTCGTCTCTTCTTTCTTTCATCTGATAAGCTTGTCGCTCGCGGTTCATAAGCAAGTGCCTGGACATGAGACCTTCGCATTATTAGCACGACACTCTAACCGTCCTAGTCAAGAGGCCGGTCCGGTGCTCTGATTTCTGTTTCCCAACCACACGTGCTCTTTACCAGAGATACCAAGTGTATCTGGGTTCCACACGACTGAACTTTAAAGTTATAGACGGAGAAGATACCGAGATTCGAAGATCGTAATTAATATATATTTTCTTACCAATCATTAAAATGTCAATGTTACCCATGAAAGAACAAGATATCACAAAGGTGCTGCAGTAACATACTACACTAGTGACCGAACATACAGAACTAAGTATATGTCCTGATCTTCATATGTTCTGTTTATCAGAAGGAAGCTGCGATCTTCACCAGTAAACCGTAGAGGAGGAACGTGGACGAGAAGAAAGGACTGTGGTCGCTCTCGAGGATGTACGTCTCGGCCGGTGGCCACTTCTTTATCATGGCTTCTTGCTGCTCGGGCTTCAGGACATTGTCATTCGTCGCCTTGACATAGACACGCGGCACCGTGTCAATGTCTCTGTTGTCCTCATCGAACCGGGCAGTTTGGAGGGCAAGAGTTGGTCCCGGCTTCAAGAGCATGGCCGCTAAGGTGGAGTCCTGTATGAAGACAATGATGCGGGACCCGGATAGACAATGTATGTTTATGATAATTAATTGGAAGAAATCGTATTGTATTTCTTTTTTTAAAAAAAATTTTTTTTAAAAAAAGTGTGCTTATTTGATTTCACCTCTCGAGGGCTCATCTGGTATATGATCTTGCGCTGGTATTCCTTCTTGATAACAGCACTTGTTGGGGGTTTGTCGAGCCCTAGCCCGAAGCTGAGGTCGTAAACGTCGTCCCCGAAGTCGACTAGGTCGGGCATTCCCTGCATTTGACGAAGGATAAACCTGTGATCTCGACAAGTGAAAAAACTTCGGAAGATTTCCTTAAAAAGAATCAAGAAAAAGAATAGCAGGACAGCAGCCGAGATCACCACCTGACCAGCTCTCTGGGTTACTTACCAGCCTGGCTTCAAACATTAGAAGCCATCGGTTTGGGAAAGAAAGGTAATAAAAAATGTCGATTAAGATTATGTGTGGGCCATCACTGTCCAACAAGAAAAAAAACATTCGACGATACTGATGTCGCGTATCAATAAGATTTATTCATTTTACATAACTGATGAATGGATATGACGAGCCAAGAGATAATTTACATCTTTCGCGTCTTGGTCCGTGCAGAAACCCGCCCGCAGCATGGTCGCCGTCAAGTAAACAGCCACCCTGATTTTTCCAGCGAATTCTCCGGTGGCCCGGGTCAGGCTTAGCCCTCCCGCGCTATGTCCCACAAGTATCACCTGCCAATAAATACCCTACGCGGTCATATTCCACACAAATACTGATGGTAATAACCGAGCAATATGCACGGCAGAGTTGCGAAAAACCTGTTTGGATTCGGGGAGTGAAGACATGAAGTCCATCAGTGGCTTGTTGTAGTCATCGAACTCGAGAATCGAGTCTGCGTCGGAGCGGTCGATCCCGGCGCTCCTGAGGTCGATGCAGGAGACCTTGTAGCCGGAGTTCTCCATGAGGGTACTGATCTTGTACCAGCACCACGCCCCTCCACTGAACCCGTGCACGAGCACGAAGTGCGGCCGTGGCGGCCTCCACGGCACCGCCATCTCCGCCGCCTCTCGCATGGTAGAATTCAGTTTTGAGAACTGGTTATCTGTACTGTGAAGCAGCACTGGTGTTCGACTGCGTTGTTGCTCTCATTTATATATAGACGAGATTGGCATGGAAGAGAGAGAGAGAGAGCCAATCATTATTGATCAGTTTACCAAAAATTGGAGAGCGAAAAAATTATTTCTCACTTTTTGGTCCCTTTAAAAAATTAATATTGAAATGAATTTAGTAATATACTAAATTAGAAAATTATGTATTGTCTGGTAAAATTTGGAAATATAAATGAAAGATAGAAAATAATATGAATTTAATAATTGAAGAATTAAAAGCTTAGGAAAAGGAAATAAGTAATCAATGCTGAGTGAAGAGGCCCCCTAAAAAAAAAGGCTGTGAACCTATTCCCTTAAGCAAAAATTCAAGTAAAACTCTTAATTTCGAAAAAAATTTATATTAAGAGAGTTTTATGCTTTTGAGTAAGCCGGCCATATTTCAAATTTGAACCGGTCAGGGATCTATTGGACTTTTTAATATTAGATAATATATATCGAAAAAAATCTTCCTTTTTTCATATAATTGCTTTAATCGTGACAATGCTCACATTATTTACACTGGTTTACGGTAATTTTATTAATTCTTCGATACGCGGCGTGCCCATGTAAGTCAACGATGATGGTCGATTATCGTAAGGAATGTCGAAAATACGAGGAAGAACGATTTAAATGCTGTGTTTCGCAAGCAAGATCGACTGGTCAACGGAGGCGCACGAGGCAGGATACAAGGCATTTCCACGGGGGGATCCCGTGGGAATTGAGAAAGTCTATTATGAAAAGGTTTTACCGCTTGTATAGTAACATAAACAAATCAGAATCGATTATTTTAAGATATATATTTTTTATTATTTTTTTACATTTTATTAAAAAAATCACGGAACGATTGTATCTAATTGACCCGTATCACCTCTAACGAGCCGTCACATGGTGACATCGTATCATAAAAAACTGTCTCGTGGGAAAGGAACGCCTACGAGATATCTCAATTTTAAAAAAATTTCAGCAATCTTTTTTTTTTGTGAAAATTAAAAAGGGATTGATGAAGAAGATTTAGATTTCTTAATTGTCCGGATTTTGTGTTGCGTCGCTCTGTGCAGATGAGCTGACCTCATTTCCCGGGTCAATTTAAAAGAGTTGACCAATCTTAAATTATAAGCCACCGATTAGTTTACTAATGAGCCAAAAATTCACAGTTAAGCCTTCAATTCAGGTTCGCTCAGGGAGTAATATTTTCGGTTTATGCCACTGATATTCAGAAATTTAACGGATTTTTATTAGTCAAATTCGAGCGGAACAGGTCCGGTACGGGGTAAAATTTTCTCGACGTAAATTTTTTCCATTTACAGGAATCAAATCAGAGATCTTATTTAAGGGAAGATATACCACACCACGAATGATAAGTAATTAGTGCTTAATTTATGACCTCATGGCATACGATACACGAAACGTTTTAAATATACTTACGTGAAATGTGATGTGGAAGCATACGGGGCTATGAGTTTCGAATTGGAATATCTGAAACCTCGATTTGACATTTTGAATTTTGCTCCACCGTGTCAAAGGTAAAAACATTTACGTATTCCTCGAAGCGACGAGTTAACGGCAAGGTAAAAAGGTACTTAGTATGTTGATAAAAAAAAAAAATAAGAGATATTTTTCTGGACTTTTTTGGAGTTAATATGAAAAGGTTGAAGATTTGTTATTCATTTTACAATTTTTTTTTTAAAAAGGCAAATGTAAAAAAAAAAAAGGGAAAACGAAAAGGAAAAGGCATTAGCTAGCCTAGGGAGCTGCAAGCTCAGTAGCTCGCATGATTGACCATTCATTGTGCGAGAGACTTTCTTAAAAAAAGCGATCTGGATAAATACGGAAATTTGTTCTCATAGGGAACTGTGCCTTGAAGCTGACATGCAAGCAAGCAAGCAAGCATGCATCCATCAATTAACACGCCCAAGTCGTACGGTTCCTCAGCTACATTGAAACAGAGAGTGTTTCGATCATTGCTGCAAGAGCTCTTCAAGTTCCGCAGATCACCGGAAAAAATAAATAAATATGGTTCGAGATCCGTTTATCATCAATACGATGATGCGTGAAGCTCAGCTAGGGTTTCATTTCTTGAACATTTTCGATCCAATAACGCATATACCACTAGGTCTTGTTGTGTCTAGGCAATATTGATATCCGAATTTCATCTGACTAGTATCCATGACCTGTATGCATACCAACACGCACATGGTAGGATAAATTAAGAGGTACTAACTGGCTCGCTCACGGAGGGTTTTCAAAAAATCGTTACAAGGTTGTCACTCCATATATACATGATTGGCAAGGCACTTTAAGATTGTGGAATCATGAAATAAAAGGGGCAACCGGCCGGAGAAGAAAGAGCGAGCCGTCAATTCGACATCCTAATAATGCGAATTTGGTTCTGCCTCTGTACCCTTTTTTCCGGCCCGTAGGCTACAGGCGTGTAAAAGTTAAACGGATGTTAACTAATCCAGTTCGAACCAAATGGATAGACTTATCAGATGTATAACTCTCTAAAAGTGAATTTTTTTCATTTATAAGATTTGAATCAGAGATATTATTTATAGCGAAAACATGTCACGTCACCTCAATCGATTTGTTTTCATATCCACTTTTTTTTTTTCCTCTTTTTCCTTTAGTGAAAGGGGGAGAGTTTCAAAAGGCTGTCATCATCGCAATATAAAAGCAGCGTCCTGTCTCCAAGTCATTTGGGTCGTTCCAATGACAACCTGTAAATCGTATCATAACCGTCTAATGATGGAGTTCAGATCGAGGGTAGAGCCACTGTAAAAAATAAAAAAAGAACCTCATCTCATCAAATTTTCCATTTAATTTCGGTCGTTCCCCGGAGTCATTGATTTGATTCCTCTTACGCCTTCAAACTAATGGTCTCGAGATTCGTTGAATCAAGGGTAAGAGATATCTGATTCGGGGCATGGATTTAGGTAAAATCTGTAAAATTCCAAGCAAATCTTATTCATTTTTTAATGAATTATACTACATTACTCTCTGAAATCGGTCGATTAACTCTTTGTTAAGTTTGCATGATCAGAATTTCTAAGGCCCGTCACTGGTCGGATCCCATGTGAGGAGTTGACAGGCCACGTCGCCTTGTCCCCTCAAAGTGAGTCCTGGACAGTACTTTGCACATCCCTTTTCACCGTTACTTCGGCCAACTTTATACAATGGATCATGGGGTAGCTTAGCATAAGAAAATCCACGTCGTCTCGTGCATCAATTTTTTTTTATCCAATTGCCAGACTCTGCCTTATAACCCGACTCTTGCAAGAAATTGAATTGCACGACAAGCATCGGTCTCGGCTTAGGTCTGTTTAAACCCTGGGTTTCATCGGGTCTGTCTCGCAGACGGAGTATCTTGAAGTATTTATCATAATAATGCATGGATGGGAGTCGGTAATTAGCGGAGAAAGCATCCGATGACGGGAATTGGTAAGGAGAGAGGCATATTGGTTGGAAGTCTACAAACGTTAAAGTCCAAATCAGAGGAAAATGTCCAAATGGGTGATCCCAGGTTGGGAGAGTCGATGAGAATCTTTCCAGGGATCCCAATCCGATCGCAAATTAGTCTCGAGGTGTATTTCAGCTGGATCGAGGATACTGCGTGGTGCAAATAAAAAAAATCAGAGGAAAATGAATGGTCGTGCATGCCTCAATCACCTGTTTGTCGTGCGACATGACCATTTTGCCCACATCTTTTTTTTTTCAATTTTTCTTGCCAGAAATTTCGGTACCAATAAGACCAGCAATAACAAATTGAATTTTCATAATCTCTCACTATCTTTTTTTTTTTAATTAAATTATGTTATTTTACCTTACCCAAATCTACCATTTTACTCTTCTGTTTTAGATTTGTTGATATGGTAAAATAATGACTAAACCATCAGTTTGATCATCCAAGTTCGAAAGCCATCGGTCTGGTTCTCATTACTCACTTCTATCAGTCAATTTAATCCATGCATTATAACCTCGTTTACAGATGCTGACGTGGATGGTGATGACTAAGTTAACCGGTCCATATGCCATGTGGCGAGTTATGAACGATTTAAATTAAAAAGTAAAATATAATTTTATCAACTTATTGATTGTCATGTGGCGTGTTAGGGGGAGCACTGACGTGGCAGCCACCACCCACGTCAGCATCCGTGAACGGTGTCATGACGCTTGGACTAAATTAACTGACGAAATTAAACAATGAGAATAAAATTGATGGTTTTAAAATTTTGAAGATTAAATTGACGACTCATTATAATTTTGAGAACCAATTTGATAATTTACTGTAAAATACCGAAAAAAAAACTCCATTCCCACTACCCTTTGTAAATATAAAACTTACATTATTTTACTATTTTTAACTATGTTATCATGTCCTACTATTTAAATAGTAAAAAAGGATTAAAAATGTTCCGCAATAAAATTTTTGGCCAAATTTCCTCAACAAATTGAAGATTAAAAAATTTGTCAAAAATGTTTAGGATGAGAAAGAAAAAAAAGTCAAGGTTAAGTAACATAAATACACTTCTCCGTGAAGTAAAGAAAAGGCTAAATTAATTTTAAAAAATTCTGGTAAAAAGAAGAAAAAATGTTGAGCCGCGTCTACGTCTTTAATTAGCGTAGTCGTTGACCGGGGCGAACCGGTCGGTCGGCGGTGCAATTTGAATTTAAGTTTTTTGGAGGGAAGGAGCTGAGAAGTCCAAAAACTGGAGGGAAACAAGTGCTAAAAGACAAAAAGTTGCAGCCAGGAAGGGGCATTTTGGGAATCACAGCAATGATTGATCGGACAGGAAAATGGCGGGCCAGAAGCAGTTGATTACCCTAATTTGGGAGTTTGCCGCTCATTCTCTTCTCGCTGTCTTCTCTCCTCGTCTCTAACATCGCTCATCTCCATCGTCTCCCACCCCCGTCCTCTCCATCTGCATTCAGCTCAGTTTCAGTGCCAGTGGTCAGATTCTCAACGGTGAGTGGACTCTTCACTGCACGCCACTTTTCTCTCGTGCTCAAGTTCGGTGATGAACAGCAGCTATAATGTCTCTCTGTCTGAGTTCCGCTGCATTTCTCCTTGTTCGTTTTGTTTTGTTTTTTTTAATATCAATGGTGTTTGACACTGTAGCAAAAGACTAATTTACCGGACAATATATTATACTATTTCGGGCCTGCTATTAAGCCCCAGATACCGGCCTTGAGAGAGTTCAACCTGAACTCACAAGGAGGCATTCTCCCTGGTCGTTTCAATGTTTCATCTGGGTTTCATTTCTATCTCCATTCTCTTCATCACCAATCGGTTGGTTTGCGTAGGATGTAATGCCTTCACCAATAATGCTGTTGATCAGTGTGTGTATTATGTTTTATCGACTGTTTGAGAAACATCGAACTTGTTATTACCGATGCAGGTGCAAAATCTTGGGAATTGAATTGAACAAGGTGGATAATGGGAAATTTAAGTTCGAAATTTGGAAAATCTGTTTTCACGTCATGTGAAATTTGCTCATTTAAGTAATGTTGCGATGAAGTTATCGGTCTACCGAATGCTTGATGTACATTGAACTGAACTGCCCTGTTAATCATGGTTCCATGGGCATGTACAGATTCTTAGAACGGTAGTTGATTCGACGGGAGTCATAAACAAAAGCCGAATGCTACTACTTGAAAGAATTTGTGGGTCGTTATCCTGTCAGTCTTAGTCATCTTGCAAAGCTTCATAAATTGGTGAACGATGAGATTTTTTATTCTGACTGTCACGTATAATACCTGAAAGTCATATACCTGAAAAGGCCACAGCTGCTAACTCTTGTTCAAGAGTTCAGCGACTTGTATCAATCACTAGCTGACCCGTTCAATCAGATTGCAGGAGAATCTCAACAGGGAAGTCTGGTTCAGAATGGAGAATCAAGAAGCTCTGCAAGCAGACTCCTATGTGGTCTCTCCACAAGCAACCCCTGAACTAAAGCTCCAGTCTCACAATCTTGATCATCATGATGTTAGTACAGATCTATCTTTCAGTTCTGGTGATGAAAGCTTTGAGACTTCACTGAAGGAAGGTGCCAAATTGTCATCATGGTCACCAGATTCAGAATTAGAATTGTTCACCTCTGCTATGAATAGTTACCTAGACACAGTCAAGCAAATGAATGGCCTCGGACAGCAGCACAAGGAAGGTAAGCCTGCGGTTGACCCTATTTGCCTGAACTTATCTTCTGAAGAAGTGGATGCTGATGATAGTGCAAAGGGAAGCGAATATGGAAGTAATGAGGAGTTGATTGGTAGAATACTCCAGTATGAAGGAGAGCTTGAGGTTCTAAACCTAAAGCTCCAGAAGTCAGAAAAGGAGGTGACCATGCTGAAGAATGCACTCAGCAGAAGTGACAATGCTGCACATGATCTGAAAGTTCAACTTGGAGCAACAAAGACTGAGCTGCAAAGGAAAAATGCAAATCTTGAAGAGGCAAATGGCAAAATTCTGCACCTGGAAAGTCAGATGCTTGAGTTGGAAATTCGTGCTGCAGATTCTCATTGCAAGAATGAGATGTTGATGAAAGAGCTAAGAAAAGCACAGGAAAATCTTGAGAGGTCAAATGAAGATGCAGCTATGCTAACTGCTAGGTTTGACATAGGGACACAAAAGTTGTTGGAACTGCAGGAAAGGATCTCAACATACCAAAAAGATGCGTCTGATCGAGAAGATGAGATTGTGAGATTGCAATCTGCACTCTCAGAGGCAGAAGCGAAACATTGTGTGGAGAAAGAACAGCTGATAATGCAATGTGAATTGCAGTACAAACAGTTGGGAGAAAACTTAAGGCAGCGTCAAGATGAAATGAAGGAACTTCAGCATGCCATAGTGCGAGATATGCAAGATCAAGTCAGCAACTCAAAGGTAGCAATTGAAGAGAGGGAGAGTCAAATAGACAGGCTGAATAAAGAACTTGACATGCTGAAACTTAGGCACGATATGGTAGTAGCTGAGAGAGATGAGCTGAATGCTCGGATTCAGGCCCTCTTAGCAGAGTTGAGCTCCAGAGATAATCATATTAAGGAGCTCACTGCTGAGACTGCCAATGCACAGGAAGTTGCAAGTATGGTAAAGTTGAGGGTGCAGGTACTGGAGGACGAGGTGGAAATGCAGAAACTTCTGGTATCTGATGCCGCTGAGAAGAAGATAGAGGCAATAAGGCAACTCTGCTTTTCACTGGAGCATTACAGGACAGGGTATCATGAGCTCCGTGAAGCTTTTCGCAGCCATAATAAGAGACGTGCTGTTCTTGCCTCGTAACTCCAGTCTTGTTACACCGTGCAGTCATAAGAATGGCTAATGAACCATCTGAGGTTCAGGTATGCATGCCTCCTAGTCTATTTACATGTGTCTTGGGATGTCACTTGAGAACATGTTCTTGTCTAAAGTACTGTTGGTTCTTTCAGGATTCCTATGTGTTGTTTGAACTCCTTGGCAAGTATGGCACTTGCAAGGTTCTATTATATATGAAAGTTCAAACGATATTTGAGGTTACGTGCTCATGGTATTAGCATTATGCAACCCTGCTGGTCGTAGTATTAAAAATTTGTAGAAACTCAGGGAGACCGTTGCTTGCAATTACTGACAGAACATCGCCATAAATAGATAGACAAATTTTTTTTTTTCTAACTGATAAAAAAAGGACAACTGATTTGGATTTTGACTGTGAACCTGATTAAGTTGCTTTCGGATTTCACCTAAAGTTGAGAGGAACAGGTCTCTCATCTCGTAGTGTGAAATAGTATCCTTAATTCTGTTGAAGTTTGAGAGGTATACATGTCAAAATCTTTGATGTATGCATAGAGTCAGACAAATCATCCTCACTGGAGTTCGAGCAGTCATAATTTTTTTCTGCTTGCAAGGTCTGTCCTTGTGAATTCCTATGGGGCTCGTCTGACATCGAGGATTTGAAAGCTTCTGGCCTGCATTGCATTTCCCAAGCATCAAAATTCAACCGATAATACTATTTGAGACTATAAAACCTCAATAAAAACAATTAGCTGAGTGCATTTTCAAATAAAAACCCTGTTGACTGTTTCCGTCTGCAGTATAAATCATAACACTGCCCAATAGCTGGTTAGTTCGAGAAGGAAGGGCATACCATCGAGGAGACTTCTGAAGGACTCGAACTTGATCATATGTGAGGACCCGAGAAATAATACAAGCGACTTGGCTGCCTCAATGGAGAGCTTTTTCCTTCCCTCTATCATCAACAACAAAGATTCAGCAATACCGAAGAAGGGAATCAATATTCTTTAAGGGAAAAAGGGGATTGGACATGTGAACAACTTCCAATCCCTTTCCTAATTTGCTCTCTCGATGAAAGGACATTTCTTTAGTTTATGTTCAGAATGAAGACCATGTTTAAGACTTTAAACGCATATGCCTAGCTGACAATGAAACTCATTTCTGATCCAAGAAGGATAGGACATGCCACACATTCCATTTAGCTATAATTCATGGTCTATGGGCAAACGAGAACCTCCAGAATTATCAAGTATAAGCCCCGTGAGGATACCTCGCTTTATCCACATACTCTTCTGAAACTTAGCAGGAAACATTGCCAACGAGTTCTGCTGGCCTTTTGCACCTGTCACCTGTAAAACAGAGATGAAATACGAAATAGCATCAAGGAGGAAGTCCGTCATCATTGAATGAGACGAGAAGCAGACTCGTCTTTAGGAGAGGACAAGCAAGAAAACAATCACTCAGCCAATTAACAGTTGAAACGAATGAAGAGAACTCAAAAATTTTCAAATTCCATCACCCTATCGATCGATGGAAGAGATAAAAGGAGTGTTTTTAAGAAAATAGGGAGAAAACAGGAAATTTTAACTCGATGAACCCGAGAACATCGGAATTGCAGGCAGAAGCAGACAGCCCATGTCAGCAGCGAGCAGGAAGAGATAAAGGAGGTGTTTTTACATGCAGAAGTATTGCAAGAAACTGCGCGGGTTCTAATCTATATGTCTGTACTCAGAGTAAGTGGGACCTCAACGAGATTGGAGCCTCGGAGAGAGAGGACTTGCACGATGCTTTCCCCATCTCGAGGGGCTACATCTTGGTCCTTTGTTGCCCTCTGCAGATTCTTCCTCCCCTCCTTTCATGGTCACGAACGAACGAACCCTTTCCTTTTTCCGAGCAGGGTTTATCAGTCGGGCTAGGGCTTCTTTCTCTTCTCAGTTCCCCGCTTCACCGTCAATTCCATTTTTTTTCATGTGGATCCCACGTTAACTTACTCTGTTCAATGATTCAAGGGATTCAAATATTTCTGTACCTTTTCCTTGATGTACGATGATATTTCGTTCAACCACATGATCTGCCGGCTAATAATTTACCAATACAATCAGTGTCATAGTCTGAATAACCAGTATAATCACTGGCACAGTCTGAATAATGCGCTAGAGATGCTGCTAGCCTAGTCCAAATAAGAGAACGAATCATCGGTTTCATAGTCGATAGATGAACCTCTAAATCGAATAATCAAATCTCAAAAATCAATAAATTCAGAAAATTTCACAACTAAAATTACTCATTCCCCAAAAATACAAGATTACTGATCCTTTCGCCTTTTTCTACATAGGTTGAAAAAGGATTTGCGAGGCCAAAACTCACTCGAATGATTTATCACTTGATTTCAGGTACACATCAAACTTCTTCCTCGCCTGCATCCTCTTGAATGGTAATCCAATCGCTAACCAGAATCCCCTATGCTAACAACAGCAGATCTATAGCTTTCCTGATCTCTGGCCACCTCTCTTAATTATCAAATGACATGATGCCTAAATTGCTTTGAAGTCTAAACCAAGTTTGGAACTTAAAATACCAGATGCCAAGAGAATCTTAAACTGAACTTGACTGATGGGTATTGGTGCTCTTACTGTGATCATTCTCCCAAGTATCATCCAATTTCGTCGTTGGCCTTCTACCCTTATCAGGTCCACCAATGATCCCCCACGTCTCAAACTGCCTCTGCCGGGCTCTTGCCCTCTCCTTCTCTTCTTCTGACTTGGACGAATAACAGTACGGGCATGACACTCCGTACTCCCACTCGGGCGCTTCCATGTCTTCATCACTTACAGGTTGCTTGCATCCATAACAGAGCTTGAAAGTTCCAGGTACTAACCCGTGCTCAACCGAAACCCGCTTGTCAAACACGAAGCACTCACCTTCCCACATGCTCTCTGTCTCGGGAACTTCCTCAAGGTATTTCAGTATTCCGCCTTTTAAGTGATAAACCTGGAAAAACATGAACATTCGAAGGCAAATAAACATGATTATCAAGGCAATCTTGTAATATCCATGGGGAACCAAATGAATCAAACAGCACCGTGCAGTGCAGTGCTAGCTACATTGCAACTTCAGAAAGCTAAGTTTACCACTCAAAAGATTCTACATATGTACACAATCGCACATGTATCATTACCTCTTTGAAACCCTTACTCAGGAGGAAACTCGAAGCTTTCTCACACCGAATTCCTCCTGTGCAGTACATTGCAACCCGCTTAGGCATGCTCTGCTTTGGGAGTTCAGTTTCTGAATCGCTGTCTGCATTTGAATTGCTCTCCTCCTCACTTAGTTCTCCACTAGGTTCAGGAAGTTGGAACTGGTTCTCCACCCAGGAAGGAAAGTCTCTGAAGGCTGTAGTGCATGGATCAACTGCTCCCTTAAACTTCCCAATTCTCGTCTCATAGATATTTCGAACATCGATCACCACCTAGGAGACAACATTTTTAGGAAAATTATAATCAGACTCTCAGATCCAGAAGCAGGAATATAGGTGCCCGAGACAAGATTTGGTTAACATAGAGAAAACTAGTGAAACCAAGCAAAATCTCAGCTACTCACTGTATCTGGATCACCGATCAGTGCATTCCAATCCCTAGGGCTTACATACTTTCCAACCCTCTCATTGGGTGACACAGCAGGCATTCCAAGTGTAACAATCTGCTCATATGATGCAAGGAAAGGAATCATCTCCGGTAATGACAAGCAGAAATAAAGAATTCAAAATCCCTAACAAGAACTTGAAATCTCCATGCTCGGATGTTGGGTTACTACCTCTTTCTTCAACTTCACTCTCACATGATCCCAACGAAAGGGGGCATCTTCCCCAGCTGCAAGAGGAGAGCTGCTGCTGTGTCCATGGTGGAGAGCCTCTTCTTCAGGACTCACAGGAGATTCGATCTGCCGGAGACCGTTTAAGCGATCATCCATCTGGATGAATCCAAGAACACTTTCAACTGACTCACGGGTCCCACAGATGCTGCCATTGATCCCTTCTGGTGCAAGAATGATACCACCTGACACACGCTGAACACATCAACTACGTCATCTCCATAACCGATTCACAAAATCGATTGAACTCACATCTTGAGGCCACAAAATGTGAACATTATACATAAATTGCCATATTTTCGATGCCTAAATCATCTGGATTGTTGCCATATCATATTCCCAGCGAACATCGTCAGAATCTAACAGTGATTCCAAAGCATATCTTATAACAGAAGAATGCATGTAAAAGGAATTCCCCCGGGAATGATTTTATCGTTCTGAATAGAGAGAGGGCCGCAGAGCTCATCCGAAAGTATAAGAACGCAGTGAATAAAGCAGACAGATTTACCAATTCCTCGCAGAGAGCCTTCAAGGGTGCCCTCAGATCGGCGTGGTCAGGGAAATCCGCGAACTTGTAGAAGGACACCACCACCAGGGCCTGCATGTCTGGTTCGGGAACCGGAACCTTCTGCTCAGGGGGGGAGGGGGCCGGGGCCGGATCCGCTGCGGCTGCGGAGAAGCAATTTGGGATAGTCATCCTGCAGAGACAGCAGCTCCGGATAGCTAGAGAAAGCCTATTATTCGGGTTCGAGGAGCTAGGGAGGAGGTGAATTAGGCCGCGGGAGGAAGAAGAGAAGGAGCTGTGGCAAGAGAAGAAGCGGGACTTGGGTTTAGGGTTTAGGGATGAGAGCATCCTCAGTCCCAGCAGTGGCAATGGCGGCACTCTCCACCGAAGCATCAGCAAAGACATACAGTAACGGTCTACGGTCATTGGGGGCCTTCAATCAATGTCTTCTACTATTTATCCATCGGGGCACTGCTAGTCCACCAACCATTGCAATTCAGTTGACAATGGCTATCTTATGGTCATAGTATAAGTTCATAAGTTAAAAAGAGGAGTGAAGAAAAAAGAGCTTGAAACGGTACGGATTAGCGGGTGAGAGAAAATTTGCGTTATTGCAAAAGAATATTTAATATAGTAATATTGTTCCCAACCTGAAATCAAGAAATCTGAGTCTGATTCTTGTTTTTGGGACTTTACTTCCCCCTAACTTATACCCGTGCATGCCTCATGGGGTACACCTGAGATGGATAGAGTAGACGCTTAAATAGAGTACTCCCCCAGTTTAAGAGTTCAACTCCTGACACTCGTGACTTTAATCCCTTAGGGCCTCAGGGGCATGAGCCCAAATGACGATAAGCTCAGCTTAGCGTGTAAGAGTCTGGTGGGGTCGGAAGATTAAACCTCTGCCATAAAAAAAAAAAAAAAACTTATACCTGTGCATGATGAATTATCGATGAAAAAGGAACACCTTCGGACAAAGTAATGAGCTCGGGTATTTTGGGCTTGCGGCCCATTTGTTTCAGCCCAAGCTGATTTGGCTTAGCAAACTGGGCCGAGCTGTAATTGCATAGAGGGCTGATGGAGCTGAGATTTGCAGCACATTGATACATGCTCCTGGCATTGATGCCTGACAGAGGGTTACCCGGTTATGTTAAACCTGAAGGAAGTTCCTATGTTGTCAACCCATGAAAGCACCACCAAGGACAATGGTCCAATAGCTCAAAACTCACTCCCATGTCTTTAATTGGCTGTGGATTAATGAGTTTATGAATAAATACAGTATAATCTTCCATTTTAATAATTATTTCACTTCTTAGAATTCTCCCTCCATCACTGAAATACCAATTTATCTTCTTCTTTTTTTGGTAATTAAACTTGCAGTATATGTTAATCTTTAGCAGAAGTCACAGAAGTATCAGTAAGAGGATTTACAGTTGAGGCAAACACTTGAAGCTCAGATGCTTGAGGATAAAAAAACACTCGACCAATCCCATGAGTTGCTGAGTTGTTACACATGTTGATCCATCTAACGAAACATAATTCAAAGGATTCAATTAAACATCTAATATTAGAAAGTTGAGATCGAATTTCCCATGGATCGGAGACAAGATGGAGGAGACGAACACAAGTCAATCGAAAAGGATGGTTACCGTCCTCCCGTTCAAATACAGGGCCGCCGCTCAAAGCGGACAATACCTCTCGACGGGGCCCTCCATGTCAGCGATTCCGGTCCCATCCACATCATTAGTACTCTTGTCGAGAGTCGAACTTGAGTTTCGACCTCTCTCTTCTAATGGTGTGCGATGGGGACTAACCCCACATCGAAGAGGTAATGGGGAAGTGAGCTCTCTGTAAGACTCATGCGTACCCCTCTTCCCTCGAGATGCGCCTTTTCAAGGACAAATCCATGAGGGCCGAGCTACAGTGTAGCCACCTAAAGCGGACAATACCTCTCGACGGGACCCTCCATGTCGATGATTCCGATTCCATCCACATCAGAATTGATATATTTTCTTTCAAACAGATATTGAACTGAAGACTATACATAACAAGCAGTAACAAAATAATTTTTTTAATCCGATCCGTTTTAATTTTTGTTTTAAAAAAAAACATATCGATTGCTGTTTGGAGGTTGGTAGGTAGGCCAGTAGGGAAACTAAACGGTCAAAGAATTTAAGATATCACAAGGAATGCTCAACATGTTCGGATTTATGATATTTCAGCACGTACGGGTCAATTTTAAATTTCACAAGCAACAAAGTCATCCCATAAAATAACTCCCAAAACGATTGTCTAGAAGGGTTTTGTTATGTCTGTCAGAGGCCAAAATCGTAAGCAATTCCCCAGTTGGGAAATGTAAGTTCATAAGAGAGGGAGGCGGCCACGTAAGCATAGAATTTAGGGGAAGTGATAGGTTAGATATCAGTATGATTGGTAGAATTCATTACAATATTCTAAAAGGGCCACGCTAAGATGGTAATATGTCTAGAATATGATTGGATGAAGAGGGAGCCTGCCCCGAGACGCTTTATCGATAAAAATGAAATTTATAATTTCTTAATTTTAGATTGACGCACGTTGTTGCACGAGATTCCTCTTTTTTTCCCCGCAAGTTGGTGCTGTAATTATGCAAGGATTCTTAATTGAACCTTAATCTGTCACAACACGTTTGATGGTCAGCTACCACTTTCTCGTCTTGTCCCCATTTACCCGCCAAATACTGGGCAGGCACAGTCCCCGCCACGTGCTGAAGAAAACTTTCTAATTGAGGAGTCTCTGTTGACAGTATGGCGATTGCCAATCACGCGATCTCATAATGTCGAAATCTCGTATTCTAGTCTTCTTTTAGCAAAACTATTAAGAGGAACTCATTGATTTTGCGATTTAACGAACAAAGGCTATCTGAAATGTACTAGGGGACGGGGTCAGTGTTTATATTTCGATTATTTAATTCATTTGAAATATTCACAACTGAATAAGAAAATCTGAACATCACCTAACGAGGTGACTAAGTTCTCACTGCTGCTACCCTCCCTCTTTCTTATGAAAGACGGAGTTCCGCACAATCGAAGGGTTAGATGGAATGCTCTTCCCGTTCTTCGAAGATAGTCCGTCAGAGTTTTCTCATCAAAATTTTATTATACCGAACCATGAGTTGATTAAAATAATTCGATATTTCTCCGTTGGGAACTTTGTTATGGCCTCCCTTGAACTCCATCCTCAACTTTTATTCTCAGCAGTGCTCTCTCAAATCCTTGTCTCGTCATTGTTATGGAGCTTTCCCAGCTGCCCCGTCCGAGAGAGACTCGTAGCCACAACCCTGGAAATGCACTTCTCATGAGATGCACGACCCTACAAGTACGAGAGATTCACAAACCGCCCCAGCCTTATTCCACGTTATTTGACGAACATTGATTCTTGCTTCTTTTGAAGAACAAACGGATGAATCGATGAAATTACACGTTATGAGACCTTAATTTACGCTATCCTAACTACATATGAGAGCGATCACTAAAAGGAGCGAGAAGAGCGGGGGATATAACGCTCGCGACGAAAAATCGAGCTAATAAATCTCTTAATTTTAGATCAAAAGTGATATCATTACTCTAAATTTCATCGATTTCTTAACGTGCTGGCTACATATTACTTTTTTGGCAGATTAAGTGCTGCAAATCTCTGTCGGCATTCCATTTGCTAACCTCAGCTTTTAAGTGTGTGATGATATATATGGGGCAACGATAGATGGGGACAGATATGTTAGACCAAACATTGTCTTAAATTATCTCTCAAATATATAATTGCATGCATATTTATGTTTGGATGTACGATATTTCCCTCTAATATTAGAGAGAGTCTGGTGCGCATAACGGTTATACCGCGTGACGGTACTGATATAATATCACGAGTAAATAGGATTCGATTATTTTTATAATTTTTTTTAAAAAATTAAAAGTGAAAAAAACGACTCTAAAAATGTGTTGATTCGATTGATTAATGATACCACGTGTGTATATATATATATATATATATGTCCGTTACAGGTAAGAATCTCTCCTAATATTTTATCCATTCAGGCTCATGTGTGTGAAGATGATCTCAAAAGGAAGCCGATTGACAAAGGGGATCAAAATCACGAGTTTTCAGATCTTTTTTCTTTTTTCCAGATCATTTTATTTTCCTTTTTTTCCCCCTCGGTTCGCAGCTTATCACGTCATTATTTAAGAAAAAAACAACTCGGTGACATCAGAAATCTGACATCACTGAAATTTCATGGGGAGTTTCTCGGTTTCTTCCATTCCTCATAAATTTCAAACTCCTCCTCTCTTCCTTTCATCTTCCACTCATCTGCTTCCCAGCTTCCTCCTCTTTTACAGGAACAATCCCCATTCCTATCAAAACAACTGCCTTTTAAAACACCGAATCCTCCACAAGTCCTATCACCACTTCACGGGAACCCAGCATGGCAACCCTACTTTGGCCTGACAAGTTATCACCACGAGGCGGCAGCACTGATGATGTCAACAGCCACAGGAGATCAGTGATCGACGAGCTGGTCAGCGGAAGGGACTCGGCGGTTCAGCTCCAGACCCTACTCCGGAAGGACCCCACGATCCATGGGGGGTCCGTCATGGCTCGGGAGATCGCTGAGAAGATCCTGAAGTCGTTCACCGAGAGCATTGACATGCTGAGCTCCGTGGAGCTGGGTGAGGTCTGTGATGATGGAGGGTCCGAGGACTCCCGTGCCAGTAAGAAGAGGTCGTCCGACTCGGGCTTGAAGGACGGGAGAGGATGCTACAAGAGAAGGTAGGCTCAGGCTCTGTCACGACATCTTCTATAACCTTCTAGCTACTGACCCGGAACTGTCGATCCAGGGACGTTCGGAATACTATCATTTTATGCGAATGAATTTAGAAAATATTAGTTATCAAAATTGAGATGACTAATTATTATCCACTGACTGATTTCAGAAAGGGATCTCACACATGGACTGAAATCTCTACCACTGTAGAAGACAATTATGCGTGGAGAAAGTACGGCCAGAAAGCGATCCTCAACGCAAAGTTCCCAAGGTTTGTTGCTCAATCATCATGGACCATAAAATGATGTATCTTGTATACATTTTTCAATTTCGACACTTACAAATTAGAGGGCACATGCTGTAATAGAATCTCAAACCCGACTTGATCGGCGCGGTGAACTCTTATGTCATATCTTGATTAATTTGGATGTTATTTTTCAGGTGCTACTTCAGGTGCACTCACAAGCATGACCAAGGCTGCGGAGCGACAAAACAAGTGCAGAGAATTGAAGACAACCCGGAGATGTACCGAATCATGTACATCGGAGTCCATACATGCCAGAGAAATACCAGGTTGTCTCCGCAGATGATAACCGACACCGACCCCTGGGAGGTCTCCGATGGCTCGAAACCCCCCCAACCTAATGACCAAGTCCGTGTCATCCCCGACACAGTGAAGCAAGAGCACTTCAAGGAGGACACCCCGAGCGACCTGACCGAGAACAGTTTCTTGTCACTGGGTTCAATGTTCGATCGGGAACCGTGGTTGGTTAGTAACCCAGTCCACGATTTCAGTTCATGGGACATGGATGAGTTTATGGCCAGACTCGATGGTGGTTATTTTGCGTTCGATGAGATCGGAAATGGTCTGTAAATGATTGAGGTGGTGGAAGGGTTTGAAGTGGAAAACCCTTTCTCGTTTACGATAGAGCTAGAGGTCCGCATGGAGAAGAATGCCTTGAGTGTCCTCTGGGGCGAAATGTCCTTTTCAATTTAATTAGGAGTTTCTCTAAATAATTGCAATAATTGCCTCTTGTCTCCTTATCTTTTAGCTGCTTTTTTACCTCTTACCCTGATAGTCACGTCTCTCAAAATTATGAAAACCAATCGTTTCCAAATTACAATTAGAACTTGCCCTTATCTAGATCCAACTCACTTGCAGTTTACTTAAAAATAAGTTTTCTTTAAAGTGGATATATATAAAGACACGGTATCGAATCTATTATTATCTACGAAGACGGTCGAACCTTTCAAACTTGAGGCGAAAGGTAACCACACTTCTAATAAATGCTCTGATAGAAATCCGTAGAAGAGATTCGACACGGGGCCTTACAATAACCACATCAAGTAGATAAAATGGAGAAGAAAAGATAAAGAAAACAACCTGAATTTACGATTGGTGGGTAAGGGACTAAGGAGATCTAATAATCGTATAGCTAGGAAAATTTTGTCCTTCGACATCTTATCCTCTAGAAGTCGGAGAAATTTGTAAATTGAACAGAAGAGTGCCCTTTCACATTCAGGTAGAGAGGCTACGTACCCAGGAAGAAGCTTCTTACAGAGGGATGTTCCTGTTTGTGATATCACTGTGGCAATATGAAACAACTCCACTCACGCTCATACATGATTTCCCCGGGTCGACTCGGCGATTAGGTTAGTCGTTTACCCCGTGGAGGTATTGCATTCATCATCCTCGGCATCGTTCGGGAAAATCAAGTCCATGACATTATCACCACTTGTATATATGACAAAGTCTTACATTTATTTTCTACTACTAAGAATTATTTAATTAATGGATCAGAGTAAATGGATCGAGCTGTTGTGCAAAATACATCAATTCGGCATGCGCGTTCCACAGTCACTAGATAACGATCTCATAACAAAACATAGATCGCACCGACGTCACAAAATGCCACACCAGAAGAATGAAGTGATGTGGAACGAGCGTCTGTTTCCGAGGATAACGACGAGGTGATTCAGAATATTTTGATGGGTCTGCTAGGGAGCTGTAAAGTGGGGCGTTACTATTAGCGAGGATGCCATGGCTGGCTAAAGGACTGGTGCTAGAAGACGGGCACCCCGCAAGTGAATGGCTACATCCTTCCCATCTACCAGTCACCAACCGATATTCTCTAGGTCGCTTCGGGGGAGGGTGGACAATCAATCATTCCGCTCTCGAAATCGTGAGCAAGTTTTCGCTTCGAATGAACAGAGTAAGATAAAAATTTCCCGATAGTCAGATTGAGTTTTGTCTTTTTACATTATTCTAGATAAGCTCATCGAATTAATGTCCCGTCAAGACATTTTTGTGGAATCCTATGCAAAGTATCGATGAATCATTGTCTTTTTTTTTTTTTTTTTTTGGTCGCCAGCCACGGTATCCAAGCAGGCCCCACCAGCGGTGAGATGGCATCTTTCAGCCAACCATACTTGACTAATCCGTTGGTCGCCCCGGGTCGCACGCCTGGCAATGGCGGGTGAGGCTCCCAAGAGGGATGTCTGCGTACGTGAGGTCTCGAACCTGAGACCTCCTTAAGCGGCACCGAGCTGCTTACCACTCGGCCCAACCCCTCTTGGTGATGAATCATTGTCTTTCCATGTCGATTACATATATTAACATTCGGTCGGGTATTTAAATTTTTATACCTGTCGATAAATTATTGTTAACATCATTTTCTACGCCCATCTCATATCAATAACTCGACTCCTGCAAACTAGAGAATGTCTTCGGTAGGAGAAATTCTATAAAGGATCGGTCATATCACACACAAGTAATTCTGATATATATAATATATTCATCTAATAAGAATTCACCATTTATATACCAATCCAATTAGGGTTAATCATTTGTTTTGATTTTTTTTATATTCTTTAGAAAATTTTAGGATTTGGTAATTATTTTTTAATAATTATCAATTACATGTTAAATTCTTATTGGACGGATATAATGTGTCATCATTGACACATTATATGACTGTTTCATTGAAAACTCTTTTCCAACCATGCATCCAATTAGAATTCACCGCTTCATTTGTAAGAATTTTCTCTATATTTTTCGGATTTAATTATTCTAAATAGAGGCAATCCTAAAGGGAAAGAGTATGGCCTCTTTTTAGTGTACAATATAAGTTTTTGATAGGACTGTCAATTTTTTTTTTAATACGACAAGACACGATAACAATAGTTAGGTCGGCTCTGATTGAGTCCGAAAATATTTCATGCCCTAAATAAATATAACCCGTTCCATGTACATGCTTTGCTTATTCGACATTAGACGACATAAAAGTCACGCGGCTAGACAGATTACCTCGCCAAATTATATATACATATATTATATCGAGCAAGCGGGATGTAAAATTAGTCATCAATCAGTTAAAATTAGTCACCAATCAGTTTATGATGGATAGGTTGAGGTTCCACACACACATTAACATCTTCCCCAGACCGATTTGCCATGTAAATGAAACATCGTGGAACTTTGTTCTCATAGGATTGCGACAGTGATAAATGTCCGAAGAGGAGAATGAAGTGATATGAAGAAAATGAGCCACGTGTTTCTGATTTTCAGAGGACAGAGTCAAGTAATTAATTAATTTGGAATATTTTGATAGACCTACTATATGTACTAGTCAAAGAGACGTAATGTGAATGCTGTTAATTAATCAAACACGTTGACCAGAGGGACTGGTGCTGGTGCTAGAAGGCAGACATCAGCAAGTGATCGGCAACATCCTTTGTACCACCACCATTACTTGTCGCGAACACAAATTCTTACTTAGGTCGCTTCCGAGAAGGATTGATCTTGTGGAAAATCATCGCACTTATATATGCTCTCTCTCCCTCCCACCCCCAAATTCATTCCCTTTCTTTTGATAACCGAGTATCCGGGCAACTTCCGACCTGACTAGTGAGGATTGTGACACCTTCCTCCTCAGAAAACATGTAATAACCCGCAAACCACGTGTGTCGGGTAAGTCATGCAAACCTGACGGTTCGAGGGCTATAAAGCCCCCACCATCGAGAGAATGCACCTGCTGGGAGTCAAGTTTGAGAGGTCTGAGACCCCCAATGCCATACCGGCATGGCTGTCCCTCCAGGGTAGCCCCAAATTCGTTCTTGAAAGCGTCCATAAGCTTTTCTCTTATCGGTGAAACGTGATTACTAATAGGTAAAAAGAAAAATTAACAATTAATGATGAAGTTTTAAACTTTTTATGTCAGGGTAAATAAGGTTGGTGGTGGTGCCCGTGATACTTCTTTCTTGCTTCCAGTATGAACGGAGTGAAAATTTGGATAGTTCAAAAGGGCCTCATCCCTCTGTTTTGGGCCGAGGAGTTCGTAGCCGACCGACATGAAACTGTAACCACGCCCCACCCGCAGCCCATATGATAAAGAGTCAAAACAAATGGCTGCTTCCCCTTGCTTTCAACCTTCTGCTACATTCACCACCCATCTTCGTCGAAAGAAAGTCGGGTGCAGATTCGTTGTTTCTCAGAGGAAGAATCAAATTCGAGATTCAAATTACATAATTACCCTCTTCACTCGAAGAAATCTATCTATCAATTTCGATACGTTGGATTGCAAAAGTACCTATCTTTCACTAAAATCAATCTTAATTGAATTCCATCCTAAACAAGTAATATAAATTGAATATTTATTTATAGGTGGCCGACAGATGACAGAAGAGAAGTCTCTCATATTCATTTGAGAGAGAGAGAGAGAGAGAGAGAGAGAGAGAGAGAGAGAGAGAGAGAGTCGCGTAGATCGATAGCGGTCGGGCCTAGGCTGTGAGACTCGCCACAGGAAGCTTTTAATGAAGGGGGACGTAGCATTCAATTAAATTGAATTTTGCGTCAATTGAGGAGAGTGGGGACCCCTCGTTCGAATATGAATTTCATAAATACCATGCACAGGGGAAAAAAATTCGTAATGGACCAATTTCCGACACGTAATGATATTAATTAATAGAAATTTTTTTTAAAAAAATGAATTTTATTAATAAGCAATAGTAATATAAATACTGTTACGTGATGATATAATTAACACCTTATTAAAACAAAGAAAAGGAATATTTTCAAAACTGTGTAATTAAAATGAGAGAGAGAAAAGAGAAAAGAAAAGAAAAGAAAGGCTACTCAATTTAGTGTAACCTCTCTTTCACCCTCGCCTTTGCAATTTATTACACCTACCTACCCATCACCACTCAGCACCTACCTGCCTTTATTGCCAATTGCCCTTCGCCTTCCTTCACCGTCTGCTCTGTCCTGAAATCGCCCCTTTTTCCCGAAAACCTGGCGAATCCAAGAGCTTCAATCCACGATTGGAAAAAAAAAAAAAAAACCTATTTTGGGTCGTTTATTTAATTAATTGCACTTCCTCAACAACGAATTGGACCCGGAAATTGAATCCACGGGTGAAAATTAAAGCAAGAGTGAAAAACGAAATTAAAGGGATCATAAATAAATAGGCTCAATTGAATTTATATAATAAAGGGGTCGAAAATGTCAATAGACTAGCTGGTCCTGGTGCATATTATTTGTTTATTTATTTATTATATATTAATACTTTAAGTAAACATATCTTTTTGATATCACTATTAAATTTTCATATTTATCCTTTGTGTATAATAATTAAATTAATCATTAGATTTGAAATAAAAAAAGGGGTAAGATAGTAAATCTTAAAGTGTAACTACTCACTCACATTTTTTACTGCATGCTATTTTTCTTGCAGGTACGCTCCATTTATTTTTTTTTTGTTTGTGTTAATTATATTTATTTTTTTAGCAGCTAATTATATTTATTTACTATTTTTATTTATGTATAAATTTATAATTAGTTACTTTTATAATATATATTGTGTGTAATACGGGCTTCACAACCAGTTTTATTTATAATTTCTCCATAGGGAGAAAGCGCCCAGAGAATGTCCGTTGTGCCCACAGCCTTTTCCTAGAAAAATGCCAAAACTTTCCAACGAAAAGAAAAACGCCAAGACACCACTAGATAACGTTAAAGTAGTGGCCCTGACCGTAAATTCGTGCAACCCTTAAGGGCATCCCTGAGCTCTAAGCCTCCGTAAAATCTAAATTCCCATTCCCCAGCCTGAAGTCCACGTCAAAAGCCCCCGCCCGCCTGGCACTGCTTACGTGTCGGACACGTAGGATAGAACCCGCCTCCCGCATTTTGACACGTGTCGATTTTTTTTCCCGTCAATCTCCCATCTATTTGACAGTCTTCAGATTTCACAGATTAATAGACACTTATATAAATATAGCTTTCAAATTTTAAAATTTTTTAAAAGACAAATTATTTTTACAATAAATGATGAAATTCAAATATATCGCATTGGCATTGTCTTTTAATGCATTCATTGCATCGATATTTTTTGTTTTCAACTTGTCTGATCTAAAAGAATATTGTAGTGGCGGTAATTTTGTCGATTATTATGTAATATTCGAATTTTCGTGTTTAAAAATAATAAAACATACTAAATAACTACACTAAATATTAATGACTGAGTATGATTTTAGTAAATATTTTGATGAAAAATGTAAAATTTCTACAAACCTGAAATTTTAAATCAACAAACCGTCTTTAGACCGTCACCGTCGGTGGTCCAGTGGCCTGTCTGACCCCATTTTGCCGTTAAAAAGGAAAATTCCCGATTGCCTCCCCTCCCAGCCCCCCCCAAACAATTTCAAGACCGAATTTTTAGAGCCAAGAAACAAAGGAACCGCAAAAAGAGTCTCTCTCTCTCTTACTCTCTCTGACTCAAGACTCTCAATCTCAGCTTCCAGCGTATTGCCGGAACCCTACCCATATTTCCCGGCGCCGGAGCAGTCTTGACCCCTTGGCATGCTATTGTGAGCTCGGAGCTGCCTCTCTCTGCCTGCTGAAACTTCTCCCTAGCAATGGCGACCCAGTGCTATGCATATATCTGATCGACTCTTCTGAAGGCCTTCCCTTCTCTTTCTCTTCAACAGATTCATCTTCCAAGCTGAAAGTGAAAAACTTTTCATCCGCTGAAGCAGCTTAAACTCTTCACTTCCTCACTTTACTCTCTCAGTCCATTAAAGAATCTCAATATTTCTTCGCCTTTTCGAGGTCTCTTCAGTCTCAGCGTGTTCTTGCTTCCCAACAAACATGAGCATTTCATGCTCTCCTAGAGCCCCATTTCCCATTCTCGTCTTCTGCTGGAAGCTTCTTAGAAGTCAATGAAGGTGTCTATGTACTTTCTTGATTTCTACCCTGTTACTGTTCTTGGAGAGAGATTTCCTCTGAAATTTAGCCGAAGAGCTTTCATTTGAAGCCTTTTTCTTCTCTGGATGTTCGGTCATGGCGTGTTAGCTTCCTCTGGAATTTGATGGGATTTATGCTGTCAACATGAGGAGGCTGCTCATTCTGCTTTGTTTCTTCTCTCTAGCTCCTCTGCTGGTGAAACCCTTGGACCCTTCTCTCAATGATGATGTCCTGGGACTGATCGTGTTCAAGGCCGATGTTCAAGATCCTATGGGAAAGCTCGCATCTTGGGACGAAGACGATGACAGCCCTTGCGATTGGAAGGGGGTAAAATGCAACCCCCGATCCAATCGGGTTGTTGAGCTCGACCTCAACGGTTTCTCCCTCTCGGGCCACCTCGGGCGAGGTATTCTGAAGCTCCAATCACTCCGAAAACTTTCCCTTGCGAAGAATAATCTCACTGGAAGCGTAAACCCCGACATTGTTAGGCTTGACAGTTTGAGGCTTCTTGACCTGAGCGAGAACAGCCTGTCGGGAACCATTCCTGATGAGTTCTTTCAACAATGTGGGTCGCTAAGGTCTATTTCTTTAGCAAGCAACGAGTTCTCCGGCAGTATCCCGAAGAGTCTGGGCCTGTGCTCCACGCTTGCTTCTATTGACTTGTCGTCGAACCATTTCTCAGGTGCTTTACCAGTCGGGATTTGGTCTCTGAGCGCCCTTAGGATGCTTAATTTGTCGGGAAACTCTTTGGAGGGTGAGATTCCAGCAGGTATTGAGGCTATGGAGAATCTTAGAGCACTCAATTTGAAGAAGAATCGATTATCTGGGGCAATCCCTGATGGAATTGGGAGCTGTTTGCTGTTAAGGTCAATTGATTTGAGTGATAATTCTTTCTCTGGTAGCCTTCCTGGAACATTGCAGCAGCTTAACATGTGTAGCTATCTTGATTTGCACGGGAATTCCTTCTCAGGAGAGATTCCAGAGTCTATCAGTCAAATGGAAGCCCTTGAGACGTTGGATCTCTCGGCTAATGCATTTTCTGGGAAGCTTCCGAGTTCTTTAGGGAATTTGGTGTCTCTACAGGAGCTAAATGTTTCTGGGAATAGGCTTGCTGGTCCTCTGCCTGAATCACTGAGCAGTTGTAAGAACCTCCGGGCAGCTGATATTAGCCGGAACTTATTCACAGGATATCTAGCCGACTGGATGTTTCAGGATTCGTTCCAAGAGCTTCAAGCATTGGATCTGTCCTCGAATTTTTTCTCAGGTCAAATACCAACTGATGTTGGATTAAGCAGCCTGCGGTTCTTGAATTTGTCCAATAACTCCCTAACGGGTCCTGTTCCTGTGAGTATTGGGAGGTTGAAGGACCTGGATGTTCTTGATTTGAGTGATAATTGGCTGAATGGGAGCATTCCTTCTGAGATAGGAGGGGCTATTTCTCTGAAGGAACTGTGGCTGCAGAAGAATGAACTGTCCGGGAACATCCCGACTTCAATCGAGAAATGCTCTTCTCTAACAACTCTGTAAGTTCTCTTCCACTTGCATTTGTTCATGCTCTCATTCTTTCAGAACTTTTTATACATAATTTTTCATCCATTGGGATTTTGTTAGTGCTGTTGGATTAACATGCTTTACTATATCAGCTCAGTACCTAGTCAACGTGGAATGTAGAATATATCTTATGAAGGTTCATCTTGCTGGCATAATTTAAAACCTTCTTTTCCTATACTGAAATTTTCTGAACCAACATTCTCATGGCCTTTCTTTGTCGGGTTTGAATGGTGTAGGATTCTATCACAGAACCACCTTGACGGACCGATTCCTTCATCCATGTCAAAGCTTATAAATCTCCGAGCCGTGGACCTCTCGTATAACAACCTTTCTGGGACACTACCAAAGCAACTTGCCAATCTTGCCCATCTCCACACCTTCAATGTCTCCCACAACCAATTGCAAGGCCAACTCCCTCTTGATGGGTTCTTCAACACAATATCCCCTTCATCCGTCAGTGGCAACCCATTTCTCTGTGGATCCCAGGTGAACAGGTCTTGTCCTGGGGTCCTTCCCAAGCCTATTGTCCTGAACCCAAACTCCACCGGAGACTCAGTTCCTGGGTCCTTGCCTCCTCCTCTCGGCCACAGGAGGATAATCCTCAGCATATCTGCCCTTATTGCTATTGGAGCAGCTGCCGTGATCGTTATTGGAGTTATTGCAATCACCGTCCTCAATCTCCATATCCGGTCCACATCAGTCTCCCGCTCTGCTGCTGCCCTCACATTATCAGCCATGGGGGATGAATTATATAGTGGGTCCTCAGGTATGGATGCCAACTCAGGGAAGCTTGTGATGTTCTCCTCAGTGGATCCTGACTTCAGCACTGGGGCTCATGCTCTCCTCAACAAAGACTGTGAGCTCGGTCGGGGTGGCTTTGGAGCAGTCTACAGGACGGTTCTGCGAGATGGCCACCCCCTTGCAATCAAGAAGCTGACAGTCTCGAGCCTCGTGAAGTCACAAGATGACTTTGAGAGGGAAGTGAAGAAGCTCGGCAAGGTCAGGCACCCTAATATTGTGGCCCTTGAGGGCTATTACTGGACCCCCTCTTTGCAGCTACTCATATCAGAGTTTGTCTCAGGCGGAAGTCTATACAAGCAACTCCATGAAGCTTCAGGGGTGGATTCCACTTCCTCACTGACATGGAATGATAGGTTCAATATTATTCTTGGGACGGCCAGGGGGTTGGCTCACTTACACCAGATGAACATTATCCATTACAACATCAAATCAAGCAACATTCTCATTGATAGTTCCTCAGGTGAGCCCAAAGTGGCTGATTTTGGCCTGGCGAGGCTGCTACCAATGTTAGACCGATATGTTCTCAGCAGCAAGATTCAGAGCGCCTTGGGGTATATGGCCCCGGAATTTGCTTGCCGCACGGTGAAGATAACTGAGAAGTGTGATGTGTACGGGTTCGGGGTTCTGGCATTGGAGATTGTTACTGGGAAGAGGCCCGTAGAGTACATGGAAGATGATGTTGTGGTTTTATGCGAGATGGTGAGAGGGGCCCTCGAAGAAGGTCGTGTCGAGGAATGTGTGGACGGAGGACTCAATGGTGATTACCCACCCGAGGAGGCAATTCCTGTGATGAAGCTAGGTCTTATCTGCACGTCCCAGGTACCCTCGAACCGTCCTGATATGGCTGAAGTAGTTAACATTTTGGAGTTGATTAGGAGCCCTTCTGAAGGACAGGAGGAACTGGTGTGAGTGTGACTAAATGTCTTGAGTATGATTAAGGAAAGCTCACATAATTATCCCGCAAAGAAGAATCTGGGCTTCTTGTTCCCATCTTAATACATCAAATTGCAGGCTTTTTGCTTAAATTCTATTTGCTTTCTAGTTTCTTGTCTGATTCACGACCTAAGTGCCAAAGTTGTTCCCGGTCCTTCGCATGTATGTTCAATGATATTACAGGAAGTAATCACTGAGAATTATTCCGAGAATCATTCCTATTCCGATCTTGCCCATTATTTCTGAATCCAACAAATTGCCTTTCGTTCTGCTTTCCCTGCGATGGATCCCTTGCTGCTTCCTACCCTTGTTGTTGTTGTTGATGAACAATGTGAAAGAATTTCATCTTGTCTTAGCAAATCATTTGAAACGGTTCCCTCATCTAGGCAGCGTTCAAATTCTTGACTTCCCCCAGCCAAATCAATGTCAAGTTGCAACCTCTACTGCTGCAGAAAGTCAAAAAGTAGAGAAGAAAACAGAATCAGTCTGGCGCCCATTTTGAAATAAAAAGAAAGAAAATGCCCGTTGAAGACATTACAATAAAACAGGCAACTTTGAAAAGAACAAAGAAAAAGAACAAGGAAGACACACCTGCACTGCAGAATAAATAAAGTAATAGGAGAAGCATGGGCTCATTGGCCTTGTGCCTATGAGATGGAAAATGGTGCAAAGTGTGGAACATCAGAACATCAGAGGATGTGCATGCTGCCTAAATCGAAGCATGTTTCTGCAATCTCCGATACAAATTTGTTTTACCCCAAGCTCTCTTCTATCAAAAGTCTTTTACGTTTCCTCTGTTGCATGAAAAATGGAAATTGGAAAACTGAGAGTCAGGTCTTCACTCTTAACGTGGAGGGAAAACCCCTGACATTCATTAAATAGTCAAATTACAGATATAGCACATATATATAATATGTATACGCGACATGTGCATAGACTGGAAGGAAATTGTGCTGCCCATATAAAAATAAGGAAGGAACTGATGCTTTTATGGGGTCCCGGGGCTACCCAATAAATGGATTGGCACCATCATGATCCACAGGGCACATGCTACTCATTTTTAAAAAGAAGGAAAAGGGGGAAACATTACCCTTTGTTTATTGTCTCAGTTGTGGATTAATTATTATATAATTGTTATTGTCTCCCTTAAGTTGCTGCAAAAGTTGGACAGAGAAGAAAAGGAAGGAGAGTACCTACTTCTTTTGGTGGCATTTGACAGTGCTGCAGAAGATTCCACTGGGATTTTTCACATCTCTGCACAGCTCCGTGTATCCTTGTCAGCTTTCTCAAGGATCCATTAACCCCAGTTCTCAACCTTATTTTTCTCAACTAATCCTTTTGAATATGTTTATGATGATGGTGATGACGATGATGGAGGAGAAACAACTTCTATACAACACCCGTTATTACCGAGTGCTCTTAGAGTTCAGATATTATAAGGAGTCAAAATGGTGCCTACAGCATAACCGTGCGTGTATGCAGTGATTTCATCGGATGCTGTTTGGGACCATTAATGAATGGTCCTGTGTGGAGAGGAAAAAGGCGAATGCCAGCAAAAAAAGTCTGCATTGGGGAAAACTTTTCCCTCTTGGATGATTTTGCCTTGGTCTGGGAGCCAGGGTCCAGGAAAGGGACACCAATAAGCTGTTAAAAGACATGAACAAAGACAAGATATTTGTCTGGGTGGGCTGTTTGGGCATAGAAGGCCCTTCTCAGACACCAACCCCCTTGAGCAGGAGTCAGGAGAAAACACTTTCTCGGTCCTATACTGGAGGCCCATGAAACAAACAATCACAAGTCCTAGTTGACAAGATTTCTGGTATGTTCATCATAATTCAAATTGAGAGATTTCACGCATTTCATGGCTCTTACCGCCCTTTGGGTCTGCTATGTTTCAATTATACGGTTAGGTGCCGAGTGACGAAGCATGCAAAATGGACCTAATCTCATTGCAGCAAGGAAAAGAAATGGATTTTTAAATTCCAGCAAAGAAGTTATAAAGGAATCAGATAGGCAAGGTCAGGAGACCATTTACTATTCAGATGGGTTAGTGAGGACAAAAAGTCTCACTGTGACAAGGAAAACATATAAAATAAACACGAACTCCCCCCATGGATTATCCGCTATGGGCCATTATAACTACCAGAATCAGTGACACTAGAAGAAAGGGAACGCAGAAAGAGCCAAACAAAGAGAAATAAAAACTTCACAATTTCTGCAACACTCAAGACCTGACAGTTTCTACACGTATGCATAATAGCACCTCATTGACTAATTCCATCATCGATTTCAACAGTGGACGTGGTGTTGATTGCAAGGATAGAATTGCAAGATGTGAAAGGCCAGTACGAGCTGTCGAATAACCTGAATTCAGCAACAGCCAGCAAAAGCAGCTCTCTCATAGAGATACCTGCAAAGAAGCCCAATCTGTGCTTTGGAGGATTGCAACTGGGACAAAAGGGACCTCATCTACTCATTTACAATCCCCTAATCATTCCAACTTGTAGCGACTCTGATCTCTGTGATTTGTTGCCTGGCTAATTGAATCTCATAAGGAGTGAGGTTTGCAGGTGACAAAGCGACACTGGCTTTGAGAGGAACTTCTTCCCTCAAGCAGCATGATTGGCAGTAGATTTGGTTCTGGCAAGGCTAAACTTTTCGATGTACCCATCAGCTGGCAACCTGACCCAATTCAAAATGCCCTCTTTGAAGCGATAATCATTGCGTTTAACAACTTAACTCACATAAAACTTGAAGAAACTATGATAGAACCATCGCATTTAGGCGTACCGGAATGGATGGAGATAAATAGGAAGAAAGCTATTATCAATTGTAAATCTCTTCATGCAATCAATACTATGTCCATTGAACCTGCAGACACTCTACAATGCATACACTCTGAGAACATACTATCAGAATAGATCAGAGTCTTCAATTTCAGCCTTGACCACAACAGAGCATATCAAGTCCAATGCTACAATCCACCATCGTACACTTTGCCGTTTCAGCTCCTTATAGGCTTCGTTTTACCCCATTATAACAGTGACTGTAATGAAACCCGGTTCGGCTATATAACCGAGTATCTGTTCTTTCTCATTCCATCAAAGGAGTAGGAGGAAGTGAGGGAAAACATTATAATTTTTTTTTTAGTTTTAAAACTATTTTTTAAAAGATATGATACTTATTCAGAATTCCATTTTTTGAACGGATAATTTTGTGCATTCAAGTTCACATCTTAGTCTCAGTCTTACATACACATATGAGATATTATTTGGGTGTCACATGTTCTTACGAGGAAACACTAATTAAATTAGTATTGATCATTTGAACAGTTATTATAATTATTATTAATCAGACCAATTTAATTGATAGTCTTCATCATGCCATGCTATTATCGGATGGGACCACTGTCAAATGGATCGGCCGAGAGAAGGGTAGGTATATTGGGTGGTGGATGGAGAATTAGGCACACGTGGCTATCTGAATATCCACGAATCAAAACGCTCAGAGATCTCATTCATCAAAAACACCGACGATCCTCTAGCCGATCATGCAATGTTGACTCCACCTGCTATTCAGGCAAAAATCACACGAAAATCTCGGAAACGATATCCGTGTTTACATAGACGTTAAGATAGTAATTTGGTTCCAATCGCCTTCTATTCTAGGTGTGAATTGCTGTAGTTAATATGCCTACGTTACACGATTGATGCCGTTTAAGAAGGGATGCTGGTGGGATTATCTCTCGCCGGAAGTCAGATAACAGCTCGTGATAATCTAATGTGACATTGTCCAAAATTTCGATTTTTCAGGTGTTACTGCTTGCCAAATCCTCGATCATGCTAAGAGCGACATGGTATGAAATCTCATTTTTTGCCGGCAATGGTTGATTGTTGTATATTACCAAAAAGTTATCATTAATTATTGAATCATGTACTTGAACAGTATGCTTGAAGAGTCACCCTCTTGATGTGCCATGGCTGCGTCGGTACTTTTACGACGGTAGTGGGTCCGGGCAACACTTGGTACAAGGCATCGGTGGTGGCAGCTATGCTCGAAAAGTTTTATTCGAGATTCGACTTTAGATAGAAACTAAATCAGGGGAATTATTGCGGGGGAGATCATGTGCGAGGGAAGAAGATGAGATAGAATCACAAGCTCTTCGGCAGCTCCCACCACCTACCACCGTCAGAGTTAGCTAGCACGAGTGACCCAACAATAAATTTGCTTCCTATAACTCCTTTATTCCTCTGCAGCTCAGAATGTTGCTCGAGCTAACCATTTCATAATCCAGCACGAAACCTTTGAACTTGAAACAAGGGACCAGTAAGTTCCAAAATCTGATGTTATTCCGAAAGGTTCCGAACATGAGCTCGACTCTTGTCCTGTTGTTTCCACCAATTTTGATTTCTGGGTTTTTCCTTTTTGTCCTTGTTCTTTGTCATTATGTGCAGTGGGCTCCGAGATGGTTATGGTGGACGGAATTGCCTTTCCTCCTCAAATCACAACTACAAAGCCGCTCTCTCTGATGGGTCATGGTATGCTCCGTTTCTCCTCTGCATTTCTGCTTCCTCCCGTGAATTTTCTATCGAATAAGTTCCATCTTGTTTTGATCGTATCCCTGTGATATGAACAGGAATTACCGACATCGAGATCCACTTCCTACAGATTAAGTTCACAGCTATCGGAGTGTACCTGGAATCTGAGATCTCAGGACATCTGCAGAAATGGAAGGGCAAGCCCGGGAATGCCTTAGCCGAAGATGACGAGTTCTTTGAGGCCCTTATTTCTGGTAGGACTCTTGGGCTGTTTCCAAGTTCTCTCCTAGATGCAGATGGTGTACCAAACATTTGATCTCAATGATCCGACCACCTGCCTTCTTATGCAGCCCCCGTGCAGAAGTTCCTGAGGATCGTGGTGATCAAGGAAATCAAGGGGTCCCAGTACGGAGTGCAACTTGAGAGTGCCGTGAGAGATCGACTTGCGGCAGATGACAAGTATGAAGAAGAGGAGGAAGCGGCCTTGGAGAAAATTGCGGAGTTCTTTCAGTCAAAATACTTCAAGAAAGATTCAGTCATCACTTATCATTTCCCAGCAGCTTCACCTGTCGCCGAGGTACGAGCTCAGTTGTCTTTCTCCCCCATCCTCTCCCCTATGGAATTTTTCTCATCCATGGCTACTGCTTGACAGATTGTCTTTGCAACTGAGGGGAAAGAAGAGTCCAAGATCACAGTGGAGAATGCGAACGTGGTCGAGATGATCAAGAAATGGTACCTGGGTGGGACCCGGGCAGTGTCCTCCACGACAATTTCCTGCCTTGCGAACAATCTGTCAGCTGAGCTATCAAAATGAGCAAGTGCTCCTGTCTAAAATCTGTGGGTTTCTGCAACATGATCCTCTGTTTAATGGGATACTGTCCTTGTAAGAGTTTGGCAGCAGTGGTAATAAATGTAAGAGCTTTTACTTCGGCTTACAATTCTATTCGATCATCGTACCAAGAGAAAGCAATTCCGCAATACGAATTCGGCCTAGGAATACAGACATTTCATTTCTATGAACCACAACCCGATGATTCTACTTCCTTCCTCCATGCTCATCGGTTGCAAATGTTCAGCAGAAGAACCGGAGTTCTGCAACAAATGCTCAGACACAATAACCAGTATCATTAACAACTTCAACCCAAAACTGAATCTCTTTTAGTTCATGAGAAAAACTTGGCGATTCCTTCAACAAATGCTCAGGCACAAAAAACAGTATTGCTAGCAACTTGGAGATATACATCTACCCATAATTCAAGTTAAAGGAGCTTCGTGATGTTGGAAAAGTTCTTTTCTGGAACCAACTACTACGATCACAGGTAGCTGGACTTGGTAGCTTTTTGCAGCATCTTGAGCAATAAGAAAATTAAGAAGGAAACTGACTTTCTTCAGGATCTTCAATTCCACTTCTCTTACAATTTTCAAAAATTATTCAGTAAACTAGCAGGAAGGAAGAAATTTTTCCTTTCATCTCTGGACTTCCACAACATACCTATGCTATATCTATACTGAAACTACCTTCTATGCATTTCTATGCACAGCTACATTCCCTTCTAAGACAAACGGCTTCCTTAAAACAGGAAGATCTTTACCTATTCAAACAGAAACTGCTGCTTGATCGAGCAGCGATTGCCGGCAAGTCGGACACGAGGAGCGCGAGAGCAGCCATGTGTCTATACACTTGACATGGAAACCGTGATGGCATTTAGGCAGAACCCGGACCTTATCCCCTTCCACGAACTCCCCAAGGCAGATAGGGCAATCTGTGGCAGGGATGTTAACCTCTGCTGCTCCATAGACCGCTATGGGTATCCTCTGGAGAGCACTTTTCCTCAGGCCGCTTGAGGCCAGTCTCACAGCAGTATCCTCTGGGGTCTCGAAGGGGAATCTCCGGCTGGATCTCAGGGCACATCGGACGATGGAGTTGAGCCCCAGGGCACATACCAGTGCACATAGAAGGGCTGCTAGGATGATCACCATATTGGTGTCAAAATCAGCCTGGTTTTGGAACGAGCCTCTGGTTCGGTTCTGGGTAGCATTGTGGGTCGGACCGACGGCAGACTCGGTCCCAAGCAAAACACGGTGAGGTCGATGAGCTAAGCCTTGGTGCGACATCGCCGTCCCGGCTAACCTTTCACACGCAAATAGCAGAATCAGAGCTTTCTTGAACATGAACATTGGAAGGGTTCCACTATTGAATACCCAGCAAATTTTCGAACTGAAACCTCTCAGCTGTTAATCAGAACACCAAAAGAATCTCTCTTTACCATTTTTACACCTGCAAGTTTGGTACCTAAGGAAAGAAGGTGGTTGAAGGATCATAATAAACAAAGTGAGGATTGAGGATCTCTCTCTCCTCCGCGCTCCTGAAATTAGGGCTTTTTTTCATGCCTCTGAAGATTCCGACAACAATAAATGCATCAAAACCGCATCTTTCTGTACGTAGAATTTCCGCTCTTAAGGAGATGAACACTCATAAAACACATTGCTTCTATTGGATCAAGAAACACAGAAGGGTTCCTGATTCTCACCATTAATCTGACCTCGACAAGGTTAATGAAGTTGCCGGGAATCCTCAACTGGAAGCTGCAGCGAGTGTTCGCACCTTTAAGGGTATTCCGATTCACGGATCACCCCATTTTTGGACAAAGAAGATTGTTAATCTTTCTTTTCGAGTTGCAGAAGCTTTTGGTCCCATTGGAGAGACGGCAACAACCCGGGTGGAAGTCATTACATGGGTTGGGCGTGCTGTCATGTCACGATTGTTGAGAAAGATGACAACTTTGAAGGTTGAAAACTTGGGATCATGCCGGAGATTGGAGAGGGACAGCGAGGGCTGCCTAGGACTCATCTTTCCCTTAATTATTTTTCGAAACCTGATCCCAACAGGTAATCTTTTTTTGCCACCGATTCAAATTATTTAATGTGTTTTCTTTCATAAATATAGAAATAAAAAATTAACATTTTTAAATACCAAAAAATTACACTTTTGATTGACCTTCTTCTTCTGCGGTTAACTAAACCTGTGGAGAGTTTTAATGTGAGAAGAGATGCCCTGCATCTGAATGTGGGGGATTAATCATTATGGAGGCACATGGTGATCACGTGGTTTTATCGGCTCTACTGGTGCCACTTCTCAAGCTCTGATTGGTCCACCTCTCTTCCTGTCTCCTTCGTATTAAATCTATCCTTTTCTTTCCTCAATGCCATATTAATTCTATTTATTATTCAAGTCCCTCTTGGACCCAAAATTGACTCTTTTTTTTTACACCATACAGTATTTTCGGACCAGTCAAAATATACCTTGAGACAAGTTTAAGGGCGGGTCGGGATCCCTGAAAAAAGTGACTCATTTTTACCATATTCTTTGTCTTCTCTTTTTTCTTTTCCCGAAAACAGGAAAAATATGAACTTAATTATTTTTTAACAATCATTTATCTTTTCCTGTACTATTTTTTGACCATGAAGAGTGATTACAATTAATAGACATGAAAAATTCTACCACTTTTTTTTTTCTTTTAGGTGTGAAAATATTATGAATTTTTTTAATGAAAGAGGAGGAATTTTGATCTGTGAGAGCGGTGAAAGGACAAGAAATAAAGAAAATGAATCCTCCGACTCTCTCAGAACGGACCTGCTGATAAATTAATAATATATAGTAGGTAAGGTTTAGAGTCCAACTTTCCTGGAAGGTCAGTATTTGAAAAATAACAGCGAATCTCAGATTATATAATATATTATTCTGTAAATTAATTAATTATTATAAAATCGGACACTATAGGGGTAAAAAAAAAAACAAATCCTCCTTCTCCATTTTCTGCCTTCCTTTTCGAGCCATTTCACGTTCCCCCAAGTCTCTCTCCCCCTCTCTGCACTCACAGGTGAGAGAGAGAGAGAGAGAGGCATCGGTTCATTCATGGCGATGCAAGATCCGTCGAAGCCGAGCTCGACTCAATTCCCGGGAATGCCGACCCTGAGGGGGTCGCACCACCGGAGGGCACACTCTGAGGTCAACTTCCGGATCCCCGACGACCTGGATCTGGGGCCCGACCCCTTCGATAACGGACCCTCCGGCAGCTTCGAGGACCTCGGCGGCGGATCCGAGGACGATCTCCTCAGCACCTACATGGATATTGAGAAGTTCGGGTGCAAGCTCGAGGACGGCGCCGCCCCGCCCCTTCCCGACCAAAAGCCCGACAATGCCGACGACTTCTCAGGTTTACAGGCGGCGGAGGCTCAGGAAAAGGGTGGCGTCCGAACGTCCAGGCACCGGTACAGCAACTCGGTGGACGGTTCCTTCATTCTGGAGAGCGCAGAGGCGAAGAAGGCCATGGCCCCTGATAAGCTTGCGGAGCTCTGGACGGTTGATCCCAAACGAGCCAAAAGGTGCTTAATTGTCATCCTCTCTTTCTCTCTGCCACTGTTCGTCATTCAATTTTTCTCGGTGATTACAGCAGCCTTTGCTTTCTGTTTATGTAGTTTAGGGAGAGAAACTGAGGAAGTGGGAAATATTCCTTTTAGATGTGTAACGGTATTCAAATTGATGACCCTGCAACCTCTGCAAGGCTGTCTGTGTTTGACATGAACCAATGAACTAACTTGACTGTGATGTGAACTACACGCTAATGAGACCTATAGCTACAATGAAATAAATGTCAAAATCCATGATTGGAACCTGTGTGTGTAGAAATGTCAGAATCAAGTGCAACATAAGCATAGGACGACGTTTAACCAAGATGCTTGCTTTACTCATGTGCTGAAGTTTGGGGTTAACTGCTTAGAGATAATTCTTGATTTTGGTGCTTTGAAAGGAGATGTTAGTTATGGTGATGACTGATAGTACTCCTCATGTGTTCATCGTGTGTGCTTCATGCTCCATATGAGCATGGATCTTACCTTTGATAAGCTAGAATAAACTGGATTAAAATAAACACTGCTGTTTCTTTTCTTCTCTGTTCCTTCCTCTCATATGGTTCATCATTCCTGAAGGATTCTTGCAAACCGACAGTCTGCTGCTCGTTCAAAAGAGAGAAAAGCTAGATATATTTCGGAGCTTGAGCGGAAAGTCCAGACTCTTCAAACTGAAGCAACTACACTCTCTGCGCAGCTGACACTGTTTCAAGTATGTCCTTTTGACATTCATATTTGCGGCTGGAATAACTTAGGATCTGATTTGATTGTTTCAGATCTTTTCTTGTGGATTATGCTTAGTGGCATAGAAGTAGGGGCATCGATATCACCCTAATACCTTTTTAAATTAGTTTCATTACTTTCATCCCACCAAACTTCAGTTCACATCCTTAATTTGCCGCCTCCTAAAATAGAACTCCCCTGTTTTGCAATCTTGGCCATGCCGATGGTGATCGCATGCATCCTTTCTCAGTTTCCATGCTTCAGTTGGTTAAAGCATTGCAAAGTCTTGCAGATATCACGGAGCTTTGAATTTAGGCCTCAGAAGTGTGAGAGTTGATAGTTGATATTTTGTATTGATATGACTAGCCAATTCATTAAGATCAAAGCAGATGACAGGGGATCAAATCCACTTCAGATGCTTGCTCTATTAATATTCCGTTGCACTGCATGCCAGAACTTCTGAATATGATGATGGAATCACAAAGTTTGCTTCTTTCTAAGCCTTGTACTTTTAGAATCATCGGTTTCTTTTCTTCTCTTGCTTTTCAGAGAGACACAACTGGTCTAACAGCAGAAAACACTGAGCTTAAGCTTCGGCTACAGGCTATGGAACAACAAGCACGGCTGCGTGATGGTATGTTCCCCACATTATGATCCGGTGGTAATTTGTGTATTGCTGGCACACTTTTTCCATCTATTACCCACTTCATTGAAAGAAAGGTGCATGATTGAATTTTTGTTCTTGTCTAAGATTTGTGGACGTGATGATGTGCTTCTACCATTTTCAATCCCTGTCTTGTTCACTACTTTTTGAAGGCTTAGAGCTGGTCTTTACATTATTTTCCATCGATAGGACTTTCTTTCTTTGCATGGCCAAGCAAGAGTTCGCATGTTTTACTTGCTTTGTGAAGTTTATATGACCTTCTCTCTTGGTTTGATAACTGATTACTGCCATATGATTATGAGACCAGCTCTAAATGAAGCATTGAAGAAAGAAGTGGAGAGGCTGAAGATAGCCACTGGAGAAGCAATCACACCAACCGATACATACAATCTCGGGATGCACCACATCCCGTACGCCAAGCCTGCCTTCTTCCCTCAGCCACCGCAGCGCACCCAAATATCGCAGTTTCACATGCTCCAACCAAACAACATGGTAGCCGGGGCCCCGCACCAGCCACATCTCATAGTTCCAGCCAACTCACATGCAGCCTTCTCCGAGATGGTGCAGCGTCAGGATCCTCTCAGGCGCTTACAGGGCCTAGATATCAGCAGCAGGGCTTCTCCCCTTGTGAAGTCCGAGGGCCCTTCCATCTCTGCCAGTGAGAGTAGCAGCACATTGTAACTTAAACTGTGAGTGGAACCCGTTCTTCTTGCATTGGATTGTTCATAGACTAACAAAACTTGTTGACCGGTTGTCTGGGGCATTTGTTTGTTGAGATTCGATTCTTTATGGGGGGATTTTGGGCAATTTTTCAGAAATGATCTCATGTAGCTTTCTTTTTTACCATCCGGGTGTTAGAATTTGTGGGGTTCTGTCTTGTTTTAAATTAGATTCATTTGTTGGGAAGCTGTCAGTGATGTTCAGGAGGAGGACTGGAGGAGTTGAAACAGTTAAGAGAGATTGTAATTTGTAAGGTTCTGCTCTGCTATCTCTTCTTTTTTCTTCAACTTCCATCATCCGCTTTCCATTTCAGCCGAAAACACTTAGCTTCTGTTTCATTTTTCTCACCTGGTCGGATCCAAGATCTTTTGATTCTAAATGAAGACAAAGGCGATATCGTAGCACAATCCTACTTTCTCTCTGTTTGCTGCAATATTACCACAGCATTTTTAATTTTTCTAAATCGACCAATGAATTTTGTTAAAGTTATTGACATATCGGTGGCTAAACGTTGGGATTGATGGTGTTCCAGACTATTGTAAACTAATTGCCAATATTAATATTGGCGGGTCGAGCCAGCCCACCCCCCCCCCCCCCCCCCCCCCCCCCCCCCCCCAAAAAAAATAAAAACATTGGGTCAATAATAATATTTTTCTGGGCCGAACTCGCAATCATGGCCCGTTAGATATCTGGTCGGCTGGGCCTGTTGGTTCCGGCCCCTCTCAAATTGCCATCTCCGATTTGTAAGCGCCGAGCAATCCATGCCGGCGATGGTCGGTTTTCCACTGGACTACAATCTCACCAGATCAGAACTAGAAGATTCAAATGCCCTCGGATTAGGAGGGATCTCGATCGGGTACAGTGGCCATTCGACTGCCCGAGCCTCAGCACGGATTCTGCAGTGTTCTCCGTTCTCAATGATTCGAGCACCGAGCCCTGTATCATTTAATGTTATTGTTATTAGGAAACATCAAAAAGGGGTGGGCAGCTTGTAATAATATGTAGCTGAATCATTAACTTTGAGTCGACCTTTACCTGCAGCCGCATCTCTCTTGCGTGATTCGGATCGGGGCCACCCAGATTCGATCTTTGACCATGAACGGGAATGCGAGTCGACTGCGAACGCAATCGCTGAGCCGTGCTTTTTCCGGGAAAGGAGACGTGGACACCTTGCCATGGGCCAACCATAGTAAATAACTTGTCGCCCCCATCTAAAATCAACATTGTCCTGTACCTCTCACTCTCAGGACACCCTCTTAAATAAATGCACATGGAAATGGCAAGCCTTGTGATTCCTGTTGGCCACCGTTTCCAAGGACTCATGTGCACCTGTCTGTAGTCGGAGAGAGTCCCGTGTGTAGCGAGTATAATATATGACTGTGCTAACGTGGTATTACGAGCCAATAAAATCTAAAAAGAAAAAAAAACTTAAAAATGACTTAATTTGATTGGCTCATAATATTATGTAAGTACCGTCATGTAAAATACCACCCATTATATACAAGACTTTCTCCTGTAGTTACTGTCTGCAACCATGTTTTTTCTCATCTTGCCCGACCAGGGAAGCAGTTTTCCTACGAAAATTTTCCACGCCCTGAGGAATTATTATCAGTGCCTCTCAAAAGTTGCATTTGGCTCTCAGATTCACAGCCCTTACTCCCCAAGCAAAGGGGCAAAGTTGTTTATTTACTTCACACAAACGCAAAACCGCATGCGATTGTGAATGGCCGTTCATATTCTTTATAAATGGCAAGTATCATTATCTTACATCCACCTTTTACCGTTCTCACTATGAGAATACTGGCTTGAGCAACCAAGAGTCAAATTGGGTCCCAGTTTGATTTCCCCTTCGCATTTCAGTTCACCGGATCCAATACTAGCTGGTCCAGTTCATACACCCACCGCCCATCCTTATAACATTCAACAGTATACACCTCTTGACTTCATCACTTTCCATCCATCTTTTGCTTACTACGATTTTCACATCTTAAAATTAATTAACAGCTACCATTCCAGTTCCAGAAAAGTGCGACTGTTGAACCTCGGCCTTTTACTATATAGACTGACCTTGGACACAAGAAAGTGACATATATCATCATATAGCCCAAGTCCTTGAGAGGGTGGGGGTCCATTCCATGGACCATGTTGAGGCTGCTCATGTTTTTAACAGGTGGGGCTCTGGGACAATTCCCTTGTGGAGGGCAGTTCCCCATTGGTGACTTTGGATAAGCAACCCAACATCTTGGATAGGATCCCACATGCCTTTTTTTGTGGATCTCATTCTTGGGTCTGAACAACCCTGTAGTGTCCTGTCCTGTCCCTCAGAATCTTCACCATGGATCCCACTGCAGTCACTGCTGCATCCTCTAAGAGGGCTGTGTCCTTTTCCACTGTTAGAACCTAAGACCATTCTCTCCCTGCACGATCTTCTCAACAGAGAATTCATGAATTTTTAAGAGATGAAGATCAGGCTGAAGGCACCTCTTTACTTCTCTAGAGACCGTAAAAACTGTGTTTACTCGCGTAGAAATTACTGAATGACAGGTGTTATACATGTTGAACATCATCGAGTACAATTGAAAAGATAAAAATGTTGTTATGCGTAGATTAAGCGAGTAGATTCAGCTGCCTCATTCTTGCAAGGCAAAACTTTAAGAATGAAAAATGTACTAAAATACGATTGTAGTGCCATGGTAGTACTTCTTTCACATCCATGTGTCTCTACAGATTGAATTTTATCTGAGTTCAGATGAAAATTGAGAAAAGCCAAACAAACTTCTAATCGTACTATCATTTTTACACTTTTTTTTTTTTTTTCTCATGCAGCAATTTTATTATTCATTTCTATGCAGAATATAATTTACACAGCTTGTTCTTTGGCAATAATTGACACGTCTTCCAATTCCACGGAGGATTAAGAACACAAAAACCAGAGCCCACACGCTGGACATGAAAAACAAGAAAATGGCAACAGAGAGGCCCCCAAATTTTTGACTTAATTTCTCACCGACCCCCCGTCCATCCGAATCACGATGGATTTTTTTTTTCAAAACTTATTTTTCGTATTATTTTTTTTTCAAAACTTCTTTTTCGTGACGTTAGTGCAAAAAGAGACACCCAAAAAAAAAATGTAATGACATCAAAACAATCCAAACTGAGGATCAAGATCTAAACTCTTTAAATCTTAATATTTTGTCTGACTTTCTAGGCGGTGTCGTCCATTCGTCCATTTCGCTACCTTGACATCCGGAATTGAATCTCCCTCGGTATTTATTTATTTATTTATTTTCTCATTGGTGCAAACTTTTCCCTTGTTTTTTTCCTTTCTTTGAAGGCTGAGACCGTGACCAATGACAGGGATGCATGAACTGAGGAACCGCAAAGCCCGGGGACTGCATGTGCTGCTCACATGGCGGGCCCCACCTTCAGATTTCATAATCCGATCGGGCGGGGCCCCCCTCTCCTCCGTCCGAGTTCGAATCCTCCCCCTGCACTGCACAGCAGAGACTGAAAAGCAAAGATCATTATCCTGGCCGAGAAACACAGGATATCATTTCCTACTCTGAAAAAAGGATCATGTCTACTGGAACATGTCGCCTTTTTTATCCCTTTTTTTTTTAATTTTTTTACAAAATGTCGTATAAAATTAGAAGAAAATAGAAGGAAGAAGAGTGTGTGACCAAGATTATGCCAGGAACATGTCACTTTCGATGTTGCGCAAACAAGATCTACGCGTGATTATAGGAAAAATATCGAGATTTGTGGATGTTTGAGATGATAAGAAAGGATGGAATGGAGACCACCAAACCAAGTCATTTAATGCTTCCAGCGTCCCTCCCACTTGATCTGGTTAATGAGTTTAAATAATGTCTCTTACATTTGGATCAACCCATTTACGAGAAGTGTGTTTTTTTTAACTTGTATCTTACGGACATCAGTTTCAGCATACTGTACTATCCCTTTGATCGGATTCCGCCGACTAGTCCAATATTGTGTTAGTTATTCTTTTTTTTGCTTAAAAATATTGTATTAGTTATTCAGTTTTTCTAATATGTTCACAACGGAATACTAATGTTCGAAACGTGATGCAACAATGCTGATAAGGTTACTGTTACTGCTACCCTCATTTAATTTATAAGAAAAATAAAAAATGGGATGCTGCTAATGTGACAAAGAATTTCACCTTTTTTAGGGGGATTGATCCATCGTATTAGAACTGTAATTCACTTAAGCAGCAAAGTGGCCCAAGTTGTCCGATCAGTGAGCGTGAATGTTTGAATGCGTTTCTTTTTAGAACATTCAACTTTGAAAATTAGAGAGACTAATCTCAGCCCATGCAAATAGTGGAACTGATACTAATCTAATCTAAACTTTGTCGGCGACCGCACCGATGGTCCTCTCAAATGCCTCCACGTGTACGAGTAATCATTTATAAAGATTACCATGCGAGGACGAGCCGCCTTGTTCGAAATAGTACTTTTTAAAAAATACATATGTTTAGTGTTAAATAAAAGCTACTAAAATAAGTACAATTTCTGCAATTTCACTTTTAGAACAATTTTCTTGAAAAACAAAGGGGGAAAAAACTAAGAAAATGAGCAGTTACCGTCGGAAACACCGGCGCCACGGTTAGCGCTTTGTGCAATATTACAGCGTAACTATCGTCTTCCCCGGAAACGGACACGTCGGTTGAAATTTCTGAAAGTTCTACATCAGACGACGGAATTGTGGATTTTTGCCGGGATTCGTCTTCATGTCGCTGTGATCATGCTCTTGCAGTTAGCTCTCCGGTAGTTATCTGACTTGATTGGTGAACGAAGGGCGGCAGTTCATTAGTTTATTACGCGATAGCGATTGGACCTTTTGGTCTGGTTCATTGTACAGCAGTTGTATTGTATGCTGGGCTGATCAGTTTGGCATCGCCCAAGCTTTTATTAATTACACGCTATGAATGATCTCAATTTATTTCTATTTCGGTCTGAATAAGCATTTGAAAAATTGGAAGCGGGTGCATGGGAACCGTCCATATGCCAAAAATCATCTGAATTTTGATAAGGAGTCGATCGATATTCATCGGTACATTTGGTTTGCTAAGACTAGCCGGGGCATGGAAGCGCTAGAGCCAATATCGAAGGTCGACCGATGATGGATCTTGGTGGACCTTGCCCGACCAATTTGTAATTCGCCAATGGACCATCGACACTAGCATTACACGATTGAGCTACTCCCACAACATTTTTCCATCTCCAACTCCAAGTGCACAGTTTCAGTCGATGCCCTCCGAGGCAGAGACCGTTCCGGTCAGATTCCATGGTTAGCGTGCCTTCTTCATCCTGCAACTGAATCGATTATTCTTCCAAATTTATCCATTTTTCAATTACAAGAGAGGTAAAATAGACAGCAAGATGGTGGAAGGAATGGAGGGCATTGTGTTGGGCTGATTGTGTTATGCTAACATGGACTAGGAATCCGGGGACACCTGAATCGTCCCGTGCGGGGTTTCATATTAGGATGCAATGTTACGAACATCGAGGGATAAGGTTTCGGATTAAATGTTCGGCTCCGTTCGTTTGGACTTAGTGACTCATCGGCGGAGGAAAAAACCAAGACCAATTCTGAGGAATGCAAATGACCGCCTCGAATTGCTGCCCCGATTGCTGCAATTACCCGACAAACTCTGAGAAAATACAATACTCGGATTCCCTTTTCGGTTGGAAAATAAGACAAGGCCTTTTTGACTTGCTCGCACGTAAGAATTCAATTAATATGAAACCGAGACAAAAACGGTGGAAACGCAACATGTGTATGAAAACAGAAGTAACATAACCAAGTTTAATTCGGATGATTTGACATATTTTCTTGCAAATTTTAAATTTAGGTACTTTAAATAAAAGAATGTACGACTAATTTTGAATTTATTGAATTTTTTTAACTTTGGAAATTCTGAAAATCAAGGTAATGTGGAAGGGAGAATAGGGCATACGAATTACCAAAAAAAAAAAAAGAGAGAATAGGGCATACGGCGGTGGATGACGTGTATGAAAACAGAAGTAACATAACCAAGTTTAATTCGGATGATTTGACATATTTTTTTGCAAATTTTAAATTTAGGTACTTTAAATAAAAGAATGTACGACTAATTTTGAATTTATTGAATTTTTTTAACTTTGGAAATTCTGAAAATCAAGGTAATGTGGAAGGGAGAATAGGGCATACGAATTACAAAAAAAAAAAAAGAAATAAAAAGAGAATAGGGCATACGGCGGTGGATGACGGTTGAGAAATGCATGTGCAGGCGGGGCCCGCCGGGCTTAGCAGTTGGTAACCCTATCTGAACATTTGCATGTGCTCTTTGATACTCTGCTAACGACCTTAATATTCTCAAAATCCAATTTCTTCCTTCCTCCCCCTTTTTTTTTTAATATAATTTTTCTTTAAAAAAATTAATTTTCTTCTTTTTATTTTTGTGGTTTATACGACTCGGCATACTATTATACCCCCGCTCCATTGCCTATATAAGGAAAAGCTCCCTTAAGGCCCCTTAGTACTAAGCCTAGCTCAAACACTTGGAAACCATCACCCTCTCTCTCTCTCAGCTACACTCTTCCCGCCTTCTAGTTCTAAGCTTCTGGGCGACCCCAAGACAATGGCGATGGCGAGGATCTCGACTATCTCGGCTCTGATCTTGGTGCTCGGGTCATGCATGGGCGGCACTTACGGCGACTACGGAGGGTGGGAGAGTGGCCATGCTACATTCTACGGCGGCGGGGATGCTTCCGGCACTATGGGTAGGTCCCGAAACTCTCCTACAGATTACAATTGCGTTGATGTTCGACTAAGTCCTTGAAATTCATGATGCTCGTCAAAGACGTTCTCTCTCTCTCTCTCTTGTTGGCCACTCCATTAGCTGGGAAAGTATTCACATCAAAGTCCAATTCTTTATTGGACCTAAGGACAATTAAACAATAAGGTGTCAGATGTCAAATAACTTTGACTTTTTGGTGATGAGCATGGATGGATTCAAAGTAGGGTATGGGGGCACGGCGAGACGTTGAACCTTGTATTCAAAAAAATTTGTGAAGTATTACATAAAGTTCAAAATCTGACTATGTTATTATGTTATTTCATTTATTTGAATATGCCATTTTACTTTTTCTTTAAGCTTCCTTCAAATTCTTTCAAAATTCACCTATTTTCTAAATTCATCTGCGATGCTAATACGTATGAAATGTGTGAATCAAATCTACAGGGGGAGCATGTGGATATGGGAATCTGTACAGCCAGGGATACGGGACAAACACCGCGGCACTCAGCACAGCTCTGTTCAACAACGGCCTGAGCTGCGGGGCCTGCTACGAGATGAGGTGCAACGATGACCCAAAATGGTGCCTGCCCGGTACCCTCACCGTCACCGCCACCAATTTCTGCCCTCCCAACTATGCACTGGCCAACGACAACGGCGGCTGGTGCAACCCTCCCCTCCAGCACTTCGACCTGGCCGAGCCCGCCTTCTTGCAGATCGCCCAGTACAGAGCCGGAATCGTCCCCGTCTCATTTAGAAGGTATAGTGAAGCGCTTGAATAGGAATTAATTAGTGCCTATTGGGTTTTTAGATACTAGATAATTGTATCAAAAAAGGATATACTGATTGTTTATCTCCTTTGATGACAGGGTGCCTTGTGTGAAGAAAGGAGGGATAAGGTTCACCGTCAACGGCCACTCCTACTTCAACCTGGTTCTGATCACTAACGTGGCCGGGGCGGGAGACATTCACTCAGTGTCGATCAAGGGCTCGAAGACCGGGTGGCAGACCATGTCTCGGAACTGGGGCCAGAACTGGCAGAGCAACTCCTACCTCAACGGCCAGAGCCTGTCCTTCCAAGTGACCACCAGCGACGGTCGAACCGTGACCAGCTACAACGCGGTCCCATCCAACTGGCAGTTCGGGCAGACGTTTGAAGGCGGCCAGTTCTAGGATATGCATATCCAGGGCAAGCAATCCCAGTTGAGGCCACAGGGAAACGAAGATGGTAGGGTCGGGGAATGGTTGAAGCAGTGTCCCCTGTGCTATTGCTGAGGTGGCCCTTAGGCACCCGCTATGCAATTACAAATATACAGATAGTTTTTTTTAATTAATTTATTATCTATATAGTGGATTTTATATGTGAGAAAGAAGGGCTTTGTTTGTGGGTCATAGAAATCTAGATGTGTGTGTGGAGGTGGAGGAGGAGGATATTCCATCGGTTGCCTTCCAAATAGATCGTGAAGGCCATGAAATATCATGTATGATTTTGTCAATGTTATCTTCCCCATTGTTGGGTCAGTTCTTTGCATCTTCTCATAAATAGCCTGTCCTTCCAATGTTGTCTCAATTGCTTTCGCCGATGCTGCATTCGAGATCGGAGTGCGGAAATGCAAAACAATGGTTTGACTGATAAATGGGCTTCAAGATTAGGCCCGATATCCTATCGGGCTAGAGTATCAGCCCAATTAGAAATGGGCCGGGCCCACTTTAATTAGTTGATGGAAACTAAATCCTTCCCATAATGAGGACCTGTCTCTACTTGTATAGGGAGCTTAACAATAAGCTATTTTATAATAAATTTCAAATCCTGTCTTCGACTTGATTATTTATATCAAATTATCAATCTTGAAGCGAAGGACTGTAAATTACGTGTTACGTGTCGGCGTTTGCAGTTGAGGGCAGAGGTGCAAATTCACTGAAAATCGAGTGTGAAATGGTAATATTATAATCTTTTAAAATCAGGCTGGCCGTTCAAACCGGTTCTGCCGGAATCTGGGTGCCGAGCATGGTCCTTTAGTTAAAAATAATAATAATAATAAAAGAACAAGTAAAAGAAAAATTACCAAGGGAAAGGAGATCGAAAAGAGTAAATATAGATGTTTAATATACAATTAGTTAATTTTGTAAATATTTTTTAGACGTTAACACATGTAAAATTTTCATAATTTTTCATATTCAACTTTATATATATCAAAATGATTATATAGAAAAATTCATTATGTAATACATGCAAAATATTTACCGAATATTCCATCTTCCCTTTTACATGAGTTGCATCAATTATGAACTAATGGGCTGTCATTATGCGTGGTGGGCCGGGCCGGCTTGGCTAGCTAACAGGAAAAGACAGGCCCAATATAAACACGATAATATTTGATAGTGTGGCGTCCACCTATAAATATGAAGTTACAAAACCCTGGAAAACCTAGCCTGCGCTGGAGAGACAGAGCCGTCGACACAGAGGTGGTCTTCTCTGCTTATCTAGCAATCATGGTAGGTAGTCGATTTCGATTTGCTTCTTGCTTCTTTGTCAGATTGCCTTCAGCGTCGAGATCTTCTCCACTGTACTGATTATCCCCCGTTCATTGGTGTTCTTAGACTTTCAAGCGCAGGAATGGAGGCCGCAACAAGCACGGCCGTGGCCACGTGAAGTTCATCCGCTGCTCCAACTGCGGAAAGTGCTGCCCTAAGGTAGCGCTTCTGATTCTTTCTGCACGGTGAGGGGAGTGGTCGGTTTTTATATGCCGAGGACTGTATTGGATCGTGACTTTGAATTCAATCCCTTCCTCTTTCATGTACGTTCCAATCGCGTGTGGTGCGTGTCTGGTTTCTGATTGAGCAGTGCCCTGGCGGATCGATCTATTTAAAGGGAAATATTTAAGTAGAATCTTCCATGTCTATGGGGATGATTTACCGATCTTTCTTTTGTGGTGTGGTGTTCATTAGGATAAGGCAATCAAGAGGTTTATAGTGAGGAACATTGTGGAGCAAGCTGCAGTTAGGGATGTCCAAGAAGCCTGTGTCTATGACAGTAATGCATTTTTTCACTTCCTAATTTGTAACATTTTATCTGGTCATTGTTATTCGTCCCATGCACTGTTCCAAGTAACAGGTGTATAAAAATCCTCCCCGCCTGCAGCTTATACCCTTCCGAAGCTCTATGCAAAGATGCAGTACTGTGTCTCTTGCGCTATTCATTCCCATGTCGTGAGGGTTCGGTCCCGCACCGACAGGAGGAACCGTGAGCCCCCGCAGCGCTTCATGAGGCGTCGGGTATGTCTACTCTTAGCAATTCTGCTGAACTTTTTCAAGTTGTATTGCATTGTCTTGTTTGCCAATTTGTTCTATGGTGTTAATATTGTCTGCGGTGGGTTTAGGATCTGAAGCTGTTATGCTTTTATGGCAGCAGTATTAGGAATAATGTGCATTGTTTATGTTTCTTGAAAGTTTTTCAGTGTGTGAAGTCAACTATTATAATTTTGGATCATGGAAAATATAATGAAAGCTTTGGTTGATATGAGTATGAATTTGTCACATAAACCCCATCAAATCTCTTTAAATTCTTAAGTCTGTCTTAGCTCTTGTTTCTAACTGTAAAGTTCTATGAGCACATACTTGGAGATTAGTCATGCATGTGTCCTTCAAAGTTCTAATTTTTGCCGGTTACCAACTTTTCTTGCTCCAACTTTTCCAATGATAGTATGAAATTATTTCAGGCTTCTACAAGAACGCCCCTCAGCAACCATCATTCCGTCACTTATCTACTTCTAATTTTGAAACTTTCAAGGGGTTCCTTTAATGAAAATTATCCTTTTTCTTTTTCAGGATGATACTCCGAGGCCTGGTCAGCCTGGGCAGGGCCCCCGTGTAGGTGGTGGTCCTCCCCCTGCTCGAACATGAGAGTTGAACTCCTCCAACATCTCCAAAGATGGAAGTGGTCAGAAACTTGAATGCCTTTCTGCCTGGATATTTAGATCTGAGTTTTGATAGTAATGTTTAATTCCTCTTTAGTGTTTGGACATCGAATATATTGAGCAGTACATCGTTTTCCTATGAAATTTGAGATATTCTGGGGATCTTTCCTTTCTGCGAGTCATTATTTCTTATTTATGAATCTTTATTTGGACAAGTGATCAATGGTTTCGTTGCGTTGGATCATTTTCTAGAGAGATGGCTTTTTCAAAGAATCAAACCAATAAGGCCTTCACTTAAAGCAATCAGCATCTCGAGTATTGTCCTTGTAGTTGGAGCTGTAGTCAAGGCTCAGACTCGAGATTGCTGTCCCTAGAAAGGGCATTGGTCGTATTAGGAATCCTACGTCGAGAATAAATAAAGGCCTCTAGGAGCCTCTGATTGCAAATCAAGTGGACAGCATTTAACACAGATCATCTATCGCGAGGGTTCAAAGTCCCTTTATGTCCACGACCATTGGATTTCTTTAATCATATTTTTTGCTTACTATTTCTGTTATGTTATCGGTTTTCATGCAGCTTACAGTCGACCGTGCATCGGCACGAGTTCAAACTCTGGGACATCATATGCGGATCTCCCAGCAATCCTCAATCTTATTCGTGCATTTTCTGTCTTTACTATGACCAGTACTCCGGATGACCGACATCACATTTAACAGTTAATAACCGAATTAGGTAAGAGAATGAGCGTTTGGTAAACATGGGTAGGTGATAACAGACAAGGGGTAATGGACCCAAAGCCATCGGTCTGGCTAACCTAACAGTGCTCGAGTTGGTTGGCCCATCTTGATCCCCGCACCCCTGCAACCGACCTCTTGCTTTGGGACCACATCCGACCAAGGATCTAATGATCCTTCCTTGCATTTTCCCTGATATAAAAGATTACAGCAGTGCATGTCGAGCAATTGCCTTAATCATTACTGATCAGAATAATTCAATTGGTTCTTTCTCATCACGTCACTGTAGGGGTAGGATTGTCTAAGATTTTGTCGGACTGGGCATGTGTTTCCTGTTTCTGATTCTCTTACATTGTTGTTGTTTAGCGTTATGTACTTTGGTGTTAATGCCTTTCTTAGTGCTTTTACGCGTTGAGAGTTGAAACGATGGTCCAATAATTGATCCAGCTGAAGAGAAGACCGAGCCAGCAATTAGAATCAAGTGATTTTGAAAGCGGGGAGGTGACAACCACGTTACGGCTCCTGCAAATTGGATGACTGGCCCACAGAATTCATATCTCAAGAGTGTACTTTCTCGACAAGAGTTCAGCTCCTCAGAGTTTCTTGTCGGACAGTGAGAGTGATCAATCGCATCATCCGCTCACGATTCCGAACAGTTCCAAAGCATCCTTACCATCAGCTGCTATCAATTAAATCTCACAACAGGAAGATAGGTCCGAGGAAGGCCATTTCCGGGCAATCAGACTGATACCCTGCGACCGAGTTTCTCTCGGCTTGGAAGTGTAGGGATGCTGATTGCTTCGGTGAGTAATTGAAGAAGTTTGTTCACTCCACGGATAGCGAAAAGTCATGCGGGCATCTCTAGACGAAATGTATCTCACTCTATGATTACTCTGAACATGTGATATGGAATTTTCGTCAAGTTTGGTAGGCTAATAGTAATGGGTCTTGGAAATACTTGACACCATTAAAGACTTGGGAGTCTCAGGGAGAAAACGAGGAACATCACTACGACTAGGGATACCAACTTTGACTAATTTACGTTTTTTTCCCCTCTCCCTTGCTTGTAGCAATGATACTCTGAAATTCAATAGGATTTAACTGCTATGTATTTGAATCGTGCTACTAGCCCACTCAAAGGATACATCGATCTCTCGAGACAATGAATATTCTATATTTACAAGACCTAGGTTTAATTCTCCATATGAATTTACGTCATTTTCGGTCCTATTTTTCAATTCTTAGACGCGGACCACTCTGTGCCTATCACTGTCAACTTCGCTTTCCTTTTCTTCTGTGACTACACGCACTGGGAGATAATTCACCCCTTACCCCGAGCAGGAAAGGAACCGCCGCCCCTAACAGTTGCCAGGAAGACGACGACGACGGTACGGCACCTAGCATATGGAAACGTTTTAAATGAACAGACCACGGCACGAATTGTCAGAAATACGTTTCTACTGTATCTTCCTTTGTTATGATAAGTCTTGCAGGAGAGCTTACTCTATTTGAGTCCATAAAAATCTCATAAAATCACGAATTCGGATAAGTATATATGTATACACATACATACACATATATCTACGGGTCAATGTTTGCAAGGAAAAATCTAACTTGTAACCTCATGGACTATTCAAAAAAATTTACGCATGTTCTATCTGCTTAAATAGAAGTTACTGAATTATTGCAAGTTTATATATGAATAATCTGATCAGGTACAATTCATGCGGTGCTCTGAGCCTCGGGATTGGGATATTTTAATTTTAATTTTATCTATATTTGTGGATGTTTTAAAGTCAGCACTCGAACGGATGGAAGCGAGAATAATTTCCCAAGAAATACTAACAAGTGTCAGAAATAAATTCTTGAATATAGAATCTATTAATATTGATTGGCACACATTACTCCATATTTACCAAAAAATAGTAATTAAAACCTACATAAGGAGGAGAAGAGGAGGACGGATATGGAATGAACGAACGCAAACACAGAATGAAAGAAACGCAGACACCGATTCCTTAATTTCGTCCAACCCGTGTCTTTGTTCCTCTTGCTCCTCAAGCGTTGCTGTCGTTGGTCCCTTTGCTGGGCCCGGAAGGCGTCACGGACCCCTTGGGCAGAGCATTCAGGAACATCTGTCGGAAAGATCTCCCGGAGTATGGCATCCGGCCTCCGGCACCGGATTTCCTGCCAAACGACGTCCAGGGTTTCACCAGGGAGGTGGCAATGTCGTCATCTCCAGGGAGTGCCAGGTTGAGGGCAGGTTTAGAGGGTGCTGAGTGCAGCTGCGGGGCACCGGCGTTATTCAGCAGCCGGGATGATTCCGACGAGGCCAGGAAGATGATGAACACCAGAAACAGGATGACGAGCTTGTGCGCGATCGCCATTAGAGATCAGATGGAGAGGAAGGAGACCTTGAAGAATTGAATTTTTTTTTTGTTGGGTGGAGAGAGAAACTGTAAGGCTCGAGAGAGAGAGAGAGAGACGAGAGACGATTAATCTGTTAAGTGTCTTGTAGTGATCAATCGGTTGGAGAGGCAATTTATAAAGGGCGGGGAACCCGGAAGCATCTGAAACAGATTTTGGTGTCAGTTGACTAAAATAGTCCTTATTTTCAAATTAATTCTCATTTTGATCTCCTAGAGAAAAATATCTCTTATCCTAATCTTCTAGTATTGATGTGACGGAAAAACACTGATGTGAAAAAAATGTGTTGACTTAGTAAGATTTTCATTTAATTTCTTACACGTTTTGAACCTTGCGTTATCAAAGAAATTATTATATAAATCATACATCACCATCTCACGCACTGCTACATTTACTGTGCCAGTCAAATCTATTCTTAACTTCTCATTCGAAAATTTAATAAAACATGAATAATTCAGACTCGAGTTGGTCTGTCCATAGGTTCGACATTGCGTAAGCTAAAATTGTTTCAGGTGAAAAAGCAGTCGCTCCCAGCTCGGCTCCATCAGTATCGCGAACTCGGAGGACTAACTTGGCTGGCGTGGTGATGTGGGGGCGCGTGGTGAGAGGTGCGGGTGTGGGGAGCGGAGAATCTTTACCAGGTTGGGAGCTGACGTCAGCAGGTTTGACTCGGTGGAACTCCACCCCAGAACAGAGTCCAGTCCACGCCGCGTCCTCACAGTAAAAAAGTAGAAAGTAGCCTCCCTTCCACTGCCTGCAGTCCACGTCTATCCACGTCTAGAGCGGTGGAGGGACTATAGCCGCTTGCTTGTTCGGCGAAAATTCCCTTAGTTCCCATCTCTGACTCTGACCCCCAAGTAATTTTGTTTTAAAAAATTAATAATTTCATTCTCGGAAAGTAAATTTTACGTCACTTAGGTCCTTTGTAAATTTTTTATCTTAGATAACTCTTTCAGATATATATTTTATATCAGTTGAATCTTAAGTGAGTTTGTTATCTTAATTATACCCTTTTAGTGTATTAACTGGGTGACTTATAACTTCAATTAAGTTCATCGTGACTTCAATTAGATCCTTCACAGTATCAATTAGACCTCGTGACTTCAATTAGCCTCCCTTCAACTACCTGCAGTCCACGTGTAGAGCGGTGGAGGTAACTTTAACCGCTTGCTTGTTCGGTGAAAATTCCCCTTTAGTCCCCACCTCTGACTCTGACTCCCAAGTAATTTTGTTAAATTATCGAGAATCTGATGAAATCACATTATTCTTGAATTATGATAAGAAAATTTAAGCGTTTGATTCTCATTAATATGATGTTGTGCTCTTCCCTTATCCATTTCTAAATGTACAACACCATCTCCTTCTTCTATAATTTGATCCGGAGACCAAGGAGAACAATTTTTATTATTGAAATGGTAAATTTTGTAATTTGCCTAGAGATACTTATTATGTGTGAGTAGGATAGAATTTTTACTGGATATGTCTGAAGTAGAAATGCGTCACATCCTCGAATCCGCAGAGGAATTCTCATCTAAGTCCGTTAGATATTTGGATATAACACGCGAAATATAATTTGACTAGACTATATCGTTGCATGCGGGATGTGAATTTGCTGGATAAGAAGTATTGTTTTATAAATGATGGAACGTGTTCGCTGCATCGAACCGATTTTCTTATTACAGTTAAATGATGTGTCATGTGTCCTTGAACCAAAGATACATCGTGCCAGGAGACCGTTACAAAAAAAAAAAGAAAAAATAGCGCCGCCATGGGAAGAATGCAGAGAATGAAGAGAGAATTCAGTAAGCTTAATGTTCTAAATTTAAAATTTTTTTACTCACCTATATCAAAATATTTACTTAAAAAAATGCACTGGAGGCCTCAGTTTGGATGGGCTTCGTGGCCTACGAGACAACATTTGATATCTGAAACAAATCTAAAATCCCGCTTTCTCCGTGATTTTAAGTATTATTCAATTAGACTGATTGCTGATTCGTTCTCTCACTCGCTAGTCTCCATAAACAGGAATCAATCACTCACTCTCTCTCTCTCTTCGCTGCCATTGTCGGGTTCTTGCGCGTTGCTGCCCTTTCACCGGGATGCTCTTCATCATCTCTTCTCATTTTACCACAGTTCAGATCCACCGAAAGGATCAGCGGTTGTCGGCGTCTCTGCGTGGTTCGCGTCTTTGACTATCAGCCGCAATGTCCATTGATCACATGGGAACAGTCAATGGCATGCATATGGAAACGTTTTAATTTTAAATTAATTGTGTGAACTCTCCCTTGTGTCGACATTGCCCATTGGCGTGCAGGATGGGCGACAGTGGAGTTAGATTGTGCGCACACGCCCCGGCACGAATTTTCAGATATACGATTCTACTCTATCTTCCTTTGTTATGATAAGTCGTGCACGAAAGTTTATTCAATCCGAGTTCATAAAAATCTCATAAAATCATGAATTCAGATAATTATATATGTATATATATATATATGTATGGGTCAATGTTTACAAGAAAAAATCTAACGTGTAACCTCATGGACTAATCAAAAAAATTTACACACTTTCTATCTGCCTGAATACAAGCTATTGAATTGTTGCAAGTTTATATATGAATAATCTGATCAGGTGCTGCGAGGGCAAATGGAGAATTCAACCGGTGACCTTGTCAACTGTTCATGCGGTGCTCTGAGCCTCGGGATTGGGATATTTTTATGTTATTTTTATCTATATTTGTGGATGTTTTAAAGTCAGCACTCGAACGGATGGAAGTGAGAATAATTTCCCAAAAAATACTAACAAGTGTCAGAAATAAATTCTTGAATATAGAACCTATTAATATTGATTGGCACACATTACTACATATTTACCAAAAAATAGTAATTAAAATTGGTCAAAAGCTACATAAGGAGGAGAAGAGGAGGACGGATATGGAATGAACGAACGCAAACATAGAATGAAAGAACGCAGAGACACTGATTCCTTTATTTCGTCCAACTCCTGTGTTTTTGTTCCTCTTGCTCCTTAAGCGTTGCTGTCGTTGGTCCCTTTGCTGGGCCCAGAAGGCGTCACGGACCCCTTGGGTAGAGCATTCAGGAACATCTGTCGGAAAGATCTCCCGGAGTATGGCATCCGGCCTCCGGCGCCGGATTTCCTGCCAAACGACGTCCAGGGTTTCACTAGGGAGGTGGCAATGTCGTCATCTCCGGGGAGTGCCAGGTTGAGGGCAGGTTTAGAAAGTGCTGAGTGCACCTGCGGGGCACCGGCGTTATTCAGCAGCCGGGATGATTCCGACGAGGTCAGGAAGATGAGGAACACCAGAGACAGGATGACGAGCTTGTGCGGGATCGCCATTAGAGATCAGATGGAGAGGAAGGAGACCTTGAAGAACGGATTTTTTTTTCTGTTGGGTGGAGAGAGAAGCTGTAAGGCTTGAAAGAGAGAGAGAGACGAGAGACGATTAATCTGTTAAGTGTCTTGTAGTGATCAATCGGTTGGAGAGGCAATTTATAAGGGCGGGGAACTGGGAAAACATCTGAAACAGATTTGGGTGTCAGTTGAAAAAGTCAGCGCTTACGGGCTGGTGCAAGACCAGGGACCCCTCTAGCTTTTGACTAAAATAGTCCTTATTTTCAAACTAATTCTCACTCCGATCTCTTCCAGAAAAATATCTCTTATCCTAATCTTCTGAGCTTTAATGTGACAGAAACAGTGGTGTGAAAAAAATGTGCTCACTTGATAAGATTTTCTTTTAATTTCTGATCATACCTCACCATCCCAAGTGCTGCTACTTGCTCAAATAGACCAGCTCTGTTGCAAATTTTGGTGGGGAGCTACAGAAGAAAAAAGACACTATTTTGCCCCCAAAAGCTGGGCCTCCCTGTGCACACCAAAAGAATTTGGAGGATTGGGATTTAGGAGGGCTGAGGATCAAAACAAGGCACTACTCTCAAAAACAGCCTGGGCTCTAACAAGGAGCAAAACTACTCTTGCCACAAAAACTATGAAGGCCAGGTATGGGAACTTCCTAAATCACTCAAATAGACATAGAAGCAACCCCTCTATTATTTGGAAAGGCTTGCAGGACTGCAAAAATACATTACAAGAGAACACCACAAGAAGAATAGGGGATGGAAAAGACACAAGGGCATGGATGGATAACTGGATCCCAGGTTTTCCAGACCCAACAGTAGCTGCTCCAGATAACCAAGTCACTAACCCAGGTCTACGAGTCAGTGACTTAATGCTAAATGACCCAAGGAGATGGAACACAGAACTTATAGACCAGATCTTTACGAGGGGAGCATCAGAGACAATCAAAAGGATTCAACTACAACAGCAAGATGAAGAAGATGATTATAACTGGGAACCCACTACATCAGGATCACACTCGGTGAAATCCTTCTACTTGAAAGATCAGCAATTTAGATTCCAAAACATCAATACAAGTCTTTGGAAAAAACTCTGGAGTTTAAAAATCCATGAAAGATACAAAATTTTTCTATGGAGAATGGTGAACCAGTGCCTCCCCTGGTTTGCTGATAAGGAGGCAACATGCCCTATCTGCAAAACAGGCTCTGACCAACCAGGACACTTGTTTTACGAGTGTCCTTTCTATAGGGTCAGTTGGAGGGAATCACCGTGGAAGATCTGGACAATCCCTCATCCAGTGGACTCACTAGTGAATCTAGTGGAGTTTATTATAAACCCTCCCAGAGATTTTACACTTGATGTGATCAATCCTGATAATTTTACTTGCTTTGGGTCTATATTGTGCTACTATATCTGGGAATTGCGTAACAAATCTATGCATGGCTCAGTTGCTCCTAACTTGTCTACATTCATAACAAAAATAAACAGAATCTACTCGGAGCACAGCAGAACATCAAAAGGAAAGCAAGCAGAACAAGATCCAGAAATTCTTACCATGCCTGGTGCCCCGGAGAAAATGCTGGTGTATTCCGATGCCTCTTGGATGAATGGAAGCGCTGGAATGGCGGGAATTGCTGTCGACAACCAAGACAACATAAGCAGTGCCTGGATCGAGAAAAGAAATTGCATCAGTCCATTGCATGCAGAAGCTGAAGCCCTACTCAACTCCACCAGAGTCGCCGTTACCAAATCCTGGAGAAGAGTGGTATTCTACTCGGATTCCCTAACCCTAATCGAAGCCATCAACGGGAACAACCAGGCCAAAGCTCAAATCAGAGATATTGTCAAGGAAATAGAGAGTTACCTGCAACGAATTGATGCTTGGGATTGCATTTGGCTGGAGAGGAAGTCGAATCCTCTGGCAGATGAACTATCAAAGCTTGGACGGAAGGGGAGCACCACAGACCTTTGCTTTCTTGACGAAGTAGATCTCTGTCTTTTGAATATGTTTGCCCGAACCCTAGGTAACAAAACGCAGGATGTAATGACGTTTTGACTATATTATTATATAATATTATTAGTTACTCAGCAAAAAAAAAAAAAGTGCTGCTACTTGCTGCTCTCTTTAGCCAGGTCTGTTCTTAATTTCTCGTTCCGAAATTTAGTAAAACGTGAATGGTTCAGACACAAGTTGGTCTGTCCATAGGTTCGACTTTGTGTAAAATAAAATTGTTTCGGTTGAAAAAGCAGCCGCTCCTAGCTCGGTTCCTTCAGTATCGCGAACTCGGGGGACTGACTTGGCTGGTGTGGTGATGTGGGAAGCGCAGATGCGGGTGGGGGGAACGGAGAATCTTTGGCAGATTGGGAGCTGACGTCAGCAGGTTTGACTCGGGGGAACTCCACTCCGGAATCTCCGACCAGACCAGCGTCCGGTCCACGCCGCGTCCCTCACAGTAAAAAGGTTAAAAGTAGCCTCCCTTCCGCTGCCTGCAGTCCACGTGTAGAGCGGTGGAGGCGACTTTAACCGCTTGCTTGTTCGGTGAAAATTCCCCTCCAGTCCCCACATCTGACTCTGACTCCCAAGTAATTTTGTTAAATTATCAAGAATCCGATGAAGTCACATTGTTCTTGAAAAATGACAAGAAAATTTAAGGATTCGATTGTTATTAATATGATGTTGTGCTCTTCTCATGTCTATTTCTAAACTTACAGCACCATCTCCTTCTTCCGTAATTTGATCCGGAGACGGAGGAGAACAGTTTTTGTTATTGAAATGATGAATTCTGAGTACGATGAGAATTTTTACACTAGATATGTTCGAAGTAGAAATGAGCGACATCCCCAAATCCCCAGAGGAATTTTCTTCTAAGGCCATTAGATCTCTGGACATAACACGCGGAATATGATTCAACTAGGATATATCGTTGCATGCAGGATGTGGATTTGGCGGATAAGAAGTATTGTATTGCAAATGATGGAACATGCTCGCTGCATCGAACCGATTTTCTTATCACAGTTCAATGATGTATCATGTGTCCTTGAAACAAAGACACATCGTATAAGGAGACAGTTCAAGAAAACAAAAAAAGCGCCGCAATGGGAAGAATGCAGAGAATGACAAGAGATCTTGAAAAAACTTAGTTATCGCACACCGAAAAAAACAAAGGGCTCAGTAATATTGCCGACCTTCATTAATTGCGCAGTGGAATTTCATGTCACACAAGTAAGTAGGGCCGGGACCATTAAGGGCGATGGTTCACCAGTTGAAAACTTGCTCCTACGTAATTTAGTAAGTTTAATGTTCAGAATTCAGATTTTTTTTACGTACTTATATCAAAAATCTGCTAGAAAATATGCACTGGAGCCTTAGTTTGGATCACACAGATATATTAAATTATACTATAAATTTTAACGGCATTGATTATTTTGTAGGTTTGATATATTGGTAATTAAATATGAAATTTCAGTATTGCATGGTCTAGTAGTTGGGTTGCCACTGTTAATTTCCTTCCTTTATTCGGAAAAAGGCAGGGCCTTTCCGTAGAGGCCTATCAAGGACGAACGATCAAGGCTGTCCACTTTTGGGCCTCGACCCATCTTCAACCTGCGAGTTCCGAAAGCGGATCTGAATCAAAGCTGAAATCTCCGACAGGGGATCGGCTTCGTGGCCTCCGAGACAACATTTTATATCCGAAACAAATCTAAAATCCCGCTATCTTTGTGATTTTAAGTATTATTCAATTGGATTGATTGCTGATTCGTTCTCTCACTCACTAAACTCCATCACCAGGAATCAATCACTCTCTCTCTCTCACTTCGCTGCCATTGTCGGGTTCTTGCGGGTTGCTGCCCTTTCACCGGGACGCTCTTCATCTTCTCTTCTCATTTTACCACAGTTCAGATCCACCGAAAGGATCTGCGGTTGTCGGCGTCTCTGCGTGGTTCGCGTCTTTGACTATCAGCCGCAATGTCGATTGATCACATGGGAGCAGTCAATTTCTTCGAGCTCATCCCTTTCGTGGTGTAAAATACTTGCTGCGCGCGATAGGTGATTAACTTATTCGGGATACCGACAAGGTGGGTCTCGGAAAGAGCAGCTCGGTTTCGGCTCTAGCAGGTTGAAAACGAGAGGTTGCAGCGTTCACAAGCCCTTAAGGCCCACGTGTCCCTGCACATGGGTCAGAAGAATCTGTGGGTTCCCCGCTTCCTAGAGGTGAACAGTTTCCTTTTCCTGGGTAAGTTCTCATTTTCACTGTTAATGGTAAAATGGGGTTCTGAGAATCTCTTGCATTGTAGCTCTCTTCCAGCATGTTGCTACTGTGATGGTGTCCTTATCTACTGTGAAGCCCCTGATGTGGCCCATATAAACTCATTATCCTTTTTGACAGTCTCTTGCACTCTTAAGTCTAAGCTCAGGCTGAGCAAAAGGGACATGGAACCTTATTTTGGTTGGTGAGCTTTCATTGGTCACGTCCGCATCTTGAACAGTCCTTGCACTATGTACGCATGGCTGGCCGAAACGTAAAACGAAACAAGAAAAATCTACGCAAGTGGGTATGTGCAGTACCAAATCAGCATTATTTGCGGGCCTAACTGGAGGGTTTGATTGATGACTTCAACATTGTTAAATGGGTTCAATCACATGATTGTGTCCCTTTATGCCTATATTCTCCCCGTGAACATCCTACGCACTGCAATTCGTTGTAGGTGCATGCAACTGCTGTTGAACTTGTAGCTTACCAAATGGGTCTTTTCTTTCTGCCTATGTCGGGTCAATTATATTGATGGACGATAGATGTGTATATTCCATCTGCTGACGTCTTTATCAGCAGAAGCTGACCTATCAACAATAAAATTTCATTTCCTCCTCTTTCCTGCAGCAGGTAGGAGAAAATTTACCGCATCACATTGCTGTGAGCAATTGAGGCTGGTAGACCTAGAAGAGATAAGAGAGAGAGGCATGAAGGGACATAAAGAGTTCCGTTGATTAGAATCAAATCAGGAACTTGTTAATCTTCGGTCGAGGGTGATGACACTATATCAAATCCCCTTTTCTCTGAAAAATTTGCAATCAAAATTATAATAAATCAAAAAATGAGTGTTAAACTATTACTAATTAGAGCAATTTTATTTGTGAAGTTACGAGGAGGAGGACCATCTAAGATTTTCTGAGTAGGTATTTAATGGAAGGAAAAGGTAGCATGTCCATAGAATAAAATAATGTGAGGAGTTCAATGAAGGGACTGCTACATTTATAGTGGGTTCAGTTCATGTGGGCGACTCAATGCTGCTGTTTTGCTGAGTTTCACTGTCCTTTTCTTTATCCTATCTCTTCTCTCATTTCTAGAAATGCCTCTGGTTCTGATTCTACTGGAAGAACTAGGAGGTGCGAAAGGTATGGAGGCCATGTGGGTTTCCTTTTAAGTGGATGTGTATAAGCTGCCTTTTGACTTTATTAGGCCTGTGTAAGAGAGATTGCATAGAAGCCCTGCTCTTCGGTTAGAAATCTTATTGTATAATGCACCATCAAGAAATCTAATGTTTCATTTGCAGTGATCTGCTGCTAAAGTATTCAATTGTTGTACTGATCAGAGATTGGCATACGCAACTGAAATGGATCTCAATTATGGGAAGTGCTGGAAATCTCCCAAGGTTTGTGATACTGAATCTACACACAGTGTCTTATGTTAGATCTGAATCCTTCATATATTATTTTCTGCGTGACATTGCAGGAATGGAAGACTCTATTGCTTTTAGCTTATCAAAGCCTCGGTGTGGTCTATGGGGACCTCAGTATCTCACCTCTTTATGTATACAAGAGCGCATTCGCAGAAGACATTCAGCACTCCGAAACTAACGAAGAAATCTATGGCGTTCTCTCCTTTGTGTTCTGGACTCTCACTCTACTTCCCCTATTCAAGTATGTCTTCATAGTTCTTCGAGCTGATGACAACGGAGAGGGTAAGATTTAAGAAATTCTTGCAAAGATTCATTCATGATTGATTCATTCTGAATCCTTATCATCTGAAAGTCATTGGTTTTTATAGAACGAGACTATATCACCCTTCATTTCAATGGCTTTTCAGGAGGGACTTTTGCACTTTATTCGCTAATATGCAGGCATGCCAAAGTGAGCCTCCTACCAAACCGACAAGTTGCTGATGAAGCTCTTTCTACATATAAATTGGAGCATCCTCTTGAGAGTGAAAAGAGTTCTAAGGTAAAGATGTTGCTGGAGAAGCACAAGGCATTACACACAGCTTTACTGGTTTTGGTCCTTCTTGGAACTTGTATGGTGATTGGAGATGGGCTCCTCACTCCTGCTATTTCTGGTAACACCACGAATGCCCAGAAGTTGTGTTGCTATTTTTCATCTGCATCCTTTCAATTTTCTTGACAGACAATCAATTGCTTTTTCTGCAGTTTTCTCAGCTGTTTCGGGTCTTGAGTTATCCATGTCAAAGGATCACCATCAGTGTAAGTGACTACCAGATTATCTCTTAAATTCAATCATATCATTTGAAGCCTTTAGATAGGAAGAGTGAATTATGCTTTCCTGCCATGGCCTACTTTGTTGGCAAATTTCGGAATATCAAAACTGTTGATATAGATGTAATGTGGTTAGGGTACCTGTAGGGTCTAGGCTAATGTGGTTCCATGGGCTTCTGTGGTATTCATGGAGCTCGACTTAGCTCCACAAGTTCAGACCAGGAAAAGAATAAAATAGCTCTATAAGTAGCCTCCCATCATACACTGTCCATATGCATACAAAGAACAATGGACTGGGTTCCCTCTGTTTCTGGTTCTGGGATCCTCACTATTATCCCATATCGCGAAAGAAAGTTGCATGGCCTATTGCATGGGGACCGATCAAATTGCCCAACTTGCAGCTGAAGTACTCCCCACCTGTTCTCACCTGGGTCTAGTTTATTCCATCCTCCTTCTATTGGAAGAAAGCTTGATGATTCTTCACACTGAGTTCGATAGGTCGGTCAGTTAATTATCCTGTCACAACAATGATGAATCTGCCTTTCTAATGTAGAAAACTTAAAGACAGCACTCCAAACACTAATCTGCCAAAAACATTTGTAGTAAAAAAATTGAGAGGATGTCAACCAAGGGATATACTATTTGTTTTACCATCTGGGTCATCTCTATATAGATGAAGAAATGGTCGCAGGCAGATTGCTCACAGTAAATACTAAACCATTTTCTCTTGCTGCAGATGCGGTTGTTCCAATTACTTGTTTCATACTCGTGTGCCTCTTTGCTCTCCAGCATTGGGGAACGCATAGGGTTGGGTTCCTCTTTGCGCCAGTTGTGCTACTGTGGCTGCTTTGCATTAGTGCCCTCGGCTTATACAATATATTGCAATGGAATCCCTACATCTATAAGGCACTTTCTCCATACTACATGTTCAAGTTCCTGAGAAAGACGAGGATGGGTGGATGGATGTCCTTGGGAGGAATCTTGCTGTGCATAACAGGTATCCTTATGAAGCCATTGACCAAAATCATTTCCTGTTGACCATGAGGTTTTCCATGGGACAAACGGGAAGCTTTGGAGAAATAAAATTTTATACCAAGCAAATGGAATCTTAAACTTTTGAATGCAGCGTGCCTTCACATTTTATCGGCCAATACCATAAATACTCTGGTATTTTTGCAGGCGCTGAGGCTATGTTTGCTGATCTTGGTCACTTCTCATACTCTGCAATTCAGGTACTTGTTGGGAAAATTTTGTTCTTTATCGGGAACTTATCTAAATTTTGTTACTGACCCCAACAATTTCACACTTCCCCAACTGTAGATTGCTTTCACCTTCCTAGTTTATCCTGCTCTCATATTGGCATACATGGGCCAAGCTGCATATCTATCAAAACACCACCACACCATTCATGATATCAGTTTCTACATCTCGGTTCCTCGTATGGTTCTGCTCCCTTAGTCCATGTTCTGCTCTTTTTTTTTTTTTTAAAATACTTTTTTTCTTAAGAAATACAGCACTAAGGAATCACAGCTTGTATTGGTACAGAAAGTGTTAGGTGGCCAGTCCTTTTGTTAGCAATCCTGGCTTCCATTGTCGGGAGTCAAGCGATCATAAGCGGGACCTTTTCGATTATCAACCAGAGCCAGTCCCTTGGTTGTTTTCCTAGAGTGAAGGTCATCCACACATCTGATAAGATACACGGACAGATCTACATCCCGGAGATCAATTGGATGCTCATGATCCTTTGTGTTGCCGTGACGATTGGCTTTAGAGACACAAAACATATTGGAAATGCCTCAGGTAAGATGGGCTGTCGATATCTTCTATTGAAATTGGTAGAAGAGAAATGCATCAATAAAATTTCTTTTATGTTAATATACTATGCAAAATTTCCTGATATTAATTGATCATTTTATTAATAACATGGACAATAATATCAAGCATAGCAAACTAGGAATCATGTTTATCATCCTAACATCTTCCTTGACCCATAAGTTGATTATACAACACTTGATGAGGAAACTTATGTAGAAGTTAATCCATTTTTTACAACTCTTCCCCCACAGGACTGGCAGTGATGGCAGTGATGCTAGTAACAACGTGCCTGACTTCATTGGTCATCGTCCTTTGCTGGGACAAACCTCTGGTCTTTGCCTTGCTTTTCCTACTCTTCTTCGGCTCAATAGAGCTACTCTACTTCTCGGCCTCTCTCACCAAATTTACTGAAGGGGCGTGGCTTCCAATCCTCCTGGCCCTCTTTCTCATGACTGTCATGCTTGTTTGGCACTATGCCACCATCAAGAAGTACGAGTTCGACCTCCACAACAAGGTCTCACTTGAATGGCTCTTGGCCTTGGGCCCGAGCCTTGGGATTGCTCGAGTACCTGGGATCGGGGTAGTCTTCACAGACCTAACCTCCGGGATACCTGCCAACTTCTCTCGGTTTGTCACCAATCTCCCTGCCTTCCATCGGATCCTCGTATTTGTTTGCTTAAAGTCGGTACCTGTCCCACATGTGCCCAGTGCAGAGCGATACCTTGTGGGCCGTGTGGGGCCGCCAGAGCACCTGTCATACCGGTGCATAGTCCGCTATGGGTACCGAGATGTTCATCAAGATGTGGATTCTTTCGAGTCTGAACTTGTTGACAGGTTGGCAGAATTCATACACTATGACTGGCATAGAGGGCAAGGGGGTTATAATGGCAATGATGATAGCCTTGCTTATGAAGATGATAGATCACACATCTCCAATCGGTCCTCTAGCGAGTGCAGGTTGGCGGTGATCGGGCCTGCTTACGAGATGGACAGGAGCCTGGACCCATCAAGTGTGTCGATAGGGTTCTCTACTGTCGAAAGTCTGACGGAACTCACTGAGATGGAGCCGATCGGCATATCAGGGAAAAGGGTGAGATTTGTAGTTCCCAGTTATGCCTCCGAAACAGGTGAAGTGACCGGGCCACGAGAGAGGTGGCGGGAAGAGCTGGCTGATCTGCTGTCGGCTCGACAGTCAGGGACTGCATTTATAATCGGGCACTCCCATGTTAGGGCTAAACAAGGATCATCCATATTCAAGAGAGTGGCCATTAATTTTGGTTATAGTTTCCTCAGGAGGAACTGTAGAGGGCCTGATGTGGCACTCAAGGTACCGCCGGTGTCTCTTCTTGAGGTCGGCATGGTATATGTTGTGTAATACAGGGATACATTCCCCACTTGCAAGGAAATACACCATCTTCCATGTTATTTACTTCTTCTTTCGATTGGATTTTATGAGGAAATTCATTCGGTTATTGACATTTGCCGGAGCAGCTCGGGATGGAAAAGACGCCAAGGTAAGGGTACACTTTGTCTCGAGCCAGTATGGCTGTCGAATGGGCTTGACCGAGCTCAATATTTCATCAACTAACTTTCTGAAGCACTTTAGTCAAAGAAAGGAAAAACAGAACATTATTTTTTGAGTTTTTTCTTTGTGTTTAAATCTTTTGTTTAAAATAATATTGCATGATATTTCTTGGTCAAAAGTTGACCGGAAATAAAGGAGCAACAGATATATTTAAATTGGGCTTCTTTTGGGCCCAATTCTGCTGTCCAACAGAAGGGCCCATGGGCTTTTGAGCCCATTCCCTGTTGCTCACATTCTTGCAAGGTAGATCCCCCGCCTATTTAATCGTTTGAACGGATCTGTAGAGGGGGAGCGAGAAAGATAGATAGTCATAGAGAGAGATAGAGAGAGAGAGAGAGAGAGAGAGAGTTTTGAGTGTTCTTGCGCGAGCGATAAGCAACAGAAGTGAGAGAGGCGGGGACGATTAGGAAAGTATCGGCGATCGACGATGGTCGGACCACGTAGCGTTGCTTGGCGGACACACCTGGAGTCGTTTCATTGACGTTCGTGAAGGCGATTGCATTAAGTTCTGGCCCAACCTCGTTTGACGGCAAGGACTCAGGCGCCGTTGGTCGAACTCCGCGATTTCTTCTTCGACCGGGTCCTAGAGAGGAGTTTTGCTGTGGTGAGCGAAAAGCGACAGAAGGGAGAGAGGTAGGGACTAATAGAAAAGTATCGGCGGATCGACGATGGTTGGACCAACGTACTGTTGCTTGGCGGACACACCTGGAGTCGTTTCGTCGACTTTGTTGAAGACGATTGCATCGGGCTCTGACCCGGCCTCGTTTGACTGCAGGAACTCAGGCGCCGTTGACCTCTTCCGCGGTTTCTTCTTCGACCAGGTCCAAGAGAGAAGTTGTCCTGCGGTGAGCCAAAAGCGACAGAAGTGAGAGAGGTAGGGACGAATAGGAAGGTATCGGCGGATTGACGATGGTCGGACCACCGTACGTTCTGGAAGGCGATTGCATACGGCTCTGACCCAACCTCGTTTGACGACAAGAACTCGGGCACCGTTAACCTCTTCCACGATTTCTTCTTCGACCGGGTCAGGTGAGGGTTTCGCATCTACCTCTTCTAATATTACTGTTGACTCATCTCACTATTATCCGCACTAGATGATCCCACTATATCCATACCCTAACTGCTAGTTGTCTGCCCTGATTGTATTCTCCTAACAAGTGGAGTCGACCGATTTCTCATGTTGCAAGAGCAAATTTGAGTTTGAAGCTTGCTCTAGTCTGAACAGTAGGGATTATTAGTTATGTTGATGAGTGCGTGGTATTCATCATTTGACTGTTGTTGATTCGTTAACATGCTATTATTCACAAAATTTAAATTAATTGTAGGCCTTAATCCTTAACGCAAAGACTGATATCTTCAACCCCATACACTCATACGGTCCAGGGAATCATAAACGACATGTTGGGAAGCGAATTTTATTATAGGAGGTACGGATTTGGTCTTTTGGATTATGTGCTGACGGTGGTGTTCTCCTGACTGCAGCAAGTTCCTTAGACGACAAGTCAAACCACGAGGAATAACTCACTTTACTGGAGAAGAGTTTGTCATGTTGTTAGTTGCCTATCTTTCGTTTCAAATTATCGTAATTTGTCAGGTTCCAACATGACTAATATGCTGGTGGTATCTACAATTTTCTACTCCGGTTCTTCAACTGCTTTGCGATCTTTTAATTTTTTTTTCTACACCTGTTCTTCTCAGATTCTGGGGCAGAACAGTTGGGCTGATGACCTTTCTGGTGCTGTTGTTACACAGGCACGAATCAGACTTTCCAATACATAGAGAAGCAAAAGAGGGTGGAGGATGAAGCTGATGTTAGTATGGATCTGCGGTAAAATCAGTCTCTTTCTATATACGCACTGCCCAATGTTTAAGTAACGAAATATGTATTAGCCTTTTTGTCGATATGATGCATCAAACTGTCAAAGTTATCTCACTTTTTCTGTGAAAACGTGATGCATCAATTTTTATGAAGTTTTAAAAATTATATAATTAAAAAATTGTTATAAAATTGTAATTTTTTTTGAAAATTTAAAAACATTAAAATTTGCTCAAAAATTAAAATATTTAAAATGCGATTTTTTGAAAATATATAACAGATTGAAAAAATTTAGAAAAGATGTTTAGAATAAAAAAATTTCTAAAAAAAATAAATTTTTTAAAAATATTTTAAATAAATTATAAAAATATTTGAGAAAAATCTTCGCAAAATTTTTGAATCTCATAAATTTTAAAATAATTTTCACAAGTATAATTTTTTGAAAAAATAAAAATTCAGGTCAGTAGTATATTTCAAAAAGAAGTGAAAGAAATTGAAACATTTAAAAAATTTTCTTTACCATATGTGTAATTGACTCTTCTCGAATTTGAAATTAAGCTTATCCTTTTATTTTATTTCTCTCTCCATTTGAGCATCCCATCAAACATTTAAAGACTCAATGCATAATCAGAACTAACAATTTCTTTAAACACTGTGTAATGTTCTCCTTTGATTCACAACTCTCCAATCCTCTTCCATCGTCTGTTTTCTTCATCTCGGGGTTCATCTATTGATAAATTCACCCAAATAGAGAAGGCGGGAGATAGAGATAGCTGGAGAGGAGAATAAGGTGAAGAGCATGGTGACGATATTAGAAGGCTTGGGAAGTTGTGTGTCAAAGGAGGAGGTTGCATGGGGTTTGAAGAAATTGGCAGCTTTGATAATGAGCTGTGTCTTTAAATTTTTGATGAAATGCCTAGTGTAGAGAGAAATTAGATAAAAGTGTGAGTTTAATTTCAAATTTGAGAGGAATCAATTACACATATGATAATATTTTTTTAAATATGTCACTTTCATATAATTTTGATATATTCATTGGAAAAAACTACTAACTTGAGTTGCTATTTAACTTAACTTTATTTTTTTAAAATTTATTTGAAGGTTTAAATTTTATCGAATCTTTTTATAAGTTTTTTGAATTTTTACATATTCTTAAAAAATTAATGTTTCTTAAAATTATGTATAATATTTCACTTTTTCTTTATTATTTTGTAAAAGTATTTATAACTGTTAAATAAATTTTAATAATTATTTTTAAATTTTAATTAAAATTCTATCATTTTAAATTTGTTATAACATTTTTTCTAATATTTTTCAAATTTTTATAATTTCTCTTATTTAAAACAATTCGAAGTTTTCTAAAATTTTATGTTTTTTGAACTTTTAATATTTACATATTTTCAAATTTTTAGGTTTTTCTTGGTCAAAAGTTGACTGGAAATAAAAGGAAAACAAATGCATTTAAATTGGGCTTATTTTTTAGATTTCTTTTTAAATTAATTAGAAGGTCTGAATTTTCTCGAATCTTTTTGTAAGTTTTTTTAAAATTTTTACATATTCTTAAAAAACTAATATTTCTTAAAATTGATTTATACTTGTTAAATAAAATTTTAGTAATTACTTTTTAATTTAATGAAAATTCTATATCATTTTTAATTTTTATAACATATTTTCAAAGAATTTCTACATTATTATATTTTCTCTTATTTAAAACAATTCCAAGTTTTCTAAAATTTTCAGTGTTTTTAAAATTTTTAATGTTTATATATTTTAAAAATTTTTTAAGTTTTTCTGAGCCAAAAGTTGACGGCAAATGAAGGACAACAAATACATTTAAATTGGGCTTTTTTTTAAAATTTTTTTATATGGTCTAAATTTTCTCGAATCTTTTTCTAAGTTTTTTTTCATTTTTACATATTTTTGAAAATTCATATTTCTTAAAATGTATAATATTTCACTCTTTCTTTGATTTTTTGAAAGCATTTATAATTGTTAAATAAATTTAATAATTATTTTTATAACATATTTTCAAATATTTTCTACAGTTTTATATTTTCTCTTATTTAAAACAATAGCAAGTTTTCTAAAATTCAGTTTTTTTAAAATTTTTTTAATATATTTACATATTTTAAAAAATTCTTAAGTTTTTCTTGGTCGAAAGTTGACTGGAAATGAAAGGACAGCAAATACATTTAGATTAGGGCTTATTTTGGGCCCTTTTCTGCTAAGTCCAACAGAAGGCCCCGTGGGCTGATCAGGCATGCCACTGATTTCAACACTGTTTCTTTTATTGTCGTCTAGTATAACTGAAATTCTTATTTATGAAATCCAATATCTATTGTATTACCTCCATCATTTTGATGTAACTGACGGAATATATTCTCATATGCTGTCACTGCTTTCAATTATTACCACAAAGATTTTTCACCACATTTTCTCAGTAGATGATTCCTTTGAATGGGTAAACTCTCTCTTCCTTGATTTTGGTCGGTTAATGTTCCTCAAGACATGCTTTCTTGAAGACCTTAATGTTGAGGTAATGGACTGTTACTGAACTGCATCCTTGCTTTCTAAAATGATTATCCACATTATTTGATCAAATTAAGCTCCAGTACACTTTTGGTGTGCTTATCATATACTAATCATTTTCATATAGGTGGAGGGACAGCTTCTTGCTTATGGATTGAAGGCGCACCCTACTTGCAAAGCATATTCTTATCCATAGGTAGACATAGGTATGCTGCATTGTACTGGAATGGAGCATCTGACATTGAAACAGATTAGCCAATTGAAAGCATCTTCATTTTTTCTACAAGTTATCTGTTTTACTGACCAGCCTCTTTAGAAGAAACTCTTTCTTCTTGTTCATTTTCCGCTTGCTAGCATTCCGTATTGTATTGTTTTTATATTCATGCGCCCGTTGTATTTAATAGTTGTAACTTCACTATTGCTCACTTTAATAAAAATACACTTAGATATTTGTCATATAAGTAATCTATTACGTGATTTTAATAAGAGATTCAGAGCTATTATTCTTTTTGTCCAATTGTTACTTACTCAAATATAACTCCTACCGCAAAAATATTAACATTATTAACGATCCACCTCCCTGTAGCGGAGTGTGGGTTGTTGCACTAGTTTTATACTAAAGGAGAGTTCAATGTAGAGAAATATAGGTTTTTCTCAGCTTTTATTTGGAGGAATGTAGTTTTTAGACTTATATAAAATTCTGTCCTGCAGGATAATACCTTATTTGATTCTATCATCCTCGGGCAAGTCATGTTCGAATTGCAGAGGGTTGAAGGTTTGTTTTGCCTCAAAGGGCAAATTCTCTGCAACTAACAGGTATATATAGTTTATACTGTCATTGTAATGTACCAACTTTGATATTGAAATTGGCCTGGGTTGCTAGATCAGTGTGCTGGTTGTCTATTAGCATTGTTTTCACACATTATAGAATTAGATCGTCCTTTTAGCATTGTCAGTGTAATTTCTCTGTTCAAATGTGCCTTTTACAGGGAATATGGCTAAACTGTCTAAGCCCTTTTCTGTCAAGTCCATCGAGATCGGCTTATCTGTGCCAGATTGATAAACATAGAGGATTGAAGTGAGGTCTCTGTCACATTATTCTTAACATCTGCAAACACTTGCTCTGAACGATCATGTTTTCCTGCTATTGACTTCTAATTTTTCTCAAAGCACGAATTTTATGCCAGTACCTAGAAGGTACATATTTTAAGCCTGGTTATTATGAATATGCAGTAGACATGATAGGAGGTACTGATTTGGTCTTTGGATTATGTGCTAAGGATGGTGCTGTCTGGAGAACTATTAAGTACAAATGCTTTTCAATCTTCAGTGGGTACTTCACCTGATATTTGGATTTGGCAATGCCAACTGTTCTAGTAACTAGTAAGTTCCTTAGACGACAAGTAAATCCATCAGGAAGAATTCATTTTATTGGAATATGCTCTTAGTTTCCTATCTTTCCTTCCAAATTATCGTAATTGCTCAGGTTCCAGCATGACTAATATGCTGGCGGTATCAGCAATTTTCTGCTCTGGTTTTTCAATTGCTTTGCTATCTTTTAATTTTTTCTATAACTGTTCTTCCCAGTACCCAGGGCAGAATGCATAGGCCGATGACCTTTCTGATGCTGTTGTTACACAAGGAATGGATGAATTTTTCCAATACATAGAGAAGTAGAACAGGCTGGACGATGAATCTGATGTTAGCATGGATATGCAGGAAAATCAAAGTCTCAGGTCACCATCTCTCTCTCTATATATGCACTGTACATTGTTTAAGTAACGAGATATGTATAAATTTTTCGTTGCTGTGATGCATCAAAGTTATCTCGTGCTTTTTCTGTGAAAATGTTTTCTAGGACTTTGACAGTGTCCTTGACAGTGCAGTTGTTTCAGGGTCATCATTTTATACTGCTAACCTGCGTCTGTGAAAATGTTCGTCTTTTGACCTGGACCAGTCCATCATGATTGTTGTCAATCTACTGCACTGTTATATGAATCTATACTAGCAAAAAATAGGTTTTAGCATGATAAACACAATATAGGGAATTTGCACATTGTTTTTTCTTGCCCCCCCATTGTACTGCCTTTATCATCAATAACATGACTTAGCTATTAACCTGTCAATTTCTGTTCTTATTTAAAAATAATTTCCATATCATTGTTGGGTAAAGTATTGGCTTTACAAACTCTGCATCCTTGTTTGTTTCATAAATCTAGCAATGCTTCTACAGTATGTTGCATAATCTTCTAGAATAAAAATTTCTGAAAGTAACTATGTAACATAAAAAAAAAACTCTTTACCACGTGTAATTCTCTCATCTCGAATTTGAAATTAAGCTTATCCTCTTGTCTTATTTCTCTCTCCACTTGAGCATGTCATCAAAAATTTGAAGACTCAATGTATAATTAGAACTACCAAATTCTTTAAACACTCTATAACCTTCTCCTTTGATGCACAACTCTCCAATCCTCTTCCATCGTCACCTTCACCTTGGGGTCTACCAGGCTAACCTATTTCTTCTAATCTATCGACCAGTCCACCGAGATAGAGAAAGCGGGAGAGGAGAATAAGGTGAAGAACACAGTGAAGATTAAGGAGGCTTGGGAAATTGTGTGTCAACGGAGGAGGTTGCAGATGGTTTGAAGAAATTGGCAGCTCTAATAATGAATTGTGTTTTCAAATTTTTGATGAAATGCCCGGGTGTAGAGAGAAATTAGATAGAAGTGTTGAGTTTAATTTCAAATTCGAGAGGGATCAATTACACGTATGATAATATTTTTTTGAAAAAATATTTCACTTAGATATATGGCTTTAACTCTTCGTTAGAATATTTTACCAACTTGAGTTAATTTTTTTTTAAAAAATCAACTTTATTTTTAGAGTTTCTAATTTATTACTTTTTTTTAAAATTTATTAGAATGTCCAAATTTTCTTAAATTTTTTTCTGTCTTTTTGAATTTTTACATATTCTTAAAAAATTCATATTTCTTAAAATTTATGTATAATATTTCACTTTTTCTTTGATTTTTTTAAAGTATTTATAATTGTTAAATAAATTTTAATAATTATTTTTTAGATTAATTCAGTTTTAATTTTATACATATTTTTAAATATTTTCTACACTTTAAGTTTTCTAAAAATTTCAGTTTATATTTTCAAATTTTGTAAGTTTTACTTGGTCAAAAGTTGATTGGAAATGAAAGGGAAACTTATACATTTAAATTGGGCTTATTTTGGGCACATTTTTGCCAAGTCCAACAGAAGGGCCCATGGGATGCTAAGCCCATTTCCACGTGCTAACATTTTGAAAGGGAGACCCCAGCCTATTTGATTTACCTCTTGAGAAAAAAGAGAAATTCCCCCGCCTATTTAATCATTTCAACGGAATTTTTAGAAATTTCAAATAAGTTTCTATTTTTTTAATTTAGTTGAAAGTCTACATTTTTCTTCAATTTTTTTCTATGTTTTTTTTGAATTTTTACATATTTTTTAAAATTAATATTTCTTAAAATTTGTGTATAATATTTCACTTCTTAAATTTTTTTGAATAATTTATAATTGTTAAATAAATTGTAGCAATTTTTTTAAATTTAATTAAAATTTTTATAATTTCTAATTTTTATGTACATCTTCAATTATTTTCTACATTTTTAAAATTTTCTTTTTTTTAATCATAAGTTATCTAAAATTTTCATTGTTTTCTAAAATTTTAAAATATATATTTAATGTTTTTATATTATATTTCATTTTAAAATATCATGTTAACATGGAATATCAACCTTTATGTGGTGCTCATGTCAGATTGTCGAGTCCGTAAAAATTAATGACGATAATCTAAATTTGATAATTTGTACCAAAAGTGATATATTTTGAAATGTTTTGTGTTATCAACCATCAAAAGAAATGTTTTTGTATCAATACAAAACATTTCAAAAAATTGTTATGCTGCCAATGCAATCTGCCCCTACTACGTTAAATCATTTCTGGGAACATGATATTCAAAAAAAAAAAAAAAAGAAGTTAGTGCCGTCCATTGTAAAATACATTGTAACCGTACAATCATAAGAAATCGGGTCCATCTTTCTCATTAATTTTGTGAAAACTAGAATTGGTATATGTAGGCTTCAGCAAGTTTGCATCCTGGAAGTAACTTGAATTAAACCTGCAATTAACCTCTACATACAAAATTAATGTTGTTGCTTAGTAATGAACATTTCGATACTGTATATGTCTTGCTAGCATTAGTCATGTTTGCTGGAAAAAAAAATGATAGAATACTTATATTTATTTAAATCCAATGAGTTGGATAAAGGATCTGCTAGCATTTTTAGTTCAGAATGCACTATTCTTAAGCAGAATGTCCTTATTTCTTGAACAACATTAACAGACTGTATGTATATTGAATTCAAAGAATTATTATCACCATTTGGGACGGTGGTTATTGTTTCTTTCATATATATATAACTAGTGTTCAACAAGTGCCTAATAGCTCACACTTGATTATTGATGAGACTCACTATATTTAGGACTCTCAACTCTGTTGGCATTGATACTGCAGTGGTTATGAAGGATTTGATTGAGTCACAAAATATTATCTTATTTCTTATTAGTTCATTCTGCATCATTTTTTTGGGGAGGAAATTAACTTGTGAAGGCTGTTTTGTTGAAAGAGTATACACAGTCACTTAAATCACTTTTCTTTAAGCTGATAGTTAGCTGCTCATGCTTTCAGATCGAAAGTCAAATATTTTGTCATCTGATTTAGTTATATCATTCCAACTGTTCTCAATGGCTTGCAAACAAGCTATGTGTGTCCTAGCTACCATTCAAAAGGGTGCTCTGCTGCTTCTTCGTTCATAGATTTTAGGAGAGTAAAACAAACATGGTATTAGAGACTCAACACATAATGTTTCCATCACAAACATCTGATGCCAATTAAGTGTTCTCTATTCTATTCGGCTGATTTGTAGTTAGTTGTTTTTTTTTTTTTTGTGGAATATCAATTTTGCATTATTTGTTCCTTTTATACTAAAAGAGTGTGTCAATGGAGGATGGAGAGAGCGAGTACACAGGTGCTAGTATGAAAATCCAGGCTTTTTCCTGTTCTTAATAGGTGCTCTGATTGATTTCAGGACTGAAGGAAGTTCAGGAGGAAGAAAAGCATCAGATGGTTAGCAATGTATTCAGCATGTTGCTTCGAAGTATGTCAATTTACATATTTCCTCCTCCATAATATTGCTTATCTTCTGCAAATTTTCAGACTGGTTTCTAGGTTAAATCTGTTTCCTGGAATGAAGCATCTTGATGTGGCAGGGGGAATCAGTTAGTTATCTTTCTGAAGGTGTTGTTTTGAAATTTCTATGGTCTTTTATTTCGTGTACTTCATTTGAACTTTTATTTCGTGTACTTCATTTGAGCTTTTATATCCTCATAGCTGGCAAAAGAAATCCTTCTCCTCTTTTCTTCCCTTTTCTCTTGGAACTCTTATGCCTTGCAGTGCTCGAGAAGAACCTGTAGATTGACTGGAATGAAACTTTGGGGCAGTTCCAAGTCTTTTCAGAAAGCTTATTTGGTAAGATCTTGGGGTGTCTCTGATATTGCTTGCAAGTGGAAATGCTTTTCAAGTATATAGCTATGCATGCTTAATTCCATAGATTCCTATAAGTGGCTCTATTTGGTCTTGCCTTGTGAAAGGAGTCATGACTCAAGGTCATTTATATGCATTTAAATGCCGATAAAGGTATTTAAGAAAGAAGTGGAAAGAATGCTTTTCAAGTATATAGCTATGCATGCTTAATTCCATAGATTCCTATATGTGGCTCTATTTGGACTTGCCTTGTGAAAGGAGTCATGACTCAAGGTCATTTATATGCATTTAAATGCCGATAAAGTTATTTAAGAAAGAAGTGGAAAGAATGCTTAAGGAGCATAGCTTTGGTTTGTTTCGTCACAGATCTATAAGCCATAACACATTGGTACAGCTTCCCACTTTAAAGATCACTTCAGATTTGCATATCTCTTTTATTTGACAAAGATATTGCAGATGAAAGTATAATAGTTTCTTTATTCATCAAGGTTATAGAAAACGTCTAGCTCTGTTACTTTTCTTATGTATTTTTTGTCCTTCTGTCCTTTTCGTGCCATGAGTTCTGCATTCCTTTCTGGTTTTTCCTTCTGATATTGTAGTGAAACAACATATGGCAAGGTTCCCACATTTCCTTAGCATACTTGGGTTTCTTTGCGGATGAACCAACCTGTAGTGATAATGAATTGACCATCATAATGAGGTTGCAAGTTTGATAGTGACCTGAAGTTTCAGCGTTTGATTCTCCCTTGGTTTATTGCTTGCGTGCACTTGTTGTTCATGTTAATGCTTGAGTGCAGCTTCATTGTGTCCTGAGATTTTGATCATGATTTCTCGTCTTTATTTGCCAACTTGATAGGTGTGGTATTGGTTGTTCTCTCCTTCTTCGACAGTTTTGGCTGATGAAAATGCATTAGCAACTTCCTTTTCACCATTATCTGTAGATTTTCATTGAGCATTTGGTAAAGTGAAGACTCCGCATCCTTGGATCTCTATGGCTCATTCAGGTTTTGGGTCTCATAACTTCTCTTCTGCCCCTTTCATTCTTTTTCTTTACATTCCTACAATGACCAATTGTTCTTGCTGTAAAAGGTTTTAGGCCTTTCAATCTATGGAATCATTCTTGAAGGCCAAATCAGATGGATGTATCCATCCCCATCCCATATCTTATTGTTTTTATTTGGTATTGCAGCTTATGTCTCTATCTAGTCCCAAGATCTTACCCTGTGCACAAGTATGTTAAAAGACAGTTTCGTCGATTCTATATACTTGCCCTATACACCAAGTTGATTTTTATTCCATTGGCAGATTGTCTTCAAGACATGAGAAGAATAAGAATGCAAAGAATAGGAAATCAAATTCTTACATTTCGCTGCAGGAAGAGTGACAATAGATTAATAGTAAGGTATTTTTTGTTTATTGAGATGCATGTAATTGTATAGGATTCTGGGTACACGGAGTTCATTTTTAACTGTTTCAATAGATTTATTTGGGATTTGTTAATCCCCACCGAAGGATAATGAAGTTCGTATGGTGCCCCCACAAACATATCTTGCAACAGATTCACAATAGCCAGCTAACATTTTTATAAGTTTTTTTCCAGTAAATACATCTATCTAACAAGAAGCTATTGGATAAACATGTAAACCATGTTGGATAAGCAAGAAGTTTTTTTCTGGTTTTATCCATCCATTGCATCTTCGTCTTGTTCTTCTCCTCCTTATCATCATAATCACTATCTATAATTAAAATCTGTCTTCCATATCACTTTTGTCTTACTATTATTATGCTATCTAAATTTGAAATCTCTCTTTCCATATCAGAATTAGTATTCCCCATTTAATTTAATCAAGTTATATTGCTCGTGATTTTTGCCTATTTAGTTGCATTAATTTTGGCAGCAAATCAGTAAAACTATCCATCCATTACATCTTCATCTTATTTATCTACATTTGATATCTGTCTTTTCATATAATCTTCGACTTATTATTATTGATATTGACATTTCAAATCTCTCTACCCCCATTTAATTTAATCACCTTACTTTATATTGATCTTGATTTTTTCCAATATGGTTGCTTTAATTTCGAAAGAAAATCAGTGAAACTATCCATCCTTTACATTTTCATCTTATTATTATTATGACTATCTACATTTGAAATCCGTCCTTCCATATCATCTCTGTCTCTCTTTTTGTTTTTGGGTTACTGTAACCCATCTTACTCCTCTTAATTGCTTCGGTGGGCACGTTGCTGTGGGTGGTCCATCTGTGCGACCCCGGAACTCTATCGTGGCGAATCAGTCGCTGCTGCACCTCTCGTTGCAACCAACAAATTTGAGATCCTAGTTGACTTTAAGTAAGAACCCATGTTTCTGTTAATTGTTTGTATAATTTGTAGTATTGTGGTTTCTGGAATGGAATGTGGGTGCGCTGTTGGTTTTTATGAAGGGGAGGTTGCGCTAACATGGAAGTGATAATTTTTTCCCAGTTCATATGATTGGCTAGGCAAACTCTGTTAATTCCTTACACAGAATGTATAGTTTTCTAAGCCTTTTATTTAAATGAATTCTAGATTTCGACTTAATGTAATTTGTTTGTGTAGGATAGCTCAGCCATCGATTATGCTGTTCATGATAGAGTTCTATTCCCATATCATGCAGTTGAAGGTGGGTTTTGCCTCAAACTGCAAAGAAGCTCACAAACAATTATAGTTTCTTACGTGATCATGCATTCTACAGTTTTTAATTCATTAAGATACTGCCACTCTCTTGCAACAACTCAGGTAAAGCCACTAGACAAAGTATTTGTTTTTAGCATGAGATCCTTTGGCCTACCCATGCGAAACAATGTTTTTACGATCATAAACTTCTGTAGTCAGTCCAATTTAATCTCTTAATATTAATAGGAAAAAAGGAAAAATACTAATCTTATCTTCTTTTTGTTGTTTGTGGTTCTAATAGGCTATCAAGAAGAACAAGCTATTAGTCTTAAATTAGGACACCCCGATGCCATACCTTGGGGAATAAATGAGATTTCCATGAAGCCTTAATGTCGCTAGAACACTTCTTTTCTTGAAAGAGGATGGGAGTTTGAAGCCGTTGGCGATTGAGGTGAGCCTTCCACATCCTGATTGGTAAGTTAGATTCTGATCCTTTCATAGGAAGCTCAATCTATTTCTTACTCCCTAAACTTGGGTGATCTATTTCTATAGCTTCTGGATTTATTAGAGCTCCTTAGGACATATTCAAGTTCAGTTGATTGGATGGTAGAATATTTGTGAAGATGGGAATAATTTAGAATTAGTTTTTTGGTTTCACCTATTCTAAAGTAGTTAATAATACTTTTCCAATGTCATGAACTTTGTATTTATAATTAGCCTCAGATAACATGTATCAATATAATATGGATGCAAAAGGAATATTTTACATTTTGTGCCTTTTCACTGACTCATCATATGTGCTCTTAGGATACCTAGAAAATGGATAGTTGGGATCAAATAAAAACCCTGAATGGCATCCGTGTAATTTTACACTTTCTCCCCCTGCTTTAGGCTAAATATGGGTGTTGTTTTGATATCCAACTCTTTCTTAATTTTGCTGATTATGCATATTCCAAAGATGCTGGGTTGAGCAATCTCAAAAGCCAAGACCATGGCTTTTAAGAGCCTTTTATTAGCCTTTGAAGTAAAGTAACACGTGATTTGCTTTTGTGGAAATATCTTAATTTGCAAAAATTAATCCTAAACATATTTCTCATCTTCTCATTTATTTCTTATCAGGTATGTTTTGGTGGGATGGCTTTTGGGAGGTGAAATGTTGTGATTTGTACCGATAAGTAATGTTTGAACCTGTTTCCATGGGTCAACTTAATTTTTCTCCCGGCTTCTAACTCTTCGTAGATTGGCAATGATCTCTCATAATTTGTTGGGTTGCCCATCTTAAACTGCTTATTCAAGATAAATTGATTATGTCTAGCGGTTGGTTTTTCAATCTCGACTTTCTCATTGCAATCTCTGACCTCTTAATGGTGGCTTCATCTGAGCTGTTTGTATCTTTAAAGTTCTATACCTCAGTTGGCCCAATTATATTAATTGTTTCCCTTAAATAATTTGCAGTCTAGGCAACAATGTGGACTAGCTTTGATTGGTTACATCTATTCTGTCTCAAATATTTGGCGGAGTGCTGTAATATAAGTACCTTCATTGCTCTTCTAATGCTGTGTACCTAATTTGATCTACTATCTCTGCTCATCTCTGATATTTCCAATTGTTGCAGTTAGGAGTGCTGTGTGAATGTTATTGGGTCGGTTTTCACTTAATATCTACTTTGTTTAATCTCTCTCTTCTCTCTTCTCTCTTCTTATCTGCATGCAGTGTCTCCCCATTTTCTTTCATGTCTACGATGCTGTGTACGATAAGCACATCAAAAGTGTGTCAGAAAGAAGTTTGCTGCTGTTGTATGCCTTCTTGAGTTTGTCTGTGCCTGCTGTAGTCCATTTTTCTTCTTGCTATTTTTTCAGTTGTGTAGGTAGTCTGTATCTGATTTTTTCGCAATTTATTTGGCTTTATTTTTCTGTCGTTTGCATCCCTTTCTCTGACCTTGTCTGTGCTTGCTGCGGTTAATTGTCCTGCTTGCTATTTCTTTGATTGTCAGGGTTCTCTACTAGATTTTTCGTGCCCTGAAGATGGCAGCATGCATAAATCAAAGCTTTTTGGAATATAATTGCTTGCCAGTTTCATTGATTTAGCGTCTTGATTATTGCTAATTTACAATTTGTCTATACATTTTCGTTTTTCATAGTGATTTCCCAATTTTATCGATATATTGATTTGCGATATGTATAAGCATTTCAGAATAGATTTTGCCTATTTAATTAATCGCCTCGGCTTATATTTGTCATTACTTTTCCTATTTAATTCAACAGATTTCACATACAAATTAGTCGATTCATTTATTAGTTTTCAAAATCAATTGTTAGTACAAAAATATCTGATGGTTATTGATCATCTGCCTTACCCGCAGCGGAGCATGAGTCATTATAATAGTTATATTGTAAATGAAGATGTGGCACTCAAATTACGGTTCTAGACAGCAGTAAAAGAAAGTGTATGGGCTTTTGGTTTCTCTGGGATCATAACTTTTTTAAATAATTGTGTTACCTTGTCATGCTCAAAATGGTGTTACCTTGCAGGAGGGTTTGTTGTGAAACTTATATTTAACAACTCAAGTCAAAATCTGGCTTTGGAGGCTGAGGTTGGTCGTCTTCTATTCTCCTTGTCTTCAAGAGAAACATAATAATTCAGTGCGCTTAACATTCATTTCAAATAAAATCTGCAAACACGGGCCCTTTCTTGTAACATTTTTAGTTCATAAAACCTGAATGCTTCAGGAGTGGGCTATGTAGTTTGTTGTGCTGCTTTTATGTTGGACTGTTGTATTGTGGAGTCCATTTTTCTTCCTTGGCATTCTTTTGTGTTATGATTAGAATGCCCTGCGCTAGTACTCTTATTACTAGGTGGTGTAAAATAATCCGGTCACAGGAAACCAGTAAAATAGAAGCTCGGGAGAGTTTCATAGGTGAAGTAACGTATCACTGACTTCTTCATCAGGATTTTTATCTTGGCCTGTACTGACAGGAATAGCACTGCTTCTTGCTGGCTACTATGAGGCTAAGACCTTGCTTTTAAATTTTACATATTGGAAAGGCTAAGACACAAGATTTACCGTGAAAAAATGTCCTCGGGGCAAGTTCTTTGCATGTTAATGTATCCTATTTTGCCATAACAGGTGCAACCTAGGGTGAAGTGATATTGGGCTCTCGTATTAATAATTTCCTTTTGTGGCTGGTGTAGGCCTTTTTCTGTCTGCAGGATGTAGCACATGCCTTGTGTGTGTCAGAGGAACCAAGTAGTCTGGCATCTTGGCCAACATGCAGTCCATTGAAGGTGCCCAGGCCAGACTGCTTCAGAGACGCCGAAAGTGATGCATTAGGGACCACAACGGAAGCCTGGGCTGGACATTGCACCAGCATTGGGCATGGTGGAGCCTTCGCTAAAGATGGGATAGGATACTCTTCAAGTGCCAAAAGGGGCCTCTGATGGGCTTCTGTTCGGCCATAACTTGACGAAGATCGGCTTTTTGTGGGCCATTTCTGTCCCACTTAAGCTTCATAGGCACCTAGGTCGGCTTTGAAAGGGCCGATAAAGATACATCAGGGCCCACAAATAAAACCTGTGCCATTGGGCCTGGTGGGGCCGTCGCCTAAGCTAAGCCAGGTTGCACTCTTATGGGCTATCTAATTTGCTTTTTCTACGCCATAATCCGTAAGGCTTGGAGGCGCTTAGGCTAGTCTAGCTTCAGATGCGTCAAAAATGATGCATGTACTGGGCCGCAAATTGGGCCACCACGCACTTAAGTGGGCCTTGGACGCTGTTCAAGTGCCGCAAATAGGACTAACCTAGACCACTTGAACAGCCTTGTGCCTGGTGGAGGCTTTCGTCCAAGCTGAGTTAGGATGGTTTTAAGTTCTAAAATGCTAAAACAGGCCCTCAAGGGGCATTCATTGTGGCCCATTTTTGGCTGTAAGGCGCTTAGGCTACACTAACTTCAGAGACCTATTATGACACATTGGCCCACAACTGAAACCTGGGCTAGTGGTACCATTGGGCCTCGTAGAGCCCTTTGGATATGCTCAGCTTTCTTGCACTGTGTAAGCGAGAAATGGGCCCTTTAATGGGCTTTATTGAGTAATTATGGGCCAAAGCTCGACCTTGTAGCCCATTTCTGACCTACCTAAGGTTTATAGGTGTCTAGGCTAGGCTACCTTCAGAGGGGCCAACACTGAAATATTGGCCCACCTCTTATGGGCTTTAACTCGACCTTGTAGCCCATTTATTGCCTGCATAAGGCTCATATGCGCCTAGGCTAGCCTGTCGGGGGCCAAACCTGATACATTAGCCCACAACTGAAAGCTGAACAGTTAGGCCGAAATTGGGGTTATCTGCTAAAGCTGGCACTCTAACGGGCTTTTATTGAGCCATAATGGGCCTATACTCTACCTCGTAGCCCAGTTCTGGCCTGAGTCTCATAGGGGCCAGTTTAAGAGGGGCCAGAACTGATGCATTAGCTGGGTCATTGGGCCACCGTTGGGTCTGTGTAGCCCTCGCCTAAGCTCATCTTGTTGTGGCCCAAGTCTGGCTCCCAGTCCCTTTGGCTAGGCTAGCTTCAGAAGGGCCGAGAATGGCCATCATTGAGCCTGGAAGAGCCAACGCCCAGGTGGGCTAGAATGCATTGTTTAGGGGCCAAATTAGACCCTCTAATGGGTTCCCATAGCCATAGTGAACCCATGTTCGTTCTTTTGCAGCCCATTCCTAAAAAGGAGAATGGCACCGGAATCAACCTTATATGGTGTGGCACGGGAAGCAGTAGGGAGGCCTAAGCCCACGAATGAATAATCCCAGCTCACATTGAATGAAACTGCACGTAGACCGAAGTCTTGACCTTATACCCATGAGGTCATGACTCCGTGATAACAGTGGTCTAGGATGATACGTCCCTCATAGGCTCTGGACTTGGACATCCTACTGTTTCCCAGGTCCCTAGGGCGCACACATCTTTCGCCTGTGCAATATTTAGAGAGAGAGAGAGAGAGATTCCATAGCCAGTCTCCCAAAAAAAGGAGGGGAAAAAAAAAAAACCTCAGATGCTAAGCTAAGATAATACATCCCTAGGTAGAAGGGATTTTAACGAGAGAAGCCTGAGAGAGCAACTTCTAGTACCGAATTGCCTGTGCAACTTCAAAAAAATGAGCAACATTCTCCTCAGGAGTACCCACCTTGATACCATGACCAAGGTTTAAAATGTGTTTACCTTTCCCTGCTTTCCTGACAGTGTCATGTATACGGTTGGTGATAAACTCCTTCGAACCGAAGAGGACGCCAGGGTCCACGTTGCCTTGAACAGCAACATCAGCACCAAGTCGTCTTCTCCCTTCAGCCATGTCAACCGTCCAGTCCAAGCTCACCACGTCCACACCTGTCAAGGCTAGCCTCTCGAGCAATCCTCCTGAACCACTGGCATATAGGATTAGAGGGAGATTTGGGTGAGTCTGCCTCACAGAGTCCACGATCCTCTTCAAATAAGGAAGACTGAACTCTTCAAAGTCCACAGGACTGAGCTCAGTGGCCCATGAGTCGAAGATCTGAACTGCCTGGGCTCCACTATCGGCTTGATACCTGATATACTTGACCATGGATGTAGCAAATTTATCGAGTAATGCATGGAGAACCTGGTGCCAATGATTAGAGGTGTATGAGACAAATTAATAAGCCAGTCCCCGAACTGCCAACCTGGCTCGCACAGGAGGATTTCATCTTAAAGATAAGCATATAAAAGACATTATTTTTCTTAAGGGCCATTTAATGAACAACTTCCTAAATAAAACTGCTGGTGAGAAGGAAACACAAGAAGGAAATGAAAATCCTTCACGTCATTCAACACTAGCACCAGTCCCTACCTCTTTGTTATCAGTTGAAAATAATCAATGTATTAGTCAAGCAGATACCTGAGTTAGCATTTCAAACACCAAAAAGCCATCTCCAGGAGAGACACTATACTATATTCATCGAGAACAGCTCCTACAGTGTCAATTTCATCATCTTTCTCAATTTCCTATTAACTACAGTTCAGCACCACAGAGCTCATTGTCATGACATCCGCACAGGATACTACCAATCATCTTGCACTATTGATCAACTTCTATGCATATGAACGGAACAGCTACTTGCTTCCAGTTCAGTAGCAAGAATTGATTTACCCAAAAGCAAATGTATATTAAGAATGTGTCAAGTTACCTTGGGTTGAGAGAAAGCAAGTCTCTTTATCTTTGTGAAATTCTTGGATGAACCACCTTCAACCACATAGGATGCCAGAGTGAAAGGAGCTCCAACAAAACCTAACACTGCTGCTTTTGTATCGACCTACAGAATGGTATCCAGGTGTTGCATGGTCTTATAGTTGTTCATAGTTCATACACTATAGTCCCGGTCGAGACTTCATGCAGTCTGCATGTCCTTGTAAAATAAAACAGTGTTCTCCTTTGCCATTTTACAAAATTAAGATTTCTTATGGTTGCTGCCTCTACAAATCAAGGAAACATGCCAAGTGCGTAGAAGCTATACATGTCATTCTCAGCTCCATTTAACCCATTCAATTGGACACTTAAGTTCAAAGTGGACAGTTGATATTTTTTTTTTTGGTTAAAAGATCCATACCATGCACACTGTAATGTTCAAACTCCAAGGAGTATGATCTCAGGACTCTCTAGCCAAACACAAAAATGAAAGTAAAAGATTCATAATGGAACATGCATCGAGATAGTTTGGATCAATGATCGAGTTTTTTTTTTTTTTAATAAAAGCCAAATATTTGAAAATAGCAAGCTACTTATCTCTTCTCTGCTACTAAAATAACTGTCCATAATGTAAAGCAATACCTCTTTCCTCAAGATGGTCAAAGCTTCCCCAACATACGGAACAGAAGCTTCAGGAATGAATTCTCTCACTTGATCAACATCAGCAGCTGTCTGAATGGGGCTGAATATGATAGGACCCTTGCCCTTCACAATGTCAAAAGGTATATTCATCCCAGAAAGTGGGGTAAGAATGTCTGAGAATAAAATTACCTGGCAAAATGACAATATTAAAAATTGATGAGAACACATAGGTGAGAAATAAGAAGAGTGCTGCAGCCTGGCTGATAAGTATACAAAAGTTAGAAATAAATAACAGCTATGAGAAATCAGCATTTAATGAACTCATTAGGTGATAAAGTAAATATTTAAAATCATTTGAGAAGCTAACTATTTACCCCATCGGGCTTGAAGACATTCCATGGCTGGAGCGATATCTCTACCACAAGATCAACGTTTTCTGATCTTTCACGAAAGGATGGATACTTCTCACAGATGATTTGATAACTCTATAATAAGAAATTTAAACAAAAGAAGCAGGACAAAGATTAGGAATGGAAGTTATAAATTGCGCAGCTAGCAGCTACTACTATCATAAGTAGACAAGAAACAGATACCGCAAGGAAACCAAGAGACTTCACAACAAGGAATTAAACGGCAGTCCTGGGTCACTTAGTGCCCGTGTGCGGTTATCATTATAACCAGCACATTTCAGAGTCAATTTGTTTACAATTTTTATTAAATAATGAATGGAAAAGATGAATATCAGCCGCGATAGTGTTCATATCTCTAAATGTAGAGAATGAAGAATAGGGCTTGCAAATTAAATTTAGCCAGTTTGAACCATCAGTCACCACAGAGATGCTACACATTTGACTCGGATAAAGGTAAATTTTTCTAGGTGATGATTGATCAAATACCAAGCCCAACCTTTACTTCTAAATCAACAACCACAGTTTTGTTGCCAACTTCACAAAAAAGTGAAAGAAGCAAGAGTTCCACAAACGCCAATGATGCAAACTAAGCACATGAAAATAAGTTGAAAATAGAGAACTCAAAATAGACCTGCCTTCATGTACCTCCCTGCCTGCCTCATAAGCCAAACCGGGGGTCTCTCCACATCTTCACCACGAACAGCAGTGAGCAGAAGTGGCTCAGTGGTTTTTGGTTCCACAATAGTCCCTAAAAGAATTCCATGAGAGCTACAATCAATCACCTCGAGACGACTGCAAAAAATGGATTCATGAATTGCCCGCAAACAATTTTCAATGTATGTAATAAATTAAAGTTGCATATGATGGAAGTTTAGATGAGGTGTGGAATTTTGGATGTTTCATTTTGAAGTTTTACCATTTGACGGCCCGTCATATAATAAAGAAACATATTAGGAGGCCCAGAATTCCTTACGTAGATACAATTGAACTTAAATATGGGGGATAGTTAACTCATTACGACAGATCATCGAAGTGCTCTGAACCTTTGGAGCATTTACAAAACTGGAATGCAAGCGAACTCAAGCATACTTAGAAGTTATAACCTTTACTACGGATTAGCCAGAAGCATCACAAAAATTGCAAAGCCCCTGATAGATCTCCTTCTATTTCAGGCCTACCCTAGCAGTAACAGGATCATGGGGGGACCTGAATCCCCTAATATCAGCAGATTAAGTTTGAACAATTGGAATTTCTAAGACCTTCGATGAGTGACAGAGAAAAGGGGATGCCTAGGAAGTGTGGAAAGTGAGAAATCAGTAACTCCACTGCTAGAAATGTGAAAGAGTAACACCCTGAGAACTGAGTCCCCATGGACTATCAAAACAAGTCCAACACAAGCACCCTGGGGACCATTCTGGAATCCCAAAACTAGCTCCAGATCACAAGAATGATCAAGATCTCGTGGAGTGGTCCAAGAATCCCGGGATGCCCCAAATCCCAGGCACCAGAGACATTCCTCTATAAAACACACACAGAAACATGTAAAAGCAAGGCCTAGTATTAGGTCAAGTGAAGCCAAATTGAGATTCAGAGGATTTATGCACCAAAGCGTCAGCAATGAAGCATCAGGATAGGGTTTTGACAAAACTACAATTAACTGCCTAGCAATTTTAAACAATTAATAGTCCTGAAATCCGCATTACAATGCTGGAAGCTCAGTTACCTACAATTACACTGCTCTGATATATTGACCAAAATTTCAAAACGTACCCGTCCATTTAGGTTAGATTTCAAAAACAGTAACATCTGATCATTCCAACCCCAACTGCGATGTTAACAAGTACCTTACTGATTCATTTCTAGTACTCAACCCAAAGTTCGGAAGGCGACGGAGAGATTAAGTCACTCTGTAACCAAATTGGAGAATCTGAACGTCCCAACCCTAACTGATATTTCAACTAGCTCGAGCGGAAGTCAACTCTACTCCTCAACACAAATTTCAGAAGGATTAACGCGCCAAACCATCTCGCATCTCACCATAAAGGAAAGATCCGAGTGCTCCAACTGCGATTCTGACAAGTTTGCGCCATAGTCATCCCTAATCCTCAACCGAACTTCAGAAAATATCAACGCGTCAAATGAACTCGCATTTCAAAGAAACGGAAAACCTGAAACATCCGATCCTACCAGACGAGACAAACTGGCTCCGTGCCAGTGTCGTTTCGACTCCTCCAAATATAAAGACCAGAAACCGAGCGGAAGGAAGATGGAAGGAGTACCTCCGAGAGTACAGTGAATTCTGCTCCGACGTCTGGAGCACGAGGCGAAGCCGGCGGCGGATCTCGATCGGTTCGCCGAGAGAGCTGGGAGAGAAGAAACGGAGGTGGAGGAATAGAGGGAGGACATATTTGACCGCGGAACTTTTAGCCTTCAACTGACGCTCCCCTCCCGCGACGTTCAGCAAAGAACCGAGTGCTTTAACTAACTGACTTCCGAGGGGGATGATAAGATAAGGGCATATCCACAACCCTGATCTCTGGGAGTCCAGTCGGACCCGCTCTCTGCCACGTCAGCTTACCGCCCGCCGTTTCTCTTCTCGCAAAATGCTAAGCTCAACGAAGCGGGATGTAATGTAAAATGAAACACGGCTGACCATCTGCAAATCAGTTGGACAGGGTTCGAAGAGGTTCTCAAGCTTGACTTGGCCCGTGCTCGTGCTCGAGCATAAGACAGGTAATTGATTTAAAACTGGAACCACCGAGCAATTCGCGAGATTACACTTTTATACCGAGGCCATCATCTTGCACTTAGCTAGCGTCAGTTGCACATGATGAACACATTAATAAACTCGATAGCGATGGCGAATCAAGGAGCTCTTATAAGTTTACGTGACAAAAAAGGGAGGATGCCTTTTTCCTTTATAGTTTACAGTAAGGGGAGGTGTAAAAGGTATGATGTCCATACAAAGAATCAAAAAATTGTATCAATGGTAAGCTTTCGTTTCGGAGGAGCTTTCTCAGTGATCTGCTTCTGAAGATCCATGAACGTGGAACCCTTGTTGGCGAATAGTCTTCGGAGGTTAATCACTGAGAGCTCGTTGAAACTCGCTATCGTGAGATCAGCCTGCTCCAAATCGTACCTGCATATATATCTTAAATAAGGCCCTCTCAAGAACTGATGGTTGGTAATATATGTCTAGATTATGAGAGATTTCGTGCCCAAATCGTATCAATGTCTTAGGGAAAACCTACGCCGGGTGAGCTCCTATCAATGCCACAGCCATCATCGTACAATTGTGAGCAGCTGTCACTCCTCTTGGGCCATCCTCGAACACAACGCATTTCGATGGCTTCCGATCCAACTAACATCAGACAGAATTACAATCTATCATATTATTACCTTATCCCCATAAGACCATCTTTCTCATCATGAATGCGCCCATACTCATATATTGATTCTTGATAGATATATTTCATACCTTCATGGCAGCAGAGAGAAATCTATGAGCTATAGATTCCATGCCATCTTCCTCTGTAACTATTGCCTGCAAATCCCAAAACAAATCATGTTAAAATGGCAAAGGCAAGACAGATTCACTGAAAAGGACACCCTTCAAGAAGAGTAAACAATCATATCAAGCATAAGTTGAGTCAGAAAGGGCATTAATCACCAACCTGAAAATACTTGGTAAGACTCATGCGTTCTAGCGCTTCAACCAAGTTTTTCCGATCAAGACTAGACACAACAGCACAAGGAATTCGAGCTGTATGAACTGCATCAAGCCACTCTGCCAGTCCCTCCATGGGCTTTGTTAGCTGAATAGAGAAATATTGTGAGCACGGTATGACTGAATCAGAGAAAAAATAGAAGTTTGGATCAGGGAAGCATGGTCTAACTTTTAGAAGATTATCGTAATACAACTGGGTAAGCCTGGTCTTTAACCTGTTCAATTCTTTTCTTGCTTCATCCCATAACAATACCTGAAAGATATCATACAAAGGTTTGTCATAAAATTTGGTGCAACAAAATGCGACAAGCACAAGAGACTCCAGCAGGTTGCTTCCTGCAGGAAGCAAACAAACCCAACAATATTTTGGAAGTGCAAGTTTGCATGTAAAGTGCGACATTACATTGCGCACATTGCACCATATATTACAGCATTTGGTTATGAGTTCATTGAAATATGAGCAAACATAAGTTATAACTTTACAGTGCAGCTCATAGAGCCTCTACGTCCAAAATATGTGGCATTCTAGTATTATATAAAATTTACAATTATTTTCCTATACTTACTAAACTTTGCAACCAACTTTACATTTTCTTCCAACACCAGAGTCACATGCCTGACCCATTTCACAAGAAAATCTTGCCATGATTTGGACTTCCCCCGTCTTAGCATTTCCTGTAATCTAATAACTATCGAACCAACTGCCCCTTTAATACAACTAAGGAGTGTTGAGTACGTAATCCTTGATGTGGCCACCCACACAAATGTTTTGCACATAGACTTAACTAGATTCATGGGTTGTGTTCATGAGCCTAATGAGCAGGAGAATAAACTTCTCGTCATCAAAAAAAAAAACAAAAAGAAAAAAGAAGAAAGAAGTACAGCTGAGGACTGGGAGTAATGTGCAGTAGTTGTTGACAGTGGCAAGAGAGCAATATCACCCCTATCTCAATCTTCTCTTGAACCATCCAACTGACTTAAAATAAGAAACTGAAAGATAAAGAAATTTCCAAACCTTACACAAAACATGATCAGCACATGCATGAACCATTAATCTTTGCACTCTGGCATCTGCCGGGACATCTTTTCCTGTGTAAAACAGGTGAATGCAGAAGACAATTTTAGTCTCTTTGCATATCCCTCAGCGTCAAGAAGTATCTCCAAAATCCACATTTCCATTTGATTTCAACAAAACTCAGGAGACCAATTTTCAGAGTGATGGAATATTACAGTGAAATTCAATTCAGCTGAAATTGGATTCATTGGTACCTGCAAGATTTTTTTTCTAGGAAATCCTTGCAACATTAAGCACAGCTTACATAGCGAAATGATAGGGGTAAGCTGGATAGACTGCCAATTTTTCTCAAATATGAGTAAAAACCAGCACATACCTTCTTCAACTGCAAGCTGCTTCCAAGCATTCAACTTCAAAGCTCGAGTATCTGCCTAAATACGTCAATGCATGGACAACAACAAGGGTATGGATAATTAGAGGAAGTAAAATTAAGAGCTATCAACAAAATTCCAATTGTGAAAACCCACGCAGCATGATCCAGATTATCAATTGGATTTTAAAGGAAAAGTTTCGTCTAAGCCTTTAAGCAGTGGCAGTCGACCTGCCTCATGGATGGATAGATAAATCTACCAACATGCAATTGAAGCCTCCTATAATGTCACGCACTAGTCTAAAAAACTAATCCAAATATAAGGAACTTACAACGACATTGTCCCAAGAGAATATAAGCCCATAAGCCTCATCTGGTTTCATAGCATAACGAATACGTTGAAGAAACCCTTCTTGCAATCTGTCGTTCAGGAAGTCCTATTGAATAAGGTAAAACAAGTACACATTAAAAACAAGAAAATGCACTCAAGACACCAATATTTCAAGCTGATGCTCAAAGGAGGCCAAAAATCAGATAAGCCAATCACAAGAGAGCTGAAATTCTTGCACACCACATCAATCTTCAAAGGCCCATCTGCTCTGAATGTCTCAAACCCCTCTCCATATTCAGCTCCAATTGCCTGATACATCAACGGAAGAGCTAAGAAAAACATTCCGCTCTCCAATAACAGTAATAGAACATAAATAGGGAAGTATTAGGCTTCTTCTTCTTAAACACCCATAACCACAAACTCTTCAGGGTTCAATTCAGGAAAAATGAAGAAGACATTCAAGATGAAAATTTCCATAAAGGGAATGAAAATTGCCATAAAAAGGCACAGCTTCCCAGTATCTACCTCTTGCATAAAGAGCTTATTGGGGCCGATGGGGAACCCATTGACGAAGCCGCTGTCTTCAGGCCCAGAGGTGCTTCTAATCACGAGGCGATGACGACCCTTGTCTCTATGCTTCTCTAGTCTCTGACGATACAAACAGAGCACGCAACGAGAGTAAATATGAGCCCCAAACGGAGCGGAAAATCAACGGGAGGAGTGAAAGGGGGCTTGCCGGGTAACTGAGCTCGGAAGGTAAGGGGGATTGGGAGAGCAGAGAGAGAGGATTACGGGGAACGAGCCTAGAAGGGGGCCTGAGACTGCTGGAGCAATAGCAGTCCATCGGAACACGGCGCCGCTGTGCTGATTGAGCGAGCCGGCTCTTATCTATAAACGGCGCTGCTGTGTTGATTGAAATTGAGTCGTTTCAATTTGGATTTCTTCGTCATTTTCACTATTTTTCGGAGATTATCGTAACCTGGAAAGAGAAATTATAAAAAGAAAAATTTTAAATATTTTTCTGTGTGGCAGGCACGTGTAACTCGGGCGGCCACCGGTCTCCATTAATCCGTTCGCGGGAATCACCTGGAAGGCCCAGGGAAAGGTCCCCATTCATGAAATGGATATTTGTTCCGAGGTGCAGAAATTTTCTGGAACTTCAATTCTAATCTGATCTCCCTCTCTCTCTGCATTTTTTGAGGTTATTTAATTCTAAATTTATTTTTGAAGATCAATTTATCGACTTTGAATAAAGTCTTTAGATTGGATAAAATTAAAATAAGTTCCCCAGGCTAATACCTCCGAATGATTTTACAACAAAGTGAGTTAAGAATCAAACATGAAAGTATTAGTTGTTAATTTTTTTCAGCTAGTGATATTTAGAAATTTAATAAATATTGACTAATTTTTTAATTTAAGACGGGCTGAAACAGTAAGAGGAATTTTAGGAGATTGCTTAAATCTGCGTTAATATATGGATTTGGACAAAAAGATTTCGTCCCCAACTCGTGGAGCTCGGCCTGTTGGGCCCTGCTAATTTAATGGGATTGAGCCGAGGCCCATGTCGAGATACGAATCTTTAATTTCCTTCTTTTCCGCTCATTCTCGTGCTCACCTTCCTAATGGACTCCATGAATGTTATAAATTCAAATTCCATTGTGCATTCTCAGCTCCAACATGAAGCTCTCTCGACCTTGAGGAGGCAGACCGTCTCACAGCGACCCTGACTTGCCCGTTGCTGGGTCAAGAGAATATGAAATCGGTATTGCCATCTCTTAAGCTTCACGAGAGGATGCCTAGACTCCCTGTAAGGCTTATAAACTCGGCAAAATTCTTGTATATTTGGCAACGACATTTAGAATCTTACATAGATATCCATTATCGATTATTTTGATCGAAAAAGAGATCGAGCACTTTTAATCATCATGATACGTGCGCGCGCGCGCCTACATATATATGTATACGGCATCCTTTCCGTGCATGCGTGGTTATGGAAATTTGACCTATGCAAATAGAGATTTGGAACGAATGTTTGTTTGGTGTAAAGAAGTGGAAAATTGTGTTTTGTCAAACAGAGAGATCAGTTGGATCCAAGACTGGGGAATTTTGACTGAGACCCACGCCCACCATGGGAATCCGAAGGGATCAACATGAACAAAAGTCAATGGTATTAGGAGAAAGACAATTCGATGCAATTATTATCGATCTGACAGTAAGCTATTCGGTATTTAATTTTCGTTCGTGAATTTCATGCGTGCATAAATTCCTCCTATTTCTTTCTGAATTTACGATTTCCCTCGTAATGGGAGATTCGCCAGTTACATACACATTGAGAGTCTAAAGAGATTGGTGGAATTAAAGTCAAGTTGTTGACCGGAGCTGCCGGCCCCTTTGCAGCTGGGGGCATATGGCGGTGGTTTCTCGGGGTTTGGGTGCCCAGAAGAAAAATAAAGAGAGACGGTGAGATGATGTGGAACAAGGAGGCGATGTTTAAGGCATAAAAGAAGGGTCAAACAAGAAGAATTGGATTACAATCTAAGCAAATCTAATCTATATTCATCATGCAGTCCCTTGGTTAAATTAATTATTTGAATCTTTCGGTTAGTCATCTACTTGAGTTAATTTCAGTTTTCCCCCCTCCTTTGCAAGCGAGGCCTATACAACAAGAGTGCGAGGGTCGAGACTGGATCCCATACATAATCTGTGGTACTAAAACAAAGGCGATTACAAGTAAATCACACCCGATTTTACAAGTGGTATCGGGTGAGGAATAAATCTCATGTTGATTAGTTAATAGATTGAAATCTAGTAAAAAGAGAAACAGATACCACCATTTGATAGTGTAGATTGTTTAGTGGACATGGGGTCTAATTTTCTGATAAGTCGGTTGAAATTTTACACGGTATCGGAGTTAATTATCATGTGAACACACATCACGCCAATCCGAGAGTAGAAGAAAAACACGATTAGATAGCCCGAGGACGGAAGAGAGAAACCCTTCTTATGGTCAGTTGTCTCCCTCGCCCAAATACGGAAGAAAAATGTCTGGCTCAAGATTGAGGTCGGTTGTTGTGGGCGGGTATTCGGGGCACACATCAAGTGTAAACATTTCGCCACGTGAGAGTCAGTATTAAGGAATAAAATCCACATTACGAGAAGTAAGATATTGAAATCTAGTTTGTAAGAGAATTGAATATTACCACGTAATATTTCAGGTTTCAAAAATCGATTCAATAATTCCCAAGTGATATGTATTATTGTTCATTTTCTCCCTTCCCTTTCACCACCCACTTTTGATATAACTCTCCCCCGGAGTCACATCCTCAAAGCAATACCTTGTTACCAAAATCTCTCTTCCACTTCTTTCTCGTCTAACTTGCCTATCAGGTTCACCATCAACTTATATATATATTGTAATTAGCCAATAATAAGAGATAGAGATCTAACTTACCTTTAACACATAATTGGGGTTAATTCGTGGGCTGCATCATTACAGGTAAGAGACAGAAGGTCACGGGTACTTTTCTGCAGGTATATTTTCTTGAGAAATTACCGACATGGGAAGATGCTAATGTGAACATAAATTTTGAATTTGGTTTTTAAGATTTTGGGCTTCGCCAGTCAAAATTGGGTAATAGATTTGAATGATAAAAAGTTCACGTTCTATGTTAGTCAAGAGAGTAGATTTGGTACGGTAGTATTGTCCTCGGTTTGAGACCAATAAAAACTATTGTAAACAGTTTTAAATACTGAACGATAACAATGACAAGTAATGAATATAACGATGCTTATCAACATGGAATACTTAATAACACCGTGCAGTTGCTTGTAACCAGCAAAAGAAGAAAAACTGTGCAGTTGCTTGGACACGATAACTAATCGCATGATATAGTTCTTAGGATTAACCGTTTTAGTTTAAGATAATTGGACAATCCGATTTGCAAACCGATGAAAGTATGTCCGAGAAAGGAACTGAGATCATATTATCTTGAGGGTGTTCAGTCCTTTTCTGTAAACATCAGATTGCAAAATACTCTTGCAGGGTAAGCTCAAGCCACTGTAAGCTTATATAGCAATCTGCACATGCACTGGGTAGTAGTTAAGGTCATTAAGCTGAAAGAATGAACACTAATTAACTCGAGAAGACACGATAGACCAAAACCCAATCTTCTACCATCGATCAACAGAGCTCGATCGTTGTGTGAGCTTGCAGTCTGAGTTCTAAAGATTAGATGAGCTCGGGGTCGCGTTTTATTTTGCGGTATATTTTCTATTTGATTTTAGTGAATGGAATGAGGTGTTAACCGCCATCATCAAAGAGCGAGAACTTAACCTTGTCAATCTGAATTTTGAGATAATGAAACATAGAGAGAGATTGCGGCTTCTTCACGGTGATGAGGATGGATCGATGGAGATTTCACTTTCGAGATTATGTGTCTCTGTGGGTCATTTTTAGGGAAGGGGGGAATAGGCACTTGATATTGACAAGAAACTAACAATAACCCCAGGGAAAGTCTGCCGTAAACGGGATAATCAACTAAACAACAAGTGTGCACATTTTGTAACACGTTTATGAAATCAAGCATCCAATTCCTCATTCCATATGTTATTCTTGGTGAACTCACTCATATATATATATATATTTACACATGAATTTATTTGTATTTATGAATTAATGGGCGGCCATTTTTGAGTGCATACAGAGCAATGTCTTTTCCAACATTATATTTATTCATGGGATAGAAGCAACACAGCTCCCGACCTGAAATCAAGAAACTCTCACTTGTAAAATTCCTCATATCCCTTTATTTCCCTTTTTAATCCATTTTAATATATGTGTCTCATCTGTATATTACAAAAAAAATGTAGATGCACACAGTAATGCGATTGTTACCTACTAATTACATATGCAAGTTTAATTGAGAAGAGAGATATATACAATTAAATTACACTATCAGCAGTCCTTTTTCCTTTTTATAGTTACTTTATCATCGGCCAATTGGCGTAGCAGCTAATGGAAGGGTTGTCATGAAAAATACCTCCTTGCCATAGATCAGAAGTTCTTTCGTTCAGTAGAAGGTTATAATTTTTTTCAAAAACAAATCGTCATAAGTCAACTTATTAAGTTGTGAAACTTTTCAAAAAAAAAGAAATATCGAATTATCTTGAAATGAAAAGCAATATTTACCGATAATGGGACTTAAAGAAAGAGCAAATATCCACCGCACGAGTCCTCATTTCTCGAACTTAGAAAAAAACTTTTAGAACGTTGAATTTGAAACATTTTGTCCACATGGGGACTGTTTTAAGGCTCAGCACCTAAGAAACAAGCAAAGACCACATGCACATAAGAGAGAGAGAGTATATGCGGAAATGGAAAACCATGGAAGCATCAAATTAAATCCAAAGAGAGAAAGAGGACAAGAAAACGATTTCATATTCGATCTGAGATAAAAAGTTATACTATATTTTTTATTGTTAAAACGCTCTATTAACCTCTGGATACAATATGAAGAAGTTCTCTCACTGATAACATTTTCTCTCATCCTTCACCTGCTTTTAGTATGATGAATATCTATTTAAATATAAAAAAAAAAAAAAGAGCAAACCTAAAGATTTAATATGACGGGGGAGAGAGAGATGATTTTGAAAAAGAAAGTCAAATGACATTTAAGGACTCACACGTGAGGGATCAGATTAAAAGAGCTGGCATTTAATACACATGCATCAATATTTAGTATACACACTGCCACCCTCTCTTCCCCCCGCCCCCTTTCTTTCTCTTAGTCTGTGTTGTGCAGTAATGACCTGACTTTCTATCCCATCATACCATGTCTATTTCTCCATAAAAGGCCAAAAAAAAGGGCAAGCCATCCCTGATCTTTAAGTTTGGTCTGGGTTCTTATTCAGGACAGAGTCTGAGGAAGGAACCAGCATGTGAATGAGAAACAACTGTCCACAGTGCAACACAGTAAAAATAATTGTTGTTCTGGGACAAGCTACGGTCAGGTATACCAGCAAAGGGGCAGAGAAAGGAAGAGGAAGCCAAACCTTCAGGCCCCTTCTTAATGGAGAAACATAGCTGACAACCCTTTTTGCCCCTTTCCATTTCAAGCATTCTTTTGTTAATTGCCATCTCTTACCTTGCCTTTTAAGACTTCTTTTCTTCACTCTCCCTGATCTCAACTTATATTAAGTTTTTCTCCTCTCCATTTGCCCTCTTCTTCTCTCCCTTTAAACTCCCATCTCTACCTGGTTTGCTGTATCCTGAAAGAGCATGCCTGAATGTCCAGGGAAAGGTAAGACGCCCAATCTCTCCGTCTCTCTCTCCACTAACAACCAAAAAGAAGGTCCCAAAAAAAAAAAAAAGGGAAGAAGAAGAAGAAGAAACACCACCTTCCTGGTGGTGAAGTTTTCATTATCAAAAAACATCTGTCGAAGGATGTTTCGATTCCTCCAAGCTCAGGGTCTCAAGGCCGAACACGTTTTGAGCTCGTTAACTTTTTTGCACAAAAACTGTTTTCTGTTAATTTGCTGAAAGACTGAAAGAAGCATGAAGCAAATTTCCGTACTTTTCAGTTTTACTGGTTGGGTAATGAATTCATTTCAAAGCCTTGGTTGTCTTTCTTCACCTTATTCTAAGAAGGTTGTCCCTTAGAATTAGATCCTCGTTAAACATGCGGTTTGGATTGCGTGATATAGGGAGAGATCGGATGAAATAGGAAAGAAGATCAAAAGAGAAGCTGATGTTGCTGCTTCTCATCCAATGGGCAGAAGAAACATGTTGGGTCCTCCCGGAACCCTAAATACGATCACTCCGTGCGCGGCTTGTAAGCTCTTGAGGAGAAGGTGTGCCCAGGAATGTCCCTTCTCTCCATATTTCTCACCTCATGAGCCACAGAAGTTTGCGTCCGTTCACAAGGTTTTTGGTGCCAGCAATGTCTCCAAGATGCTAATGGTAATGCCCTAACCCCCATAACAAGTTCCTTTGCTTCGATATTTTTCTGTTCCAATGGCCGAGGAGTAATTTATTCGGAGATCATGGCATGACCCCTTAATCACACTTGAGCCTGTTTTAGAGAAAGATTTCGGAGTATTATTTCTATGTAGGTCGAATTGGGATGAACAGAAAATGATTTATACAGTTAAAGCTCAAATTCAACCTGTGTCTCCACAAAATGCGGATTTTGCAGCAGCCATGTACACATGTCCATTTAAGCCGGGCCTGTTCGACCTCTTGTAGATGTTTATGTCATGTGGTTCACAATTTGTTTGCCGGTATGTTCTTCTTTTTACTAATCCACCATTGATGAAGATGTATTTTTCAAACTCTATTTTGGAGAATTTTTAGGAGGTACCAGAAAGCCAGAGGGCGGATGCAGCAAACAGTCTCGTCTATGAAGCAAATGTGAGGCTCCGAGATCCGGTTTATGGCTGTATGGGCGCAATCTCGGCTTTGCAACAGCAAGTGCAATCTTTACAAGCCGAGCTCAACGCAGTGAGAGCTGAAATTCTAAAATACAAGTACAGAGAAGCAAGCGTCCTCCCAGCAGCTTCTTCTCATGTGACCTTGCTTTCTTCAGGTCCCGGTGTCAACGTTGTCTCGGTGGCTGCACTGCCTGCTGTCCCGCAAGCTCAGCTGCCATCCCCGCCGCCGGTGCCATCGTCTCTTCGTCCTCCTGCTACCTCGTGTTCTTCCGTCTTCACTCAGCCGACCGCAACAGCACTGACTTCAGCTCCATCTCAAGCGAGAATGTCTCCTATTTCGGTTAATTAAACTTCTAAACTTAATTAATGAATCATCTCATTTGATTTTCCTATATGTATGAATGGATTATTAGAAAGGGAAGATGAGGAATAATGAATTACTGATCACGAGTTGCTTAAACTGGGTTGTTTTCCCAAGAGTACTCCAGCTTTATCTTGATTAGTGCTACCTCCTAGGGTGCTTAATTAGATGTTGGGTCCATGTGCATGTCCCTTTCCGTGCATCTTATCATGTGTTGATGTTACAAATATTGGTTTCTTGACGGCCATATGTTTATGTTTCATTTTGCTGCTCTATATGTATTCCACACAATTACAGATTCAGAAAGAGATATATTTCATGGGAGGACTCGTTATTGATTCGTATATAAGTGTCATACCGTGCTATCTCATTTTAGAAGAACATTTTTTCCCTGTCCTGTACATTGATTTTTTTGGTGTATAAAAGAGATATATAAGTTTAGAAGTTGATAGAAAAAAGGAAAAATAAAGGGTGAATGAGATTAAATCGATCATATTAGAACTTATGACCTCTTGATTTCAGGTTGATGAAAATACTATTAAACTGAATCTTTTTTATCTTCTATAGATTATTTATGATGTAGAATGACGGGAAAAACACTTGCAGCTTAAATTATATGCTAAGCCATTCGAAGAATAAACAAGTTAATGAAATAGATGTCCTGTCATCATATGGTACGAATAAACTGATGACAAGAAGTTTGGTACTAAGAAGAATTTTCCATATTTGTCAACCTTAGTAACACTACGCTTGATTTCTTGTCTGTCTTGTAGATTTGCTTTTAGTTATAAATGGGACTCAATGGGTGGGTGATAGAAGTTAAAAAAAATAAAGAGATTGTGAAAATTTTATTGATAATCATCAAATTTCTTAATTTCATATTGAAAATATAGTATTGTATCAATCTCTTTCTCCATCTAATTTATCTTATGTATTTATTCAGATTTCCAATAAGGGATCGGCTCCAAAATTATCCCCAAAAAAAAAAGTCAAAGGTTAAGGGTTTCATATCCCTGTGTGTTGCTGGTCGCACATGGTGCATCCTACAAATTTCAAAAGAAATTGGTGAAGCCGATTGCGAAGCTGGTGCTTTGCATAGTTTGGATATATGATGTATGAATATGCGACTCCGATATATGTCTTGTTGGATAGTCAATGGTCGTGCCAGCTGCACCCCTTTAGTTCCTTTTCTTGTTTCCTTAGCGTGTGGACATCAACCAGTTAAGTGGAATGACTGGGGAAGAAAGAAAGAAACCCTTTATATTTCTGTGCGTGTGTATAGACATATATATGTATATGTATATATAAGCAAGAAAGTAACTCATCAATATAACCTTTCGGATCCGAAAATTTTTCCCTTTTTTTTCGAAGAAGTTACACAAATTTAAAATAGGAAAGATTAAGAGAAAACAAATGGGTATGTGCACACTGAGAGGAATCCCACTAGTGATAATCGAGTTCATAACCTTTTGATTCTAAATCAAAGATGATATTAATTGTATCAACTCCCATTCTTTAAAATTTTGTGTCTCAGTACAGAGTCGATTCGGTAAAAGGTTAAACTTATAAAATTTTTCTAAGCTACATCCTCCCTTTACCTTTTGCATGCGGTTTCTCATCCAATATGATAAATATCACAACTATAAAACGATAAAAAAATTTTGTCATCCATCTTTATAACATGTGACATGAGATATCAATTAAATTATATCAAATTAAGAAAAACCTTGTTTTCATAATAGAGCTACGAGCCTACAATATAATAAATAAGATGTGTGTGTATGTAATATATATGTATATATTAATAATTGTGAGAGTGGTCTCTATCAACCCAATCTCTAGAAACCATAGAGGGATGTGATAGTATTTGGTCTTAGGTCATGGTTGCTTCAAGAGTTGGCATCTAATTGCTTTGTCCCGATACATGCCCCTCCCTTTCATCCTCCCCCATATATATATATATATATATATATGTATGCATTGTTGTTTCTTTTAAGTAATTATACAAACACATATATAATATAATATACGCAGTCATATGTAAAAGAGCATCGAAATCTTGCCCACGCCAACATGACATCGTTTGAGCTAAGACTGGAAGAAGCCTTGGGATCCCGACATATATAAGATCCTTTCGAAGCCACTAGGAATTTTCTTTTTAAAAAATCGAGAAATGGATTTGGTGCAATTCACATCATTCTTGATTTGAAATCGAGAGGTGTTGTATTTGGTTCTCGTTGGTGGCAATTTTTCAAACATTTTATTTTTTTCTTTCTCTTATTTTCTAAACTCGTGAATCATATCTATGAAGAAAAAGTAAATAAGATACACTTTTTCAACATTATCGAAAAAAAAAGATAAACTTTTTCAACTACATTGAAGATTTGCAAATATTGTCAAGAGAGAAATTTTCTTGAGTAAGATGTATATTATTTTAAATACAGATAGATCCAAATTCACCGTATCAGTGAAAACTGACCCCCCTTTCATTTTCCAAAGAATGAATAGTTCCTTTTTAATAAAATTTAGAGAGTTCTATGAATATCAAATAATAAATAACAAATTATGTTATTGTCAAATACGACTAACATTTTATAATAAACAGTTATATCAACGTTAAATTCTATTGTTATTGCGTAGTTCAATTGATCGCACATGTGCGTGGCCTCCATTTACCTAATTTCAGGGGATGAGCCTCTAAAATTAATTTAATCCATGCATTTATCTTTGTCTAATAAAGTGAACCTTTTTAATTAAACAGTTATGATAATCTCTTCATTTATTAATGAAAAATAATGGACTAAGGGCTCTGACGATTGATATAAACACTCTTGTGTAAATATATGACCCGTGGAAACTTCGGAGAATCCACATCGTTAGTTAATTAGGGCTTTGACGAGGGACATTTATGTGCGTTGACAAACCCTTAAGAATCTCTGACACATGATCAATTGGTGTTGTCAGAAATTGGATTTTTATCGCATTGTCTGATTTTCCATCTAATACCACTGATTAATCATTTCATAGTTTCTGTTAGATTCTCAATTTAAAAAAAATGAATTTGTTCATATATCTAAGTAAGATTCCAAACGTGGCAGATTTTATACTTATACGTGTATAATTTTATCTTTCTGTGTCAGTCATGTTTAATAATGGACAAATGATAGTGTTAGAAATACACACAGAATTAACATCCAATAAAAATTATAAGATTTGATATAGTGAAATTACTTTCTTTATTTAAAACCGAGAAGCCCTTAGCTCAGTTTTTCAATGATAGAACTTTTCGAACCTCCCTCGACAAATAAATCTCCTTAGGAAAAAGTTAGTATGTTCCTATGCTTTTATATATGTATTGAAAATTACTAGTGTATATCTTCCCAAGGCATAGCATCTTCTAATATTATAATTAGCACAAGCAGGCAATCTCTGGATTAATTTAGAAATAAATAAATATATATTTCTTTTCAATTATAAAAGAGATCCATACACTTAGAAGTGAATGTGCGGAAGGAGAATCTCTTGATTTTAAATCGAGAATTAAACCATTATACTAGAATCATCGTTAATAATTTATACGACTTATGACATTTAAAAAGGTCGAACGTTGGCCATGCGCACGATATTCCTTGCACATTATGATACATTTTCTTTTGTGCTCATTTAGAAAAGTTAAAGTTCTGGGCCAGAAGCCCCAGCCTTTATGGGCGTATAGAGAAGTTTCAGATTTGGCCGTTTCTTTCAATTTGGGCCGAAATAATATGAAGCACCTGGACAAAGCATTTTAGGTTTAATTCCAAATTGCACCCCCTACTTTAGGTAAAGTTGCAGATAACGCCCATGCATGGTGCGCAACATGCATGAAGTATATATCTAAACACCTGCACTCGTCTCCACCACTTCATTTCATTTCTACCAGTGATAAACGGCTCACCCCCCCCCCCCTCCACCGCCTAATAGTGATAAGGAACCATACTTTTAAGAGACGGTAAATACACCTAAAAGTTAATAGTTATAATATATTTTTTTAGACATCAAAGTTAAAATTCATGATAGATAATCTTACAATACAGTAGCGACGAGTGTCGAGCATTTCCTCCCCGCACTTAGAGGGGATCAACCCGTACGATGTCGAAGTTCTAGTTACCATTCGATTTTTTTCTTCTTTTTTCTTTCTATACTTGTAAACCGAGCTCCAAGGCTCTGCCTTCAACTGGGAGCGTAGAGCCAGCTTGCTTCAAGTCCACTTCTCCATCGGCAATCTCCCTCTTGTAGATATACCTACTCGACGCCCACAAGAATGCTCCCAAGTTGAGGGTCGAGATGACCAAGAGGAACCCATAGTAATAGTCCAAGTGGGAGTCATTCAAGTTGTCCCCAATCCAACTCTTCCCTCCCCACTTCCCCGTGACCTTGTCCACAACTGTGACCAGCAGGCTGTTCAGGAAGTTCCCAACACCAATCCCACTAGTAAAGAAGGTTGTCCCGAGGCTTTGCATCTCCTCCGGTGCCTGGTCGTAGAAGAACTCCAGCAACCCGATCGCATTGAACACGTCAGCCACTCCGAGGAGCACGTACTGCGGCAACAGCCAGAATATGCTCATTGGGACGATGTCCTTCGGGTGAGACGAGCTGTGGACGCTTATTAAGTGCATCCTCTTGACCTCCACCATATAGGCTATTGCAATCGCTATGACCTGGATCACGAACCCAACTCCGATTCTCTGGAGGAGGGTGATCCCCCTTGGGTTCCCAGTCCTTGCCCGCATGAACGGCACGAAGTACCGGTCGTATATCGGGACCGATATGAGCATCGATAGGGTCACGAAGCTGCTCAAGGAAGCCGCTGGGATTTGGAAACTGGGGCCCAGGCTCCGGTCGAGGGTGGTGCCTTGCTTGACAAAAAGGGTGTTGATCTGGGCCCAGATGGTGCTGGGGATCAGGACCACCAGCCATATCAATAGCATGCCCAGTATGAGCTTGGTTCCTTCCACCTGAGTCACCGTGCATGGCTGTCTGGTCGGAGACGACGACGCCGAGCTGTCTCTTATCGCAGCCTTGTCCAATAACCTAATTTAAAAAAAAAAAAAGAACAAACAAGATTCCGTAAAATCTCGGAAGCCTTATAATTTAAGTGGGAATGGGCAATAGCAACTTTGCATTTGTCTTAAATATTCTCGAGTGTTTAGGCAGCACCCTGTTCAATGTCCACCACATTTCATGCTTCAAACTGCTGCCCTGTTTGGACTTGAAATAGTGGAGCAGTGAAATAGTAGAACAAACTCCCCCCAAAAAAATCATTAGGGTACATAAAAGAAAAGGATAATGTAACAGAAAACAGTGAATTAGTGGACTTTTTAGCAAATATATGAATGGCTGTGGAAACCCACAAAGGCCAATACCATTTTCGGTTAAAACAGGACCACCAACAAGAGAGTGAACAAATAAACACGTGAAGTTTCACTATTGAAATTCAAACATTTCTGGGTGGTCCCTGGCCCCAAGTCAATGGCCTCTTTAGCAGTCGATGCATATAGACATAGAAGATTTCCTAGTTGTGAAGCACATGAAATGAGAGGACCGCCCACTGAACCTGTCATTGTTTGCATTCCAATTTAAAGGTAGCACTTGCGGAAAAATGGAATCCTTAGTTCCCTTAATTGATAAATCCTCCAAGCGCTAGCATTTAAGAGGATTGTTGCTGTAGAAGCCTCTAGTATCATGCTTACTACAGGTGAATAAGAAAAGCCATCGACATGAAGTTGCAATTGCTTTTATATGTGTGGAACATAATATTTAAAAGTTTAATAAACTCTTATTAATGTAAGGCGGAGTCTAGTCTACCCTCAAAAGGATATAAAGCCAATTTGATCATGAATTTTTTTCATTTGTTTGACTAGAACTCTAGACTATTTAAGAGAAAACACCATCAAAACACCTCATTAAATCCATATGATAATTCCATTTCTTTTTATTTCTCGTTCCACTGTGCCAGAGATGTCCTACCACTTAAGATTGAGCACATACTTGACCATCCATCATACCATCTTAACAATTTTTCTGGAGTGATGCTCAAAGTGTGGTCCTAGACATATCTTTCTTGTCGGGACTGGCATACAAGTCACCATATGATTTCTTGTCACATTTCTGAATGGACTTGAAAGATATATCTCATGCGACCTCTCTATCTCTATCGAATCTACCGTCCCACCAACGTCTTTTTCTTATCGTTGTGAGGGCTCTGAAGTGAGGGGGACCCCACAATTGGACTGTATTGTACGGTATATACTATGGAATCCCATATTGTTTAGTCGATTAACTGTAAATAATTTAGTAGGATATATAGCTTGGGATCTCGATCGATGGATCTAGCATAAATGGTTCTATAACTTTCAGGCACATACTTGAAGACTGGCGTGTGGTGGATCTGGCGCTTCCCGTTGGTAACGTAGTACTCTTTGCCGTGCTCGTGGAGCTCCGATGTGTCGCTGGGGATTGGAAGCCTCCGATTCTTGAAGGCTGTGACTGGCACCCGAATGAGACCACTTGTAGGGCTCGTGGTCGTGACTTTGTGCCGATAAATGGGGGTACCCAGGTAGAACAAGAATAGGGAGAGGATGAGCCCGATTGTGGGGATGCCGTACCCTAACCCCCAGCCAAGGTTCTCCTGGATGTAGACAAGCCCAAGAGTTGCAAACAGGGCACCCAAGAAGGAGCTGAACATCCACCAGTTGAAGAATGACACCTTCAATTCATCAAAAAACATAGATGTATAATTCCATGAAAAAGAATATTATAATTTTGCAGAATAACATAAGTTTTTTTAATTGTTAGTAGATCTCATTCTATTAACTAAAATTAATTCATGTTAGGACATCGGTTGTCCCGTGCTGAGTGTGTAAGTACTTTGTAGTACTTGATATAAAGTTTGCCCGCATGAGAAGTATCTGTGTTTACCGACCGCCTCCTCCTGTAATGAGTTGTATATGTAATGGGTATAATACGTAATATATGTAAAAAACGAACCGACCGCCTCCTCCTATAATGAGTTGTATATGTAATGGGTATAATACGTAATATATGTAAAAAACGAATGATCGTTTAATATATCGATAAAAGTAGTTACAAATATCTGACAGATTACGCACATTATATTAAAATATTTAACATATATTTGCTCATAATATGTCATATAACATACCTGTAAAATAGAAGACTCTTTCCTCATTCCTCTTGGGTCGATATAGAATCATTTAAGATTGAAGAGAAAATGGTACGTATGTATGTATGTGTACCTTGAGCCTCTTTTCTTCAGGGTTGAAGTCATCGAACTGGTCGGCGCCGAAAGTTGAGATGTTGGGCTTGGTCCCACCTGCCCCGATGGCTATTATGTAGAGGGCTGAGTAGAAGAAGGCAATCTGCGAGGTCGAGGCTTTGCTGCAAACTCCATCCGCACATGTCGGTCTTAGGAGCTTCAGGGAAGCTGCCACCGTCAGAAGAATCATCCCCTGTTGGAAAGTTGCATGCCATATAAAATAAATGAAATTAGGGTTTTGTGGGTGGAGAATCCATTCAATTTCAGAATGGCTGCCACTCATAATATTCCATGAGCCTGTAGTAGTTGGACGTCTGAATCAGTCAGATCGAAGCTCCCATCGTAATTCCTTGATCATTGTTAAGCGTTGATGAAGTATGTGGCCAATAGGAAAACTACATATTTAAGAACCATGAAAGAGAAGTGTCTGATGATTGAAGCGGGTTCATATATGCCGTATGCCGAACGGAAAATAATTTGAAACCTTGTGGAGGGGACAACGAAATGGATAGATCTCATTAAGATTCCTTCTTTTTTTGTGTAAGTATGATTCAGTGGTACGGATTAATTGGGATCCAGTAGAATGTTGTGTTTTTGTGCCAATTTTTTCTCCAATTCCTTCGTCCTTAGAATATTAGAACTTTTTGTAAAGTCTGATAGTATTGCATAAACTTTGGTAGATTAAAAAAGAAAATAAAAATGATATAAAGAATTTCATTAACAACAATAAAATTTATAACTTTTTAATTTTATATTATTAATGATAACAATATATTGATCATTCTTTATTTTCTGCAATAGGATAATTCTGGTTTTCCCCCTCTACATTCTCCCAAAAGACAAGGAGCATTTTACTGGGTCCCAGTGCTCGAATTAATATCATTTATTGGCCTTGGCGAGTAGGTAACCTTAAATATTGTCCGAACAGGTGGTCTCCTATCTATCGAAGTTGAATGAGTGTCTAACGTTTTTTAAATAATAAAAGAGAAAAAAAGGAAAATTTAAAAAAAAAAAGTGGGAAGAGAGTACAGAATATATGTAAACCTAACCATCACCAGAAGTCCTTCCCATTAATCTTGGCATGATTCATGTTCTTCCTTTTCTTTTTGATAATATATAATTTAACTTTGTATAGAAAAAGTAAAAGGAAAAAAAATGACAAGTTACCGTGACATATATCAGGGATGCGATGGTGAAGGTCCAGAATCGACCCAAGAAGGCATCCGCGATGTAGGCACCAAGAATGGGGGTGATCCAGACCGCACCCGACCAGTTATTCACATTCCTCACCGACGATACAGTGTCCTCGTGTAGTTGGGTGGTCAGGAAGTTCACCAGGTTCGAAGCAATCCCGTAGAAAGCCATCCTCTCAAATGCCTCGTAGCCTATGGAGATCAATATTATGATGCATAACACAGTTCAAAGAAGACAGTTGGGAAGACAATAATTTAGTTTAATGAAGGGGCATCATGGCTCGCCCGAACTCGTTATAGTTAATTCAGTCGAACCTCGAATCCTCGAGGAAGTGCTTACCTACAAGAAATGCACAGGCTTTCCACTTGCCAGTCTTGAAGGCAAGGGCAGGGCGGCCACGGAGATCAACTGTGCCATCTCTGGTGTAACCTTTTTCTTCCATTAATGAAGAGAAGAGATGGTTTCTTTTGCTTTGTGATCTCTTCTCTGCTCTCTGAATTATAATAAACGAGACAGAAAGTTTCAAGAGAGCGGAGAAGGTTACTGAGAGAGTTCTTAGTGGGGAGAGATGCAAATGAGGGTATAAATAGGGCGATTAGTTCCTTCTCTGTCAGCTGGCTTCTCTGTCTCTATACAGATAGCTATATATATGTATAAATATGTGTACATGTAATATACACACATCATTCCGGAAACTTTTTATTGGTGCCCCCCCCCCCCCCCCCCCCCGCGGCGGTCCGGTATATGCACGAAGTAAATGATCCAACCACAAGACAAACATATGCTTTAGGCTTTTCATGGCACCGATTCCTCAAAACATGTATGCGTATAATATCATTGAAAACTAACCTCTTGCTTTAGGTTTTTCACATGTTACGTGACTATCCTATTGAAATGAAATTTTTGGCTACAACTTGTCCCAGGTCAGTTATCCTCTTCGTTTCTCTTTATGCCTTTACAAATGCAATTATAGTTGCGCGAGAATTTAAACGCCAAGGTTATAGAATAAGGGATTGCAACTAGGATTTATTTTTTTATATTGCTCGTTGGTGGTTGTGTGGTCTTGACGAAACTAGTCTCTCTTTGTTCCGCATTTTTCTCGACCAAGCGTGCTCATGTCACAAGAACCCGTTCTGCTGGAGCATTCTCGAAAGCTACTGGCATGTGTTGTCGGATTAGCTAGCCAAACAGGGAACAGATTAAATAGCTCGGGTCTTATTCATCTAGGTGAAATTCACACAGATCACGCTTCTAGGAGGATCCAGGAATATATGACAATTGTCAGAGGTGTTTTGAGGGATGAGAATGGACAAGGCCACCAGGATTTGCTCACAATATCGGGAGGGCTGCTTCAGTAGCCATGGAAACTTTGGGGTATTCTCACGGGCTGCTTCAGTGTGTTTAGGAGTGGATTATGGAAGTGATTCACACTTACCCAGAAGTAACGCTTGTGCTAATTGGTTATCAAGGGGAATGGTTTCTTTACTGTTGGGTTCGCATCTTATTTATATCATGTTATTATCATCTTCTTATTATTAGTTTTTAAACTCGTGAGGGCATTCTATAATATAAAAAAGACAGAATTAACCCATGATTCTGGATCCATTACATTTAGTTCGATGGCTTTAATTAGCAAGTAAGCAGAAAAATTACAGCGGAAATTAAAGCAGACTGCAGAAGACTAACACCAAAAAGAGACCACCGAGTATGAAGGACCTCGACCACCATAATTGGAAGCTAAAAAGAAAAAAAGTAAAGTATTTTATACAATCAACCAATTCAATTTAAGAACACTTAAACCTACTCATGTTAATATATATGATCTTATTTAATTTCTTAATAATCATAACCATAAGATATCTCTAGTAATCTTTTTTTTTTACAATAATAACATAAATCTGGGGAAATTCTTAGGTGAGCTGAGCTCATGGATGACGTGATGAATTTAATCAATAAATATTTGGTATGTCGGCTAATATTTCAAATCATATTTTAAAAATAGATATTATTAATTGATTAAAAAAAGGCGATGCACACATTATTATGATGATTCATTGGTAAAATTTATGGACGACGTGGTGGGATGGACTCATGTAAGAATCTTTCATAAATTTGGGAGTCTCTCTTGAAATAGGAAAACAGTGGTGCTCGTGAATATATATATATATATACAGAGAAGGAAAGTAAACATCGTCTATGTTAACAAGTTGATAGCTAGAAACAAAATATTTTGATCCGTCAAACTAATTTAGCAAGTTGCTGGACAGATCGTCATGCGCAAGTGTGTGTGTGTGTTTATCTTGATGCGTCCTTCCTTCGGGTGGACCCATCGGTCTGTGGATATTTCTCCGGGTTGAGTGGCTGGTCGAGATGGCTCCCTGAACTGGCTGAGGGGCTTCGAGGCTGCAAGGGGAGAAGAAATTGGCCTGGTTAACTTGCAAAGAAGTCAAATCCGAGATTGGTACCTTAGATCGACATTTCGATAATTAAGTTAGCTCGAAAAACTAAAGAGAAAACTAAGGAGAGGCAGAGGAAGAATATGAGAGTGGGAAAAGACTAAGAGCTCTTTGGAAGTGTTTTCCTGGTCCAGATTAAGTCAACCTTTACACCGACCACACTGGCCAGCCGGCCAAACCTGTCCTTACCTTTTTTCATAATAAGTAGTTTATTATATCGGGTTCATGAATATTCTATAAATTTGTAAATTCAGGTAGATTATATGCAACTACATAGTTTGCGGAGATCTATCTAAGATTACTTTAATTACTCGTGAAATATTGACATGTAATATTCACTGGATTATCCCTCTTTCATATTTTCTTTTCGTTTATCGATTTTTCGTGGCTGAGAAGCAAGCCAGAAGGAAAGGGGAATTTTGTCACGAGGGGGAAGAGTAATATATAAAAATTGACGGCCCGAATATATATATATATATATATATATGTATATATAATTTAAAAATATATGAAAAAGGATAAAATCTTGAAAAAAAAATGCGTCGAACTCAGTAATAGGAGGGAGGATTCTGCCAGCTCATTTTCCCAATATCAGAGAAAATTAAGAAAAATATAAAAATTGAAATTTGAGGGAAGAAGGGGGAGGAGGGCGATTGCGTGAATATTAAATTAGTTTTGTGCCTAAAAGTAGTAGAAGAAAGTTTTAGGGACTCATTTTATATTATCGTATCTTTTAAACTGGGACAAGTCCAAGCCTGTCACATGAATGAGTTTGTGGTAATTTGTATCGAGGCAATGAAGCCCACCGGCATTGTCCTTCTGCAATATGACATGTCCCGCAATCTGATCAGTACAGATTTTTTTTTTTTTAATGTAAAGCCTGGCACACATTTAAAAGGGATTAAAAAGGATGACATAATTGCTGGGATTGATACTGGTCAGCGGGCACCTACCAACGGGTCGTCTTCATAATCTTAAGTCTTAATCAACGTCATAACTTTCCAATTTGAAGATGATCATCGGGCTTACTACAGGCTAAGTCTCCATGTGTAAAGAGAAGAATAGGATTCCTCTTTATCAATATCGCAAGACGGTGTATACCTTTTGTGAGGTCAAGGGAAGGAGATGGAACCAGTTTTTCCCTGGAAAACGTTTTCCTCCCTTTTTTTCCCATCTCACCCATAGCTTCTCTCTTTTCTTTTCCTTTTTCTCTCTGTCGAATTTTCAGACGGTTTGCGATGGACCAATGCATCTAGAATCTGGTGCAACAGAATCTTTTCAATGGGAAATTGCTCAAAAACATTGAGTATTACCTCCTCGGCTTCTGCTTCAGACATCGTAAGTGTAGATAACGATGATCTCGATAACTATAAGGTTCACAAATACCATCAAAACCGAAGAAATCAATTAGGAATTGTCCCGAAGATCTCTTCACTCACAAAGTGATATTAGAAGAGCAGATCACTATGGCAACTTGCTCAGAATGCAGAATGATTGGTACTATGTATTGACTGAGGGAACAGGTTCCAACGAAGAGCAATTGATGGGTGTGGGGGCTGCTACAGTGATCTGATCCCCATTAACTAGGATGGAGTGGAGATTCCCACTATATGTACATACACTTCCTTTTAAGATTTCGTGCATTTTTCGTTTTTGTTTTTGTTTTTGTTTTTTTTTTTCTGTGGTCCATAAAGAGCCCGATCCCATCCCCTCTCACCCATATCCGCGTGTAGATACAGAATCTTGTTGGAAATGTATAATTTGAAAGGTTACGAAAATACCTAGAGTTCTATATATTTATCGATTCGTATAATTAGGTCATAAATATTTAAAATTAATAAATTAAGTACTATATACTATCAACATTATAATATTGAGTAATTTCCATCATGTATTGTTATTTTAAGTTGAGTATGTCAATGCCACGTTATACTATATCATATTAAAATAATGATAGGTGACGAAAAAAATTCAAATTTATAAAGAGGTAACATAGTACTTAGTTTATTATTTAAAAATATTTAAAATTCATTTATAAAAATCGATATAGAAATCGTGATTTTTTTCTCAATAGAAATTATTCAACCTTCTCGTAAGTTTTGGATTTTCTTGTTATATTTTTAATATGGAATTGTACTGCTCAACAAGTAACTAGTGGTCGAGGGTTTTTCCCTTTTGTTCGTACGAGGGTTTTATGAAGAGCTGACTCGACTTGTTGACCATGAGCTTCGCACGTAGAGCCTTAATAATTAATTATGAATTAAATATTTTTCTTTTAAGCTAGAATTCTCTTTTTGATATTCGAAAATACATATTGACCACCGATTTCACACTCAGATTTGATAAGGTGTAAACCTATACTGTCACATATTATAATATCTTGTCATATTTTTGCTAGAATTGAACTAATACACTGTAATTTTCGAGCGCCTTATATTTCCAGAAGTTTTTTATATCTGTTTTTTTTATTGTGAAACTGTATTATCATCATCAACAGAATATGCCATTTGCCCTTTAGACAAATCACTGTAAATTGTATGCACGTTTTCAAATCTCTCTCCGATCGAGCCAATCATCTAGTGGAGAAAGAAGAGATGTGGAGGGCTCCATCGACAAGAGATAACTGCACGCCTTTGATCCTCACCAAATCAATGTAAAGTCATTTCGAACTTTGCTCGCCAGTGTCACTCCCTGTCCTTGGATCCAGACCGGAGAGGCTAAACCACTCACTATAAGAACTGTCGGACAAAAAGCTTCGCACAATCGTAACTATAGACAGTGTCCCTTTTTTTTTTTTTTCCAAGTATTCGATTTTTAACAAAGAGAAATCTTTTTGGGGGATAGTGAGATTAGTTCTCGGTGCATATGTTAGACTTGATCTTACGTACGTCTTGATGTATGATTCGTGTGAAAATTAACGAAGAGGAGAGAAGGACGGATGGATGGTTCCAAGCCTCATCTTCAATTCTCCATCCTGATTGGATACATTGGAAGGGAGACATCACTTTCATGGGTTTCGACTCAACGGAAGAATCGAAACAATAATGTATCGGTTGGGGTCCGAAGTTTCTGAAGGGACGTGAAGGTTTCACCAGGCGGGGAGACGCAATACACAGTGAAGGTTCATCTGACTATAACAGGACATCCACATTCAATGTTTGGAAATGTGAACTATACGCCTTGCCTATAAGAGTTTAGATTCATATCTATGTAAAAGATTAAATTTGTAGGTGGTGGTACATCAATTCTCTTTTATTTCAAATTTAAATATATTAATTGCCTGATATGAGATTTATCTTGAGAAAAAGACACTATGAGTTTTACAAGTGATTTCTAAATACTTCAAAGTGATAAATATATATTTTTTTGTTGTTGAAATTAAGAAAGCGGGTAAAAAAATGACAATTTAGGTAATTTAATCGAGAAAGTATTAAATCGGTAAGTGGTGTCTCCACTACCATGATTCCAATTGAAAGAGGGAAAGTAGAAAACAGAATTATGTCAAAGCAGTCAATTTTGTAGTTTAATTGAGGCAACATTGGACCACAATCATTACGTTGAACTCCGGATGGAAATGATATGGACATTGGCGACCAAGCCTCTCGACACGGACGGCTCATATGCTGATCTTAAATGTCCGACCTTGACCCTTTTCGAATCTTCACCTCGTGAAGTATCTCTAGTGCACGACCCTCTCGGGTTGAGGGTTGATGTAATGCTGCCAGATAGGAATAGAGACTCGGTCTTCGCAATTTGAATGGGTTTTATTGTAAACGGAGCTGGAGGGTAAGATCGATCGAGATTGACACAGAGGTTGTTGTACTGGAGCTAGGGATCTAGCTCGGGATGACAGATGGAGATAACGTCGGTCCCAGCAAGGTAAATGAAAAGTCGTAAATACTCAATAATATATCGAAGTCGATAATGACGGTTATCTTAATTCGATACGAAGATCTAAAGAAAAACATAACATAGCAAGGTGCTTTAGGTGAAACAACAAAACCGCAAAGAAAGAAATTGTTGTTACGATTGGTAAGTTCACTCAAATAAAAAAAAAAAGTGTTACAAGAGTTGGTAAACATGCTCGTACGATGAGGGGATTGAGGTTTTCTTTTCTCTTTTGCAAGAAAAGTTTATGGATCCGCAAAAGAATGGAAGGAAAAGGAAAATAAGAAGAAGGTACAAGAATCTCATCATATTATTCGAATATGATTTGATAAATGTTGTAAAATTACAGATTTCATTATAATTTTTTTGTCTAAGTATGATCCCTTTGAATTCTATATTTAAAAATGCGATTAGATATACTCTCTGAAAAGAATCATTTTGATATATTTTTTTCCATGTATCTATAAGTTCTATATTAGGTTCGAATAACATTTTAGATTTATATGCATTAATTGGCTAACCTCACAATTTTAATCTTAGATTGAGAATGATGCGATTAACTGGAATATGATATTGTTCGGATACTTAGGATTCCCTCTTGTCCAATTAAAATCGCTCGGTCATCACTTTCATCTCAACGTGGACAGCAACTGTCCATTGAACCAAATGTTCTCTCATATCAGATTCCTCCGGACCCACATTTGTTATTAATGGATATCTAAATCCATTAAGTTTATGGCTCAGTTCCTATCTCGTTAATTGCAAAAATAATTGTCATCTGTTACATTAAACCATTAATTGAGTTGCTACATCCACTTAATTCGAAGTGATTCACGTTTAAAAAAAAAAAAAAACGCTTGTACCAACAAGCCAGCAAGGAGAGAGCGATCTATTTACACACATTAGCATCATCCTTCAGCTAGCTTGGAAGAAATCGCCTTCGACGAGGGGTCATGATTATATATTTCACGTTCGAGTTCAATCAACTTGCTAAGGGATATTAAACTCTTATAATTGTGAATTTTTCTCGATTCACCTCGATCAATGTGCTATGATAAGGTAAATAATGTTTGGAGAGTTGGAGACATCCTTAAATGAAATAAAGTCCTGACATGAGGTTGCATGGGGTAGACGGCACAGCGCACTCACCATACGCTCGTGTTGAGGTCCAGACTCTAGTCCAGCAATCGTGCTGGATTCTTGGTCCTTTTTTATTTTTATTATTTTTTTCCACGCAATGGATGTATGGCACAAGAGAAATTATTAGGTACTTCCGTATACGCAATAATGGGTCCTCGTATTATTGCCCATTGAAATCACCTACCATCTCTTCTTCTCATGACATCTTGGAATTCGGATCATACATCGTATGATTTGGCTACATCGACGTTCTGTATCGACTGAAGGGGTAACACCGATAGATGTTATTAGGATCTAATTGAACGTCACTAACAAAATCTATTAATTAATGCTCTCAGTGATGTTATTCATTACTTTATTAAACTCATTTTATGCAGCTCTTTCTTTTCTTTTCTTTTCCTTTTTTCTTAGAAGTAATGAAGATTATCATTATTTAAAAACGAGTACACATGAAAAAATACTCAAGAGATGGAAAATTATATGGTCGAGAACTACCGATGGATCCTCCATAACTGAATATAAAGAAAAATATACATGTTAATTATATCGAATAATGCTCAATACGATCAAAACTATTTAGCTAGCCACCGGAATCCTAATCAAAACCTCTTGCCGGTCTACACAAATCCTGATAAAAATCAAGTTGGGAAGGTTCTCAAGCTACAATCTATGTAAATCTCAATCATCTTGTACAGGAATTTTTTTCAATATCCATAAAAGAGAAATAAGAGAGTGTCTTGGACCATACTCGGGCGCTCGGCTCCTCCACACAACAGAAACTCCAAAGGCAGTTCGTATTTGGGCGGTGGAAGTGGGCTTAGATGGAGGTGACAGATCTCGGCAGGGCGAGGGCGCTGGCGTGGGCATTGGCGGATCTGGACGGTGGTGGCAGATCCGGAAGGGGCGAGCTCACCCATTTCTATTGAATTGTACCAAACATAACTCTAATTAATCGTGTATAAAAGTTATTGATCAAACAAATGGAGCGCTGAAAATCAGAAATATTCCATGAGCTTTTTTTTTAAAGATCCATTTCCTCTCATTCAAGACAACCTACGAGCGAAACAAGCATCGACTTGAACATTTGGAGACAGGGATAAGACAATTATTTCCTATCATATGCCAAATAATAACCCTGCATCCATCAGCACCGAGCTCCCCCTCCCCCCATTCTTTCTTTGATTGACGTGTTTCCGACAGAGACTTCAGCACAGTGAACGTCACAAACCCTACACCAACATCCACGGACAAGAAGAAGGTGAAGCTGAAATTGAAGTAACCCTTCATAAATAACACTATGTTTTTGGGAATCTTTTAGTGACCGAGAGGAGGACAGGTGGGGCAAGTAGAGGAATCTAAAGGACAAGGAAACGATGCACAAGATGGTAAATGGATAGTAAATGCACGAGGTAATTAATGTTTCAATCCCACACAACCTCATACTTTTCCAGTCGTATATTTCCTCCACGAGGGAACATAAAAATATTTCAATAGTGTGGAAGGATTATTCTTTCTTTTTGTCAATGGAATCAAATAAAGAATCCAGCATGGGGCCAAAGCTTGATTTTATGGAACTTGAAAGCATCTAAGGGCATTGTGCAAGAGCATCAGTGCATCTCCATAGATCCCGTTGAAAGCGGACTGACATAATTCACCCATGGAGGGTGAAACCAGCACAGGACATTCCCTTGGATGGCATTCCATTGGATGAAGACAGGTCGAAGAGTCCGACTCAATGGGACGGTGGATACCCTCCAAGTTGGCCAAGCTACAAATAAGACTACAGATAAACCAGGTAACCCCTTTGAAGGTTAATTTTGCTTTCACTCATGACCTTTCAAGTGGCTACTAACGCACCCCGCAGTTAGTTTGCCTCACTCTATTCCCAAAAAGTTTTCAAAATTGCTCGTTTCATCCCAGTCATTCAGGTTATGAGACTCCAAAATTGCCTCTTAAACTGTTATAAGTTTAAGTGTCTAATGAGATCGAGTCAAGTAGATTTTGAGCTGAAGAAACTTTTACGGTCTAGTTTCTGGATTATTCAAAAGTTTAATCCAACAGTTTGTACATAATCAATGAATAAATTAAGAAAAGGGGCTCGCAATCAATTTTTTCATCTACTTGATAATTCAGTAATTGAATCGTAAGATTTTCTAGAAATTGATAAGGAAAAAAAAGAAATAAATAAATAAAAGGATAATAAAAATTGCATCTAAAAATTTTTCACAGTAAAGCCCAACCTCTTCGTGCAACAGCTAGCCCATTATTTTAGAAGACCGATAATAATTGATTTTCCAAAGCTGAATATTAAATTAATTATAAGCGCCACTGAGATACTCTTTTGAATGATCGAGTCATGACCTGTCCTCTGTCCATCGTTCCTAAAGTTTTCAATCGATCCGCTTTCCCCACAATTAATAAAGTGTTAATGGAAGCAGGGACGGATTTGGACTGCGCAAGGCAATTCTTTGTTGAGTTTGGAAAGATCATATGGGGTCTCGTATAAAATTTATTAATTTATTTATAGTTTTATTGAATTATTTTATTTTTATCTCTCTTAAATTTATCATTTAACTCATTATTCAGTTTCGTTCTACTTGACTTAAGTCTTCTAGATCCATCATGATGCGAAAGTGACATCTTCTACCGTTTTTCTTTGAGAGTCTGATATGCATTATTATATAGAATTACATTATTTTTTTTTGGTCGCCAGCTACGGTATCCAAGCAGGCCGCACCAGCGATGAGATGATATCTTTCAGCCAACCATACTTGACTAATCCGTTGGTCGCCCCGGGTCGCACGCCTAGCAATGGCAGGTGAGGCTTCCAAGGGGGTGTCTGCGTACGTGAGGTCTCGAACTCGAGACCTCCTTAAGCGACACCGAACTGCTTACCACTCGACCGAACCCCCTTGGTAGAATTACATAAAACTTATATTGTCCACACTTTTCTTATCAATGGATCGATTTGCACATGTAACACTGCTATATCACTCACGCCGAGTATATTCCCCCGACAATTAGCTTAATCAGCTGACTGAAATTGACCGACTCGTTTCCTAATTAATTATTTTATAATAAATGTGTAAGTACGACATCGAATTCGGTGACTTTCACGTTAATCAATCAAATCCAACGGCTTCCATGGAATGGTCGGCATTTCTTTCCCAGCACATGTTCTGCTTCCCCCCATGGTAATACTAATTACTGTAACAGTAATATGAACAGATTCCTTCTGCAGATCTTAACAAAGAGAATCTTGCTTATTTTACATTTCCATCCGTTTCGACAATCATGATAAAGCTTTTTAATACCCTTGCCCATTTCTTTCACCCGACCAGGCATTTCAAATTCTTATAAACAAAATCGCTGAGCTCGACATTTGCAAAAGGTTACATCCATTCGATACAATGCACGCATCAGAAAAGAAAACTCAAGGTCGAAGTATAAACGAAACTCCAAACAATTGATTCCGGCCCCTTGAAATGTCAGATGCTAACAAGTACCCTTTTACATGGATGAAGCATCCCTGCACATAATGATAGTCAATCAGTCAACTTACAGCACAAATGAGTCTTTTGTCCTGAATATCATTTAGGAAATAAAATACGTAAGATAATATGGATGGGTTAGACAAATTTTTTAATTTAGTTATTTTTTTATTCTGAAACATTCATATTTAGAAACTCAACTGACCCTAATTAATCAAATTCATAAAATAGTATCAAGTTCATAAAATAGTAATGGTGAGCTAATCCATACAACATAAGTTACATAACCACATAGCTCTGATTACTTCTTCGTCCCATGTGAGTACATGTTACATAATGGTGTCCGGTTGTCGCATACCCGAGCGCACTTCTTTAACAATACAACACACGTAAAATCGATTGCAAAGGAGATGGAATACGAGGACCACCCTTATGGAAATCTTATATCGGTGGTCTTAGACATTGATTTTATGCGCATCGATGCACGGTTCCCGACTAATCTTAAAAGAGACTTAATCAGGGGCTCCACATCTAGTCACGGTGACCATTAGTAGCTTCCATCCCCAATTATTTTTTCGGCTCCGTGGTCGTTGTCCTCTGCTCGTAGTAGTGATAGGCCGCCGCGCCCGACAGAACGGCCAGCGTCAGGGCCTGCGCATGCATCCTGCAACCCATAACATAAACCAGTCAACTTCCCCCATGGTCTCGATTTCATTCATACGACTCGAAACTGAACTTTTGTCTGATGGTAGGAGGCATCGGAAGTTAAGTGACTAAAATGACCACCTTGCATGGATAAGGCGGAGACTGGGCTTCAGCGGGGACTTGGTTCGTGAGTAAGCCAGCGATGCCCCTATCGCCGATCCCCATACAGCTCCTGCAAACGCATTTTAATTTCCACTGACAATATCAGCATCAGCAGTCCATTAGAACATCGGGAAAAAGGAAAAATCGAGCTTCAACCCGAAAGCATATAAGACAGATACAGTGATACACAGATATCGGGCCATAGCGTGTCAACATCAAATGGGATCGATCAACTCTACTGAAACTGCCAATGCATATTTTCTTTCATAGGATACGTCCATTATACATATTAGCTGTTAAACGATCGATAACGGCTAGAGAAACGTACTGGAACAGATGACGATCGAGCAGTGTTAGTGTTTTATATATATATATATATATATATATATATATGTTGATCGGGAACTAACCGACACTGGTGAGCTTGTGCTCGGAAACCCAAGACTGAATTGCCTCCATCTCTCTTCTCCCTCTCCCTTTCTGCTGTTTCTTCCCAGCCTCCTGTGTTGCTGATCTATTATTACTCTTTGCACCAGGAAAAGTATATTGGACTTTTGAGTGGGAGTTGATCTGTGGGAGGAGAAGTGGTATTTATAGGTAATCAGGGTGAGGGTTGGTGTTGGTTGATGGATATATATATGTATATGTATTATATATAATAGATATAGCGGCCCCAACCAACGAAGGTTGGCGCAAGTGGAAGGGGCTTGTGTCGCTTAAGCAGAGGTGCCGGGTTCGAGCCCCTGTGAACGCAGCAGACCTTCTTGGGAGGGGTCCCCGGGAAACCGCCCGACAGTACCCCGAATCCGGATTAGTCGGCCAGCCTTCGGGTACCGGACACCGGGTGGGAAACCAAAAAAAAAAAAAAAAAAAAAAAAGATATAGCGGCCCCTTGGTTTAGTAAAGTTATCGTTGTCTGTGTGTTAGTGTTTGTTGAACGACGTAAGAAACAAGAAGCTTAAAGGCATAAACCACAGGCCACGATGTCGCTGGTTTTCTGACGCGTCTACCCAGAAGAACTCAGCCGTTGGATCAGATGCCAGAGCGGGGCACTGTTCAGAATCTCTTCAGTCAGACAGTGGGATCTGCAGCTGTTTCTCTGATTTTGGAGAAGTTCTTTGAATTGAATTTATCCACGAGAAATTTATTATTTATACATAATAAATATTTTTTAAAATTTTCTGGGCATGTACTATCTTTTGTGTCGAGAGATCTATGAGATGCCATGTTTCATGCTTATTTATTTTCTATTTCAAGCGTTTCTTATATTTAACCCAATCTCAGAAAATCAATAAATTCCTATTAATGTGTGTAAATTTGAACAAGAATTTCTATTAATGTATGTAAATTTGAACCACACGTCTACTGAACAGTAAAAAGGAGATGTCAAATCAAGATGACGATAATCAGAAGTCGTACAAGGGACTTAATATAATCCGAGGATCGGAGTGACCACCGAGACATAATACCGGCCTGGGAGGGCCGCACCTTCTGAGGATTGACGTAGTACTACTCTAAGCTCTCCTAACCTAATAAATGTCCTCCAGGGAAGAAATGGAGCTAAACAGCAGCCTTACTCTGCCTTCAACTAATAGGCCCTGAGACTTCAATCGTTCCTTTAATTCTCTCTCTCTCTCTTTACTTTTTTTTTTTCAGAAAATAATTTGCCGAAACTTTTGTTTTCTTTTTCCTCAGAAAACAATCAACCAAATCATAGTGATTTCCAAAGCCCAGTTTGAGTAGGAATTGGATTGGCCGAGGAGATATTGCTTTTCAATGTGGGCCGGGCCGACATTGCCGGCCCAATGCATTAAAATGGGCCGTAATAGGCATCCGGGCCCAGCGTGGACCCATCGTTACATGTGGCGTACGAGCATGTTGTTGTCGATTATTTATTTATGAGAAAGTAGGATTTGCACAAAATTTATTATCAATCGACTCAGGACCAAGGATTCCGGTTTCAATCCTCACTGATCTGACCGTACTTCACATTCCAAGTGAATGGCTTTAGCACACATTATTAATACTCTTGGATTGGATTGTGCCCCTGAGATTTGATATTAACTACCATAGCCGTACGCTCCGAAATGTTGCACTTGTAACATGTGCAATATTGTATTTCAAACATGTCCTTTGACATCGTGTGAGATTACAAGGTTATCACGATCAATTGCTCTAGACGATTTTTTTTTTTTTATCATGATGTGATTTATTATTAAGTCCAAATTGAAAATAAGTATAAATACGTCATCACGTCAGTACTGAAAGAGCTTGATTCAGCATTAAGGTAACTTTTTCTGCATTTCATGCAGAAGGCTAGTTGTTATTTATGCTTGGCTTCAAAACAACTCCAAATCTAACCATTCTTCGTACATCTACAAGCTGCAACTGCTTACATTTTCCGAATTTCGAATAAAATGATTCCGAAAACAACATTCGGCGATGTCACGGTTTTGTAACATTGCCATTACGAAACAAATATCATTATATGTAATAAAGCTCGGTGAGAAAGAACTAATCATGGCAACGACCGTACAAATTAATCAAAGCTTGTTCTTTGATTAATTATCATTGCTCTCGCTCCACTTCTTGATGGCGTGAACGACTGCTTGCTTGACCACCTGAGAACCAATCACTTCTCCTTGTTCATCATTCTGCCAAAAAAAAAACCAGCAAACACACCTTCAGGTTATGGTCTTTTCTGATCAATCAATCGGATTTTATTCGAGCAGGCTTAGGCTCCTAATGCAATGACATCCACACCACGGTGGCTAGGCGGCAGTCTATAGTAACTCTTGATTCCTCAAACCGACCAACCAATAAAATAAACCTCATCCTCAGACCCGGATTCATCATTGTATGATCTACTACATGCTTGGTACGCAAAACCTAGAAATTTACGTCATCACTGGTAGCTAGCCAGCCACCAGGAGATCACATTTAAGCTAGACTAGCACATGATTTGATCACATTAGCTGTTTTCATGTTTTGTATGATCCTTAAACATTAACCTAGAAAGTTCATTTCCATTTGTGTGCTTGCATGGATATATATATATATATATGTTTATGTACATAAATAAATCAATAATATGTATGGGTATGTATGTATCTTACCTCTCCTCCAACTGCTTGAAGGCGAAAGCTATCTGTGCAAGAAACCCTAGCCTCCAGGACATTAAGGCCAAGCTCTTCAAAGGCTTCAAGTATCGAGACAAGCAGACCCGGACAGCTCTTGTCTGAGAATACACTGATTAGGAAACCTTTGTCTAGGGTTTCGACAGTTACCTGCTACAAGCAAACATTAGATTGTATATTTTTAACTACATATTGCCGAATGTGATCTGAAATCAAATGTAAATTTCTAATCCATATCCTAATACATGATAAAAGTATAAAAGGATCCCAGTCAATCACAATATACACGTACTGCAGGCGATGGAGATTGCACAGTGGAACTTTCAGCAAATTCTTCTACGTCTTGATTCAACCTTTCCACTTTTTGTTTTAACTCTTCGATGTACTTTGTTGCGTCTACTATGATCGATGTCTTGTTTAACTGTTGAAGAAGAAAAATTAGAATCTCCAAAAACAATAGTTTATCAGATTATTCATTTCTAACAGAATAATAATTAGTTTCTGGCCAGAATGCATGCTGCCAATCACTAATCTTTCCAAACCCTTTTAATATGACTTTTCCTTATGGGTCATAAAATTCCCGAAATCGCTTCTAGCATCTGCAAATGATAAAAATTTGATCAATCGTAGAACTAGAAACTGAAAAGCTCGGTTGCAGATTAACTACAAGATTTCGATGATTTGTAGCTGATTGCTAGCTAAGTGATGATCAGACACATCATCGAATCTGATTTATGGAAAACAACATGTAGATTGCATCTTCTTCTTTTTGAATGGGGAAAAAACCAACAAAGAGATCGAGATGAACAGATGGAAAATCACAAAACATATCAGCTACAACTAATCGGAGAAAAAACAATCCTTCTCGGATACAGGGAATGCGATCAATTACTAAGCATGTGAAAATTAATATTATTGAACTGCCAATTCAAAATATACCGATGAAATTAGGGAAATTAGCCATAGTTAGGCTTTGAATGGAAGTAGGAGTAGAGAGATTGAAGAGAGTGGAGGAGTGATTACAGCATGAGAGTGAGTAATGGAACGAAGGAGTTGAAGCTTCTCGTGCAGTGCTGACCTCTTGTGCTCCCTTGAAACCATTCTCTCTCTCGCTCTCTCCGGTGGCTCCATGGAGAGAAATATGTTTAAATAGGGAATCAGAGAAGAGGGAGGGAGGGAGAGATTTTACTTATCGAGATTTCTCTTACTTCTCTCTCTCTCTCTCTTGTGAAGTTACCGTGTTATCCTCTGCAGCTGTACCTTTCTATAATTTCAGATCCATTCAGCCCTTCACGAGCTGGAAATTCATAAGATGCTAAATAAGAAGGAAAACAAAATATGTCCATTTGGTTGTTCTTTTCCCTCCCATCAATCTACTGTTCAATCAAAATCACCGGGGCCTCCTCGTAATCCGTGTGATTTAACGACAACCGAGTTTACCGAACTAGCTAGCTAGAACAATAATCGAACTCTTAAAATGCACATACAAAAAAGTTCGGGGGGTTTCCGATTAATCTAAGGGATATCGTTATCGATTTTCTGCCTCATGTTTCCTTTTATCGCATGTCTTAACAGTTTTTTTTTCTAGGCTTTAACGTATGATGTAAGAGGACATGTGAAATAGAAGAGAAACCCTAATTCATCTTTTTTTTAGTGGGTGACAAACCCTAATTCATCAATAGATGCAATTTATAGCTAGCAATATTGCATCTCATGCGTCAAATCCACCATCACATCAGTTTACTTAATTTCTTTGTATGCATTACTTTCATCTTTTTTTTTTTTTTAATTTTTTATAACATTCTATGATAAAATTTACTTAACATCACATTATTTCCACTAACTATCAAGTGGCTCTACTTGCTTCACATTATGGAGAGATTGCATCACATCATGGAGTTGACATGCCAGTAAACATAATTCAATTAAATTTAAGTTGCTTCGAGTCGACGAAATACATTTCGTTAAATACTTCTATTTATTTTCTCGATTATGAAGAAAGCTCGTCAGATTCAAAGTAAAAAAAATGGATCACGGAAAGTTGCACCAATGGTAATCAAACAAAGCTTCATGAATCTGAGTTGAAAATAACATCACTCGGCATTGTGGATTCACGTATATGGAATCTTACTATTCAAAATGAGGAAGTTCCCTCTCATGAAGGTAAAAAAACACGCGCCACTTAAGGAAGAATACATACATATACATATACGTATAAATTTTGGACGTAGTGGAGCAAATTTTCACGGGTGGGAAAATTGCTGAAGGTTGGAGAAGTGAGAATTATATGAGACAGCAAGTGGTCTCGTGATCATTTTTGCATAGGGAAAATATTGGACCAGCCAAAGAAATTAAGGATTGCATAGGTAAGTAGCTACAAAATGAATAATAATAATAATAAATGATATTATTCTTTCTAAGCTTGTAATATATAAATTCATGAATTCAGATAAGTTCGTGAGTAAATATATGTAGGTGATTTTACCAAAAGTTACACAAGGAAGACAAGAATCGAACTTACAATCTTGTTAATTACTCACAAAATATATACATGTACTCTTCACTTAAGATAACTTCTTATTATTATTATTGATGTTTGCAATAAACAAAAATAATGTGTGTTTTTTTTGTGATTATTTCCTAGAAATAGTGTTCGTGAATATTTTTTCTGAATGCCTCCAAACACTCCTCACGGGGAGCTTCTTTAAATTATATTGGACTGTCTCTCCCACCATTGCCTCCTCCAATCTTTGTCCTGTCCCTTCCTCCACACGTGCCACTCTGTAGACATACATCAGCACCAAAAGAAAATTAACTCTTAATTTCTCCCATTGAAAAATAAAATAAATTTATCAGAAACCCTATTCTCTTGTCCCGAAATTCAAGAAAATATCTCACGGCCAACATAAACTGTTTGGTGAACAATCTCAAGTACCAAGTAAGCTAAATAATTTTTTTCTGATGGGATGTTGTGGTCTCTCATGTACATGTGGGGAACCTCTCTCGTGGACAACGTCGTTTTATGTACATAGGGAAGAAATTCTCACGAATTTGACTGGTACGCCCACCTCATATTTCTCAAAGAATAGTGAGGAAATCAAACCTCGAACCTAAAGATGGACGATATCAATTTTTGTTTTAATTCTTGGCACATGTTGCCAGTTAATTGCTTATTTTTACACGTATCACTAACGTTTATCTCAGTGACAAGATTACCAAATGTTTTGCGCTAGGGAAGGCAGAAAGCAACACCTGGCCGAATTTTCCCTTTTTTTAATCCTAAGATTCATGAGCCTTGGAAAAAAGAGAGATAAAAGAGTGTAAAAGGATAAAAATTTATGAGAATTGAATTTAAAATTTTTAATAATTTTTATCGATCATATATGATGGTTTCATCTTCTTTGAACTTTAATTTTTAATAGTGTCTTGAATGACAACCTATACCATTTTTTTTAGAATTTTAAAAAAATGGGACGAATTTTGTCATTTTATGATATCGAATTTTAAATATTTCAAATACGCTAAATCAATGCTAAAATGTAAATTTTGCCACGTAATTTACTCTAGTCCATAGTAAAACATTATTGAATGATGACGTAGTACTAATGACATCTCCATTGATGATGTGATCGCAACATGTACGTGAAGCCCCGTACCATTACAAGAATTTTGCAAATTTTTGTGAATTTAAATTAATTAAAAATATAAAAAAATTAATGATATGTGACGGATGGAGATGCTATTAGTGTTACATCATCATCGATTAAGGATTCGTTACTGAATAGATTAATTATATGACAGAACATACATTTTAAAAGTGACATAATTCATCTGAAAAATTTAGGACTCGATATAAAAAAATAAATTTTTAGGACTTCCCCTATCTTTTTCTAAGGTAAATGCACTACCATTATAAATGAATTTACTTTTTAAAAAAAGTTCGGATGCAAATAGTCGATCGGAACTTACCCTTCTCTCAGTCTTGGACATCGCCGGCCAGTGTAAAGCTACAAAATCTTGATCATGGCCAGCCTGATCTCTAGTGAATGTATGTATGTGTCACGGGGAGACACTATCCCAAGACACGATCACAGAGGCTTTTTGTATGTGAGAAATTTATTTTTATTGGATGATATCTTCATAATATATACATATATATGTATATGTGCATCGCAACTATGTATGACATTGTCTACATTCCACAGGGACAAATCACGTACCCATCCATTCACATGTGTGCCTCTTAATCATCACTACAAAACAATGCCTTTCCTTCGATGCTTATACACTGCCTCCTCGACTTGTCTCTTGCCCTAATTACCGTAAACTTGTTGCCCATTATTTGGCCACCTCTAGGGCTTTTATATATAGGTTTCCCTACAGCTATCTTTGTGGTATGACTAGTAAAAATTTAGATACCTCTGTCCAATTTTATCATTCTCCTCGATTTACTGCTGCCGACTTCAAAAGAAGAACTTTCCTTGTAAAGAAAAAGGATGACCTCCTTTTTTCTTTTATACATCCTAAAGAAATATGAATTGATTGAGATGATATGTATAATATATCTTCTTCTTAATTAAGGTTTTGATTTGAGTTTTGTGAATGGAGAAAAATCATATTGTGAGAGTTTTAGTCCTTTAATAGCCGACTTGACTCAAATCTGAATTAATGTCATTCTCACATCTAGCTTTTATCTACTGAAAAAAGAATCACGTTCATCAATTATATAATTATCACCAATTATTAGGAGCAAAAAGGATGACCAAATACAGCCATGTTAATTTCCAAAACTTGTAACGAGGAAAATCAAATCATTGCAAACTTTATCCCTTAGTAGGTACGATATGTATGGATTTAGGGGCGGGGTGCGATCGCCCCCTAAACTCGATAAAATCAGTAAAAATTTATAGAATTTTATCAATTTTGTTCTTTTTTTTTTATTAAGTTACATTACTTAGTTCTATTGAAATTTGATATTTTCCTTCGTATTAAGTTTCGCACCATTTGGACTAATTTTCTAGATCCGTACCTGGGTATATAGCATGTAAATCCATCCAATATAGTGCAATCTAGACACGCAACTTGGTTAACGATAAGATGGGAATAATTGTTGTAGTAATCCGATCGGGACTTAGAACGGTACGATGTTGAATGAGTCAATGAGTGGACTTAAAGCTTATCGCCTTTAATGTTATTCATGAAAACATTCGGGGGTGAAAAGTACAGGTCTAAAACAGAGAAATAATTTGTCTTGACGCGTCCCAAAACCCTAGACGATGATGTTCTAGCTCATACCCACAACCAGATCGCACGTTACATGCTATCTCTAACTTCACCAAAACACATAATAAACAAGTGGTCAAGAGCACAGAGCAAGTAACCTTCCAGTTCCCTGTCAAGCTAACTGTATAGCTCAATCCCTCAATTGATCAGTTGTAAGCCATAATAGACAGAAGTTATACAACCATAAAAGATTAAGAACACGAAGTATTCAAGGGGGCGAATTATGTATTATTCAATAAAAATAAGACAAAAACAAGTAAAATTTGCATAGAATCTCATGAAATTTCCCGAATTTAGTGGGGCAATCGCCCCCCCTAAATCCATCACTGCGAGCAGCTGTTTTCGATCATGATCTGTCTTGCTGGTTCTTGTAATATTGAAGACTTTATGTCTTCGAAGATCTTTTGATTCATTGCTTGCCAAACTTAATACATATACATATACATATACATACATGCATATATATATGTGTGTGTGTGTGTCCTGTGTCCGGACCGGCCTACAAGTAATCCCCTTCTGCACATATTCCTCTTCCAGTCTATTGCCTGTCTATCAGTGGATAACCTCTGAAGGATTCTTGCCCGTACTTTCTGTGTGAATTGGCATGTGAATAGTTGTTCTTTGCAGCAATACAAGAGAAGTTAATAGTAAGTGCAGTGTTATCACTTTCAATTTATAACTAAGATGATCGAAATTCGATTTCATTCTGATAAATGGATCTGCTTGTTCTCCGTGAAATCTATTTTTCCTTATATCCGTTTTAAAAATCCACGCGTTTCTCCGTAAGTGAAGAAAGCTAAAAGCCTTTCAATCACTCGCTTTCTCTATCTTTAAGGTCATCCGATAGTTGCAAAAATGTAGGAGGTAGAGAAGATTCTTTTTGGACGATTATGCTTATTACGTTTCATGCAGAAGAATATAAACAACTGCAAATTGAGGTCTTATTTTATTGATCACTCATGAAAAAATCTTAATTAACTATAACCCTTTTGGTTATAAAAGAGGCTCATCGACGAGAGATTCTCAGATGAATCCAGTTCCGATATTTTGCTGCTCTCATGTCAAAATACCAATACTTTTTTCTAATGGGTTCACGGTGAACTGAATTCACCCGAGCACACGAAAGATTGGATAGTGAAAATCAAGGAAGACAGTAGTACACCAAAAACCACTCTTATCAATTACATATGCCGCATTGCCATGAATTTGCAAGCGTACTTTTTTTTTTTCCAGAAATTAAATTGGAAATTAAGTAAGTGGTTCTATTGTATAAGGGAAAATAGGAATTGTGGTAATGCATTGCTGACCTGTACACGTTTATGTGTCTGGTTGTGGTTTTTTTTTTTATTAAGCAACGTGACAAAAAATCCAAGAAAAGGAATATTAGGGGCCCAATCATGCGATTGTAAGCGTAGCTCAATCCAGAAATGTTTCCCGTGACATTCCATATTGTTAAAATAATATGTGATCTCCCCACTACCCGAAAAACAATTAGCCCTAAACATTCTCCATCTATTCAATATTATCATCAACTACACAAATTTGGATGGATATACGAATTTTATCGGGGGAAAACTTACGACGCGGTATTATAAATTAATAAACTCAGTTGTTTCTATAGTTGTTTTTTTTAAAAAAGTTTTAGAACTTTATTAAAAAAATCTTAAAATAGTTTAATCTTATTGATTTGTCATGTCATATTAATATTGTTACGTAGCATATTCGTTACACATAAAAGTACTCTCTCCAAACTTAGAAGAAGTAAAAAAGTGTACGATATTTATAAGCGAAACTTATCGTATCTGTTTATTCTCTTCTTTTCCTTATCCTTGTAAGCTCACAATCTCCTCATCACGGAAAAAAAAAAAAAGAATAAGATGATTTTCTTGTACAAAATGACAAACTCGTGATAAGTAACGATACTTTTTTTTCTGAAAGAAAATGACTTCCCATTCCAACAGGCGATCATTTCTGCAAAAGAAAAGGTGTGTATATTACTTATATGTATGTTACATATATTAGATTCTTATTAATAGAAATGCAGATACTATGAACAAAAAAAACATCAACATGCACGACGGATCTAGAAATATTATCAAGGGAGGTAAATTACAGTAAAGGTAAAAAAAGAACAAAATCGAATGCGCGAAACATTGCATTTATACTGAAAAATAAATAAAATCGATGAAATGTATACAGTATTTCATCGACTTTTCCCAAATTTTGAGGGCGATTGTCTCACGCCACCTGAATTCCATCCATGACAAAGCAAATAAATGAATACATATATATATATATATATATATATATCACATTGTCGCATCTCGATTTCTCTGGATCATCTGTACATTTTGTATAATTTTTAAGGAAAAAATATAATGATTATTGATGTTGAATTATTATTTAGGGGCATGGAATGGTATATATAGGATTCTTGTGAGCTGCTTGCGAAAGCACACGTGACTTTCACTTCGGGAAAGTACATTCACATGCAAAGGTGACAATACAATACAAATAAATAGCAAACAAAAAATTATTGGGAGATAAGCTGTTTGATGTTGCTGTCTTTTTTTGTATTAATATATATATATATATTAAATGTTCGAGCGGATATGATTCATTAAATGGTGAAGCTCTCCTGAATGTAATTTTTTCGTTAACAAGATTCAAACTCGTAAAAATGATCGACAGAAAGAATGCTGCCATTATTTGGCTCGGCGTACGTTCAACAGCTCAAAAATTTTAATCCTATTATTGTTAATTAAGCCATAAATACAGAGGAATTGTATTTGGGCACATCACATTTTGAGATTAATCTGCGATCGAATCGGGACCATTGTTTGGGTGTGGTGTTGCTTAAATTAGTTTTGCATTATTATATAGAGAATGATTGATCATGCTTTTTATTTTTCGAGGGAGAGAATTAGTTTAACACCTTCTGATCACAAGTTAAAAAGCAATGTCACCACGTTAAACTTATTTGCTCATAATTCTACATTTTTACCGTGAATAAAATGCATACAAATTTTTTTTTTTTTAATTACAGAGAAGACTCGTGCCCTAAAATGATTTAGAAGGAGAGCATGACATAAGAAGCTTATCAATGAGAATCGAATACTACATCTCATGATCCTAATTCAAAGCGATACTGTTACATAAAATCACTATATCTCGGGGGGGGAAAAACATTATTAGTCGAACATAGTTCATGCTTCTCGTATTCAATGACAAAACTAAACGGGACACCTCCTCGCAAGTGAGAACGGCCCAACGATTTTCTGCACGTCGTAACTTTGAATAATCGCATTCTTCATGTCGGTTCTTAAGATTTACCACATCCTAAATACAGATTTCTGAACTAGATTGATTAAGATAATTGCAAATCCTCCTCTTAATCCTCGATTTTCCAGTGGATCAAAGTCGAAGTCACTATCAAGAGGAATGTCCGTACACTCTATATATGGAATTCAAAGGTCGCTCTCATCAGTCACGACGACTCCACTCTTGAAACCCTTACATGCATCTGATACCCCCACAGAAGAGGACGAAGGTCGGCTTAGGCACTTATCTATGGAAACAAACGAGCCCCAAACTTTTACAGCTAATATTGCATTTGTCCTTTTTCCCTGGCGAATGTTCTTCGAGGAAGGGGCATTGTATCAAGTGTCCATGTCTTCCGGGACGGAATTAGTAACCCGAAAAAAGTGTCCTTGGCTTCCCGATTTTCACAAGTTCGATTGCAACAACCAAAATCTCATGAGAGCATGATATACCATGAGAAAATGTTCAGGATTTTCTCCTCAACTTTCAACTTCATGGAGAGGTTCAGTGCAGAAACCATGTATTACAGTGCTTAATCCCTCTCTCTCTTCTCTGTTCTGGATTCCTGGTGTCTCTGTTGTTACAAAACAAACAATTTAGAAGAGTAATAATCTACGAAAACCGAAGAGTTGCTCTATTCAGGCCTTTATTTGGTCTATCACTGTCCTCTTCCATTCCAGTGAAAGTAACGAAAAGATTTGTAAGGATTCCCGGTCACGGGGTAGGTGACACGAGACAAATTTCATTCACAAGATCATGAGAAAACAATACAGAAATATATGAGCAAAGGATGGGGAAAAATGAAAAATAGAAAAGGAAAAAAGGAACTTGTGGAGCATATAAATCAGTTCAAACTGTTTTTCCTTGTCATCGTCTTCTTCCTTCACATGTTGAGGAACCAGCTAAAGATGCCACCAGTGGAAACAACCAAACAAACTCACAACTCAGCCCCATCTTTGATATGGGACATTTCAAGGGAGGGAGATGCCCTCAGCTGTTGGATATAAAGTTTTTTTTTCCCCCTTTTTGGGGATCGAATAGCGACAGAGCAGTTTTGTGTTTCTTTGATATGCGCTCTAAAAAGTTGCAAGCTCATCAAGTCCAAGAAGATAGGAGACAAATTTCTCATGAAACTTGTGCAAACAGAATGATCTACCAATACTCACATTCATCCCGTGATCTTTGTAGTTAATTGAGCAGAATAGATATGGATTTTTTTCCCCTGAGCAAGCCCTTAAACCTGCACAAGAAGCGCAATGGATGATTAAGAGCATGTTTCTTGTCGTGGTAGAATCAGTCAACTACTTTGCTCCTTTGTGTTTGGAGGAGGGAAAGAAGTAACCACTGGTAGGTAGCCCCCTTCAGTTTCATAAGAAAGATGGCTTCTGTGTACAGTTCATATGGATCTTGCATGGAATTTCGAGCACCAATCAATGCAAGAGGCAGAGTCATGGAAACACCTATTTCTTCCTTATTTTGAATTGGGTCTCCATGGAGAAATGGAACATCTGAAATCTTATATCAAAACACCATGTATGGTTGACTAAAACTCTTCGATAGGTTCCTTGCAATCCCATCAATCCAATTCTGAGCCCATAAATTTTCAGGCATGACTTTCTATAAGCTGCAGATCTTTCAATGAATCGGGTCCATAACCCAAGAACTTCATGATCACTCTCAGTTCCTCCAATATGGCATAAACCTCACGCCTGCGCGGATGTTCCTGATCTCTGGAGTAGAATTTATGAACTTCTCTGTTCACGGAAATCCAACTAAATCCTGGTTCCTTCTTCATACCCCAATCCTTTATTAGATTTCTAAGGCCAAGCCCGTCTTCAAGCTTCCCATTCTGTATGTATGTATTAGATAGGAGGACATAAGTAGCAGGATCCTGTGGTTTAACAGAGACGATCTTCTCAGCTGCAAGCTTACCCAGTTCAACATTTCCATGGACCCTACATGCTGCAAGCAAACTCTGCCAGATTATCCCATCAGGCTGAATAGGCATTTTATTAATAAACCCAATAGCATCATCGAGGCGGCCCACACGGCCCAGAAGATCGACGATACAAGCATAGTGCTCCATATGTGGTATAATGCCATAGATGTCCTTCATCCTGTGAAAATAGCACATCCCTTCTTCTACAAGGCCTCCATGGCTACAAGCAAACAAAACAGACAAGAAAGTAACAGAATTAGGCCTAATCCCCTGCTGCTCCATTTCCTTGAACAGATTGATGGCCTGTTCAAATAATCCATGCAAGGCATAACCTGAAATAATAGAAGTCCAAGAAACAACATCTGGCACATGTATCCTTGCAAAAATTCTACCCGCATCTCTTATACTCCCACACTTGGCATACATGTCTATCAGGGCACTCTCTATGCACCTTTCACCATCCATTCCTGCCTTGCAGATAAGGCCTTGAACCTGCCATCCACATTCAAAAAGTGAAAGGCTAGAACATGCAGTGAGCACAGAAGAATAGGCGTACTCATTTGGCAAAAACCCCTCTTCCCTCATCTGTGAGAAAATAGAGAGCGCTCTAACCTCCTCGGAACACTGAGAATAAGCAGTCAGCATAGTTGTCCATGAAATCAAATCTTTATTCTCTGTCAACTTGAAAGCCTTCTCTACATCTTCCAGGAACCCGCACTTTGCATATGCATTGGCAATAGCATTGGAGACATCTGTGACTACCAAACCACTTTCTGACTTCAAGACCTTGCCATGAACTCCCCTCACCAACTTGAGGTTCTTTGAAGCAGCAGCGGAATTGAAAACACTGCAGTAGGTATAAATATCAGATCTTATGCTCTTTTGGCACATCTTGATGTATAATTCCAGAGCCTCTCTGCTCAGACCACAATATGAAAAAGCTGATATCATCGCATTCCAGGGAGCATTGACTTGGCATTCCACGAAATTCGTGTCAAAGACATTCCTTGCATCAGGCACTGATCCACATTTAGCATACATATCGATCAGGGCTGTCCCAACAGAAACATTAGATTCAATTCCTGTGTCAGAGACATGACTGTGTACCTGCCTCCCCTTATCGATGTCACCTAACTTCCCAACTGCTTTTGAGACGCTTATAAATGTGTACACATTTGGTTTCAACCCTTCCTCCTTCATTCTAAGGAAGTAGTCATATGCTTCAGAATAGAAACCATTTGATGTAAACCTGATATTATAGCATTCCACGAGACATCATTCTGTTCTTCCATGGAGTTAAATACCTTGCAAGACTCATCCATCCTTTCCAACTTTGCATACATGCTGAGGAGAGACGTACCGATGAAAGTATTTGAGGTGAAGCCTGTTCTGATAATCTGGGAATGCATGATTTCACCTAGCTCGATTGAACCCAACCCAATGCACAACTGGATGATGGCAGAATAAGTGAATTTGTCAGGTGAAACTCCTTGATTATACATTTCATGGAAGTATTCCAATCCATCAAGAAAAAGGCCATTCTCTGTCGATCCTAATATCATGACTGTCCATGAGAACGTGTTCCTCTCCGGCATATTATCAAACACCTGGCAAGCAGCCCTGAAGTCGGAGCACTTCGAGTATGCATAAGCAACATGATTCAGCAATTTAATTAAACTATCCTCTTCCTGAATATAGGATCTAAGCACAAATCCATGTACTACCTTCGCAGCACTATGGTACCCGTTTTTTGCACATTGATGTAACAGATCAACAAGCTGTTGTCTATCATACTGGCTCCGAATTCTATGAACAGCATACGAATTCTTGGATTCGATTTTAACGAGCTTGCCAGAATTTCGGGTGTCGGGTAATGATAGGCTTTGAACGAGATCCTAGTCTGCAAAAACATCAAGAACATTCACGTGCAACTTAGAATCAGAATCCAATGACATTAGCAACGAGCTATGTTCAGGTCAAGCCGGAAGAGGTGACTCACTCTGTCGTTTGAAGCAGGGAACACAGTTTCAAACAATTTCGGGGACTGATAAAGATCTAACTTCAGGGAGATGCTCATCATTTTGCCTAGTTTAGTCCCACATGGTGCAAGAAAAACAAGGTTCCTGGAATCAACAGAAAGCAGTTGAATTCATTCATATTCTGAGGCTGTCTTCTGTATATTCTGAAGCAGTGCCTACAGCAAATAAATAATTACACCAATGAGAAATACAACGACATGGCTTCAGCAAAAAGAGAGAGAAAAAGAGCGACATAGACCTCGAAAAATCTCCATTGCTGCCATCTGCTTGGCACTTTGAGATGGACTAGATTAGAGAAGAGGTTACCTCAACGACTAGAAGTTTCCAGGACGAGGCAGATGACTACTTTGTATTTGAGTGGTGAGAGCTCCTGGATGTCTCTGAGATATTTCTTTCCCCTGCTCCGAGACTGGAGTTTTTGAGATAATGGAGCAATGGGCAAAAATACTGTCCTCTGAAAAACAAATTCGTAAAATATGGTACTTTTGATAATATTTACGGCATTACCGTTAGTAAAACGCTACCATTGGCAGCGTTTTTACTGTAGCGAAAACGCCAGAGTTACTGGCGTTTTGCACCCTAAAACGCCACAAGGTGCGGCGTTTTACACAAGGCAAAACGCCACTTGCTGTGGCGTTTTTGTCAAGCCAAAAACCACCAAAAAACGCCACATGGTGTAGCGTTTTACACCAACCCAAAAACGCCACTCCTGTGGCGTTTTTGGCGTACCCTAAAATACACCCCTTGTACACAGAGCCGTTTTTGTCCCTACAAAAATGCAAGTGTTTTATGAAAAAGTCTGATTATTTTTTGAATAGTTAAAGGTTTCAAATAATATTATCGACATGAGTGTTCTAAACCGAGTTTATTTTCCTTTGTACTATGTATGTATATATAATTCAAATATAGAAAATACAGCTATTAAAGTATCGTATCTTTTCTTCCAAGAAATCTCTTTTTTATGCATGTAAATTACGACATTTTACTGAAGGTAGTAACTATAAAACGCCAGAAACAAGCATTCTGAATGTTGCAAAACTTACCCACTTTGGCAGGCCGACTGCCCAAAAAAAAACATATCGTGACATATCAGTAGATGACAAAAACCTTATATGACAACAAACTATAAAGTGAAACATAAAATGACAAGCAACATATCATATAAGCAATTACAAACGGAAAACTAGTTTATGAGAAACATTCATAGAGTTTGCAAATATCCTAAATATCAACGAAGTCCCCATCTACCTCTTCTTAAATCTACTCCTTCGGTAATGAAGTTTCACAACTGAACTGCTCTTCTCGCTCGGACCTACATCGTGTTGTGAAGCCTCATTCATGGACGAGGTTCTACTTGAGGTAGAGTTGATGATGTGCTGGATCCCGATATTTTTTTCGGAGGAGGTGGAGTCAGCGTAGCATAACCTGATAAATATCAAAGTTTCGGGTGTGTTAAAAGATGGGACTTCGGCTACGTCAGGTTGCTGAGAGGGAGGTGGGACTTCGGCTTCATCAAGTGGAGGAGAGAGAGGAGGATCTTCAGGCGGAGAAGGAGACCTAGGTGGAGATGGTTGACGACCCCTACCACGACCCCTACCACGACCTCGTCGTCCTCTCCATGATGTGCTGGAGCTGCGTCAATGTGTGGCTCATCTTCGTGGCCTGGCTGATTGTCGTGGGAATAATGTCACACCTCCATGGCCTCTAACTAGATGCTTTCCAGCAGTCGCGATATCATGAGCTTCTCCTATTTGTGTAGTCTGCTCGATAAGGTAAAAGCATTGTCTGTTTGAGCAAACAAACGGCATATTAACATTCACATAAAGTCATTAGTAATATGATATACGAAAGCATGAATCTAGTTGTTGATTCACCACAGCTCCAACATTGCTCCGATTCGTCCAACATAGCGTCTAGTCACTCCATGGTACCAAACGTAATACTCATCATCTACGCCATCCGCCAATGTTCATCATACTCGAGCGGGATGATATATCGCGCGATTACGCCACATGCGAAGTATGAGTCATGTCGCGTGATCCAGTCCTCGTCCGTCTTGCCCCGAAGATCGAGTTATGGAGCTCTGGCATAGTATCACATGGAGGCGGTTCTCCTTGGATACCCCCAAATTGGCGGAGTACTCGATCTGGGGAGTGCCACTCTACTATGTTGAAGCATATCAGAGGCACTCGAGCACGCCAGACGTCACGATCCTCGAGACAGTAAATTCGGTAGACGATTGATGATATTTGGGTGTAGGTCTCCATAAAATCTGCGTACGATAATTTAATTAGTTGCAAATGTAAGTAAAAATTTAAAAATGTAATCATATATAATTCATCTTACTTGCTCAGGTACTTGCAAATCGAGAGCGTCTCGATATTGGC
>CM075291.1:2947579-2993198 GCA_037672795.1 Lagerstroemia speciosa
ATACGACTCGAAACTGAACTTTTGTCTGATGGTAGGAGCATCGGAAGTTAAGTGACTAAAATGACCACCTTGCATGGATAAGGCGGAGACTGGGCTTCAGCGGGGACTTGGTTCGTGAGTAAGCCAGCGATGCCCCTATCGCCGATCCCCATACAGCTCCTGCAAACGCATTTTAATTTCCACTGACAATATCAGCATCAGCAGTCCATTAGAACATCGGGAAAAAGGAAAACGAGCTCAACCCGAAAGCATATAAGACAGATACAGTGTACACAGATATCGGGCCATAGCGTGTCAACATCAAATGGGATCGATCAACTCTACTGAAACTGCCAATGCATATTTCTTTCATAGGATACGTCCATTATACATATTAGCTGTTAAACGATCGATAAACGGCTAAGAGAAACGTACTGGAACAGATGAACGATCGAGCAGTGTTGTGTTTTATATATATATATATATATATATATAATATGTGATCGGGAACTAACGCGACACTGGTGAGCTTGTGCTCGGAACCCAAGACTGAATTGCCTCCATCTCTCTTCTCCCTCTCCCTTTCTGCTGTTTCTTCCCAGCCTCCTGTGTTGCTGATCTATTATTACTCTTTGCACAGGAAAAGTATATTGGACTTTTGAGTGGGAGTTGATCTGTGGGAGGAGAAGGGTATTTATCGGTAATCAGGGTGAGGGTTGGTGTTGGTGATGGATATGATAGGTGTGTATATTATATAAAGATAGATAGCGGCCCCAACCAACGAAGGTTGGCGCAAGTGGAAGGGCTTGTGTCGCTTAAGCAGAGGTGCCGGGTTCGAGCCCCTGTGAACGCAGCAGACCTTCTTGGAGGGGTCCCCGGGAAACCGCCCGACAGTACCCAATCCGGATTAGTCGGCCAGCCTTCGGGTACCGGACACCGGGTGGGAACCAAAAAAAAAAAAAAAAAAAAAAAAGATAGGCGGCCCCTTGGTTTAGTAAAGTTATCGTTGTCTGTGTGTTAGTGGTTGTTGAACGACGTAAGAAACAAGAAGCTTAAAGGCATAAACCACAGGCCACGATGTCGCTGGTTTTCTGACGCGTCTACCCAGAAGAACTCAGCCGTTGGATCAGATGCCAGAGCGGGGCACTGTTCAGAATCTCTTCAGTCAGACAGTGGGATCGGCGCTGTTTCTCTGATTTTGGAGAAGTTCTTTGAATTGAATTTATCCACGAGAAATTTATTATTTATACATAATAAATATTTTTTAAAATTTTCTGGCATGTACTATCTTTTGTGTCGAGAGATCTATGATGAGCCCATGTTTCTGCTTATTTATTTTCTATTTCAAGCGTTTCTTATATTTAACCCAATCTCAGAAAATCAATAAATTCCTATTAATGTGTGTAATTTGAACAAGACTTTCTATTAATGTATGTAAATTTGAACCACACGTCTACTGACAGTAAAAGGAGATGTCAATCAAGATGACGATAATCAGAAGTCGTACAAGGGACTTAATATAATCCGAGGATCGGAGTGACCACCGAGACATAATACCGGCCTGGGAGGGCCGCACCTTCTGAGGATTGACGTAGTACTACTCTAAGCTCTCCTACCTAATAAATGTCCTCCAGGGAAGAAATGGAGCTAAACAGCAGCCTTACTCTGCCTTCAACTAATAGGCCCTGAGACTTCAATCGTTCCTTTAATTCTCTCTCTCTCTCTTTACTTTTTTTTTTTTCAGAAAATAATTTGCCGAAACTTTTGTTTCTTTTTCCTCAGAAAACAATCAACCAAATCATAGTGATTTCCAAAAGCCCAGTTTGAGTAGGAATTGGATTGGCCGAGGAGATATTGCTTTTCAATGTGGGCCGGGCCGACATTGCCGGCCCTGCATTAAAATGGGCCGTAATAGGCATCCGGGCCCAGCGGGGACCCATCGTTACATGTGGCGTACGAGCATGTTGTTGTCGATTATTTATTTATGAGAAGTAGGATTTGCACAAAATTTATTATCAATCGACTCAGGACCAAGGATTCCGGTTTCAATCCTCACTGATCTGACCGTACTTCACATTCCAAGTGAATGGCTTTAGCACACATTATTAATACTCTTGGATTGGATTGTGCCCCTGAGATTTGATATTAACTACCATAGCCGTACGCTCCGAAATGTTGCACTTGTAAACATGTGCAATATTGTATTTCAAACATGTCCTTTGACATCGTGTGAGATTACAAGGTTATCACGATCAATTGCTCTAGACGATTTTTTTTTTTTTTATCATGATGTGATTTATTATTAAGTCCAAATTGAAAATAAGTATAATACGTCATCACGTCAGTACTGAAAGAGCTTGATTCAGCATTAAGGTAACTTTTTCTGCATTTCATGCAGAAGGCTAGTTGTTATTTATGCTTGGCTTCAAAACAACTCCAAATCTAACCATTCTTCGTACATCTACAAGCTGCAACTGCTTACATTTTCCGAATTTCGAATAAATGATTCCGAAAACAACATTCGGCGATGTCACGGTTTTGTAACATTGCCATTACGAAACAAATATCATTATATGTAATAAGCTCGGTGAGAAAGAACTAATCATGGCAACGACCGTACAAATTAATCAAAGCTTGTTCTTTGATTAATTATCATTGCTCTCGCTCCACTTCTTGATGGCGTGAACGACTGCTTGCTTGACCACCTGAGAGCCAATCACTTCTCCTTGTTCATCATTCTGCCAAAAAAAAACCAGCAAACACACCTTCGGGTTATGATCTTTTCTGATCAATCAATCGGATTTTATTCGAGCAGGCTTAGGCTCCTAATGCAATGACATCCACGCCACGGTGGCTAGGCGGCAATCTATAGTAACTCTTGATTCCTCAAACCGACCAACCAATAAAATAAACCTCATACTCAGACCCGGATTCATCATTGTATGGTCTGCTACATGCTTGGTACGCAAAACCTAGAAATTTACGCCGTCACTGGTAGCTAGCAAGCCATCAGGAGATCACATTTAAGCTAGACTAGCACATGATTTGATCACATTTAGCTGTTTTCATGTTTTGTATGATCCTTAAACATTAACCTAGAAAGTTCATTTCCATTTGTGTGCTTGCATGGATATATATATATATATATGTTTATGTACATAAATAAATCAATATGTATGGGTATGTATGTATCTTACCTCTCCTCCAACTGCTTGAAGGCGAAAGCTATCTGTGCAAGAAACCCTAGCCTCCAGGACATTAAGGCCAAGCTCTTCAAAGGCTTCAAGTATCGAGACAAGCAGACCCGGACAGCTCTTGTCTGAGAATACACTGATTAGGAAACCTTTGTCTAGGGTTTCGACAGTTACCTGCTACAAGCAAACATTAGATTGTATATTTTTAACTACATATTGCCGAATGTGATCTGAAATCAAATGTAAATTTCTAATCCATATCCTAATACATGATAAAAGTATAAAAGGATCCCAGTCAATCACAATATACACGTACTGCAGGCGATGGAGATTGCACAGTGGAACTTTCAGCAAATTCTTCTACGTCTTGATTCAACCTTTCCACTTTTTGTTTTAACTCTTCGATGTACTTTGTTGCGTCTACTATGATCGATGTCTTGTTTAACTGTTGAAGAAGAAAATTAGAATCTCCAAAAACAATAGTTTATCAGATTATTCATTTCTAACAGAATAATAATTAGTTTCTGGCCAGAATGCATGCTGCCAATCACTAATCTTTCCAAACCCTTTTAATATGACTTTTCCTTATGGGTCATAAAATTCCCGAAATCGCTTCTAGCATCTGCAAATGATAAAAATTTGATCAATCGTAGAACTAGAAACTGAAAAGCTCGGTTGCAGATTAACTACAAGATTTCGATGATTTGTAGCTGATTGCTAGCTAAGTGATGATCAGACACATCATCGAATCTGATTTATGGAAAACAACATGTAGATTGCATCTTCTTCTTTTTGAATGGGAAAAAACCAACAAAGAGATCGAGATGAACAGATGGAAAATCACAAAACATATCAGCTACAACTAATCGGAGAAAAAACAATCCTTCTCGGATACAGGGAATGCGATCAATTACTAAGCATGTGAAAATTAATATTATTGAACTGCCAATTCAAAATATACCGATGAAATTAGGGAAATTAGCCATAGTTAGGCTTTGAATGGAAGTAGGAGTAGAGAGATTGAAGAGAGTGGAGGAGTGATTACAGCATGAGAGTGAGTAATGGAACGAAGGAGTTGAAGCTTCTCGTGCAGTGCTGACCTCTTGTGCTCCCTTGAAACCATTCTCTCTCTCGCTCTCTCCGGTGGCTCCATGGAGAGAAATATGTTTAAATAGGGAATCAGAGAAGAGGGAGGGAGGGAGAGATTTTACTTATCGAGATTTCTCTTACTTCTCTCTCTCTCTCTCTCTCTTGTGAAGTTACCGTGTTATCCCCTGCAGCTGTACCTTTCTATAATTTCAGATCCATTCAGCCCTTCACGAGCTGGAAATTCATAAGATGCTAAATAAGAAGGAAAACAAAATATGTCCATTTGGTTGTTCTTTTCCCTCCCATCAATCTACTGTTCAATCAAAATCACCGGGGCCTCCTCGTAATCCGTGTGATTTAACGACAACCGAGTTTACCGAACTAGCTAGCTAGAACAATAATCGAACTCTTAAAATGCACACACAAAAAAGTTGGGGGGTTTCCGATTAATCTAAGGGATATCGTTATCGATTTTCTGCCTTATGTTTCCTTTTATCGCATGTCTTAACAGTTTCTTTTCTAGGGTTTAACGCATGATGTAAGAGGACATGTGAAATAGAAGAGAAACCCTAATTCATCTTTTTTTTAGTGGGTGACAAACCCTAATTCATCAATAGATGCAATTTATAGCTAGCAATATTGCATCTCATGCGTCAAATCCACCATCACATCAGTTTACTTAATTTCTTTGTATGCATTACTTTCATCTTTTTTTTTTTTAATTTTTTATAACATTCTATGATAAAATTTACTTAACATCACATTATTTCCACTAACTATCAAGTGGCTCTACTTGCTTAATATTATGGAGAGATCGCATCACATCATGGAGTTGACATGCCAGTGAACATAATTCAATTAAATTTAAGTTGCTTCGAGTCGACAAAGTACATTACGTTAAATACTTCTATTTATTTTCTCGATTATGAAGAAAGCTCGTCAGATTCAAAGTAAAAAAAATGGATCACGGAAAGTTGCACCAATGGTAATCAAACAAAGCTTCATGAATCTGAGTTGAAAATAACATCACTCGGCATTGTGGATTCACGTATATGGAATCTTACTATTCAAAATGAGGAAGTTCCCTCTCATGAAGGTAAAAAACACGCGCCACTTAAGGAAGAATACATACATATACATATACGTATAAATTTTGGACGTAGTGGAGCAAATTTTCACGGGTGGGAAAATTGCTGAAGGTTGGAGAAGTGAGAATTATATGAGACAGCAAGTGGTCTCGTGATCATTTTTGCATAGGGAAAATATTGGACCAGCCAAAGAAATTAAGGATTGCATAGGTAAGTAGCTACAAAATGAATAATAATAATAATAAATGATATTATTCTTTCTAAGCTTGTAATATATAAATTCATGAATTCAGATAAGTTCGTGAGTAAATATATGTAGGTGATTTTACCAAAAGTTACACAAGGAAGACAAGAATCGAACTTACAATCTTGTTAATTACTCACAAAATATATACATGTACTCTTCACTTAAGATAACTTCTTATTATTATTATTGATGTTTGCAATAAACAAAAATAATGTGTGTTTTTTTGTGATTATTTCCTAGAAATAGTGTTCGTGAATATTTTTTCTGAATGCCTCCAAACACTCCTCACGGGGAGCTTCTTTAAATTATATTGGACTGTCTCTCCCACCATTGCCTCCTCCAATCTTTGTCCTGTCCCTTCCTCCACACGTGCCACTCTGTAGACATACATCAGCACCAAAAGAAAATTAACTCTTAATTTCTCCCATTGAAAAATAAAATAAATTTATCAGAAACCCTATTCTCTTTGTCCCGAAATTCAAGAAAATATCTCACGGCCAACATAAACTGTTTGGTGAACAATCTCAAGTACCAAGTAAGCTAAATAATTTTTTTCTGATGGGATGTTGTGGTCTCTCATGTACATGTGGGGAACCTCTCTCGTGGACAGCCTCGTTTTATGTACATAGAGAAGAAATTCTCAGGAATTTGAATGGTACGTACGCCCACCTCATATTTCTCAAAGAATAGTGAGGAAATCAAACCTCGAACCTAAAGATGGACGATATCAATTTTTTTTTTTATTCTTGTCACATGTTAACTGTAAATTGCTTATTTTTACACGTATCACTAACGTTTATCTCAATGACAAGATTACCAAATGTTTTGCGCTAGGGAAGGCAGAAAGCAACACCTGGCCGAATTTCCCTTTTTTTAATCCTAAGATTCATGAGCCTTGGAAAAAAGAGAGATAAAAGAGTGTAAAAGGTTAAAAATTTATGAGAATTGAATTTAAAATTTTTATAATTTTTATCGATTATATATGATGGTTTCATCTTCTTTGAACTTTAATTTTTGATAGTGTCTTGAATGACAATCTATACCTTTTTGTTTTAGAATTTTAAAAAAGGGACGAATTTTGTCATTTTATAATATTGAATTTTAAATATTTCAAATACGCTAAATCAATGCTAAAATGTAAATTTTGCCACGTAATTTACTCTAGTCCATAGTAAAACATTGTTGAATGATGACGTAGTACTAATGACATCTCCATTGATGATGTGATCGCAACATGTACGTGAAGCCCCGTACCATTACAAGAATTTTGCAAATTTTTGTGAATTTAAATTAATTAAAAATATAAAAAAATTAATGATATGTGACGGATGGAGATGCTATTAGTGTTACATCATCATCGATTAACGATTCGTTACTGAATAGATTAATTATATAACAGAACATACATTTTAAAAGTGACATAATTCATCTGAAAAATTTAGGACTCGATATAAAAAAATAAATTTTTAGGACTTCCCCTATCTTTTTCTAAGGTAAATGCACTACCATTATAAATGAATTTACTTTTAAAAAAAAGTTCGGATGCAAATAGTCGATCGGAACTTACCCTTCTCTCAGTCTTGGACATCGCCGGCCAGTGTAAAGCTACAAAATCTTGATCATGGCCAGCCTGATCTCTAGTGAATGTATGTATGTGTCACGGGGAGACACTATCCCAAGACACGATCACAGAGGCTTTTTGTATGTGAGAAATTTATTTTTATTGGATGATATCTTCATAATATATACATATATATGTATATGTGCATCGCAACTATGTATGACATTGTCTACATTCCACAGGGACAAATCACGTACCCATCCATTCACATGTGTGCCTCTTAATCATCACTACAAAACAATGCCTTTCCTTCGATGCTTATACACTGCCTCCTCGACTTGTCTCTTGCCCTAATTACCGTAAACTTGTTGCCCATTATTTGGCCACCTCTAGGGCTTTTATATATAGGTTTCCCTACAGCTATCTTTGTGGTATGACCAGTAAAATTTAGATACCTCTGTCCAATTTTATCATTCTCCTCGATTTACTGCTGCCGACTTCAAAAGAAGAACTTTCCTTGTAAAGAAAAAGGATGACCTCCTTTTTTTCTTTTACACATCCTAAAGAAATATGAATTGATTGAGATGATATGTATAATATATCTTCTTCCTAATTAAGGTTTTGATTTGAGTTTTGTGAATGGAGAAAAATTATATTATGAGAGTTTTAGCCCTTTAATAGCAGACTTGACTCAAATATGAATTAATCTCATTCTCACATCTAGCTTTTATCTACTGAAAAAAGAATCACGTTCATCAATTATATAATTATCACCAATTATTAGGAGCAAAAAGGATGACCAAATACAGCCATGTTAATTTCCAAAACTTGTAACGAGGAAAATCAAATCATTGCAAACTTTATCCCTTAGTAGGTACAACATGGATGGATTTAGGGGGCGGGGTGCGATCGCCCCCTAAACTCGATAAAATCGGTAAAAATTTATAGAATTTTATCAATTTTGTTCTTTTTTTTATTAAGTTACATTACTTAGTTCCATTGAAATTTGATATTTTCCTTCGTATTAAGTTTCGCACCATTTGGACTGATTTTCTAGATCCGTACCTGGGTATATAGCATGTAAAATCCATCCAATATAGTGCAATCTAGACACGCAACTTGGTTAACGATAAGATGGGAATAATTGTTGTAGTAATCCGATCGGGACTTAGAACGGTACGATGTTGAATGAGTCAATGAGTGGACTTAAAGCTTATCGCCTTTAATGTTATTCATGAAAACATTCGGGGGTGAAAAGTACAGGTCTAAAACAGAGAAATAATTTGTCTTGACGCGTCCCAAAACCCTAGACGATGATGTTCTAGCTCATACCCACAACCAGATCGCACGTTACATGCTATCTCTAACTTCACCAAAACACATAATAAACAAGTGGTCAAGAGCACAGAGCAAGTAACCTTCCAGTTCCCTGTCAAGCTAACTGTATAGCTCAATCCCTCAATTGATCAGTTGTAAGCCATAATAGACAGAAGTTATACAACCATAAAAGATTAAGAACACGAAGTATTCAAGGGGGCGAATTATGTATTATTCAATAAAAATAAGACAAAAACAAGTAAAATTTGCATAGAATCTCATGAAATTTCCCGAATTTAGTGGGGCAATCGCCCCCCCTAAATCCATCACTGCGAGCAGCTGTTTTCGATCATGATCTGTCTTGCTGGTTCTTGTAATATTGAAGACTTTATGTCTTCGAAGATCTTTTGATTCATTGCTTGCCAAACTTAATACATATACATATACATATACATACATGCATATATATATGTGTGTGTGTGTGTCCTGTGTCCGGACCGGCCTACAAGTAATCCCCTTCTGCACATATTCCTCTTCCAGTCTATTGCCTGTCTATCAGTGGATAACCTCTGAAGGATTCTTGCCCGTACTTTCTGTGTGAATTGGCATGTGAATAGTTGTTCTTTGCAGCAATACAAGAGAAGTTAATAGTAAGTGCAGTGTTATCACTTTCAATTTATAACTAAGATGATCGAAATTCGATTTCATTCTGATAAATGGATCTGCTTGTTCTCCGTGAAATCTATTTTTCCTTTATATCCGTTTTAAAAATCCACGCGTTTCTCCGTAAGTGAAGAAAGCTAAAAGCCTTTCAATCACTCGCTTTCTCTATCTTTAAGGTCATCCGATAGTTGCAAAAATGTAGGAGGTAGAGAAGATTCTTTTTGGACGATTATGCTTATTACGTTTCATGCAGAAGAATATAAACAACTGCAAATTGAGGTCTTATTTTATTGATCACTCATGAAAAAATCTTAATTAACTATAACCCTTTTGGTTATAAAAGAGGCTCATCGACGAGAGATTCTCAGATGAATCCAGTTCCGATATTTTGCTGCTCTCATGTCAAAATACCAATACTTTTTTCTAATGGGTTCACGGTGAACTGAATTCACCCGAGCACACGAAAGATTGGATAGTGAAAATCAAGGAAGACAGTAGTACACCAAAAACCACTCTTATCAATTACATATGCCGCATTGCCATGAATTTGCAAGCGTACTTCTTTTTTTTTTCCAGAAATTAAATTGGAAATTAAGTAAGTGGTTCTATTGTATAAGGGAAAATAGGAATTGTGGTAATGCATTGCTGACCTGTACACGTTTATGTGTCTGGTTGTGGTTTTTTTTTTTATTAAGCAACGTGACAAAAAATCCAAGAAAAGGAATATTAGGGGCCCAATCATGCGATTGTAAGCGTAGCTCAATCCAGAAATGTTTCCCGTGACATTCCATATTGTTAAAATAATATGTGATCTCCCCACTACCCGAAAAACAATTAGCCCTAAACATTCTCCATCTATTCAATATTATCATCAACTACACAAATTTGGATGGATATACGAATTTTATCGGGGGAAAACTTACGACGCGGTATTATAAATTAATAAACTCAGTTGTTTCTATAGTTGTTTTTTTTTAAAAAAGTTTTAGAACTTTATTAAAAAAATCTTAAAATAGTTTAATCTTATTGATTTGTCATGTCATATTAATATTGTTACGTAGCATATTCGTTACACATAAAAGTACTCTCTCCAAACTTAGAAGAAGTAAAAAAGTGTACGATATTTATAAGCGAAACTTATCGTATCTGTTTATTCTCTTCTTTTCCTTATCCTTGTAAGCTCACAATCTCCTCATCACGGAAAAAAAAAAAAAGAATAAGATGATTTTCTTGTACAAAATGACAAACTCGTGATAAGTAACGATACTTTTTTTTCTGAAAGAAAATGACTTCCCATTCCAACAGGCGATCATTTCTGCAAAAGAAAAGGTGTGTATATTACTTATATGTATGTTACATATATTAGATTCTTATTAATAGAAATGCAGATACTATGAACAAAAAAAACATCAACATGCACGACGGATCTAGAAATATTATCAAGGGAGGTAAATTACAGTAAAGGTAAAAAAAGAACAAAATCGAATGCGCGAAACATTGCATTTATACTGAAAAATAAATAAAATCGATGAAATGTATACAGTATTTCATCGACTTTTCCCAAATTTTGAGGGCGATTGTCTCACGCCACCTGAATTCCATCCATGACAAAGCAAATAAATGAATACATATATATATATATATATATATATATCACATTGTCGCATCTCGATTTCTCTGGATCATCTGTACATTTTGTATAATTTTTTAAGGAAAAAATATAATGATTATTGATGTTGAATTATTATTTAGGGGCATGGAATGGTATATATAGGATTCTTGTGAGCTGCTTGCGAAAGCACACGTGACTTTCACTTCGGGAAAGTACATTCACATGCAAAGGTGACAATACAATACAAATAAATAGCAAACAAAAAATTATTGGGAGATAAGCTGTTTGATGTTGCTGTCTTTTTTTGTATTAATATATATATATATATTAAATGTTCGAGCGGATATGATTCATTAAATGGTGAAGCTCTCCTGAATGTAATTTTTTCGTTAACAAGATTCAAACTCGTAAAAATGATCGACAGAAAGAATGCTGCCATTATTTGGCTCGGCGTACGTTCAACAGCTCAAAAATTTTAATCCTATTATTGTTAATTAAGCCATAAATACAGAGGAATTGTATTTGGGCACATCACATTTTGAGATTAATCTGCGGTCGAATCGGGACCATTGTTTGGGTGTGGTGTTGCTTAAATTAGTTTTGCATTATTATATAGAGAATGATTGATCATGCTTGACCAACGAAGGTTGGCGCAAGTGGAAGGGGCTTGTGTCGCTTAAGCAGAGGTGCCGGGTTCGAGCCCCTGTGAACGCAGCAGACCTTCTTGGGAGGGGTCCCCGGGAAACCGCCCGACAGTACCCCGAATCCGGATTAGTCGGCCAGCCTTCGGGTACCGGACACCGGGTGGGAAACCAAAAAAAAAAAAAAAAAAAAAAAAAAGATTGATCATGCTTTTTATTTTTCGAGGGAGAGAATTAGTTTAACACCTTCTGATCACAAGTTAAAAAGCAATGTCACCACGTTAAACTTATTTGCTCATAATTCTACATTTTTACCGTGAATAAAATGCATACAAATTTTTTTTTTTTAATTACAGAGAAGACTCGTGCCCTAAAATGATTTAGAAGGAGAGCATGACATAAGAAGCTTATCAATGAGAATCGAATACTACATCTCATGATCCTAATTCAAAGCGATACTGTTACATAAAATCACTATATCTCGGGGGGGGGAAAAACATTATTAGTCGAACATAGTTCATGCTTCTCGTATTCAATGACAAAACTAAACGGGACACCTCCTCGCAAGTGAGAACGGCCCAACGATTTTCTGCACGTCGTAACTTTGAATAATCGCATTCTTCGTGTCGGTTCTTAAGATTTACCACATCCTAAATACAGATTTCTGAACTAGATTGATTAAGATAATTGCAAATCCTCCTCTTAATCCTCGATTTTCCAGTGGATCAAAGTCGAAGTCACTATCAAGAGGAATGTCCGTACACTCTATATATGGAATTCAAAGGTCGCTCTCATCAGTCACGACGACTCCACTCTTGAAACCCTTACATGCATCTGATACCCCCACAGAAGAGGACGAAGGTCGGCTTAGGCACTTATCTATGGAAACAAACGAGCCCCAAACTTTTACAGCTAATATTGCATTTGTCCTTTTTCCCTGGCGAATGTTCTTCGAGGAAGGGGCATTGTATCAAGTGTCCATGTCTTCCGGGACGGAATTAGTAACCCGAAAAAAGTGTCCTTGGCTTCCCGATTTTCACAAGTTCGATTGCAACAACCAAAATCTCATGAGAGAGCATGATATACCATGAGAAAATGTTCAGGATTTTCTCCTCAACTTTCAACTTCATGGAGAGGTTCAGTGCAGAAACCATGTATTACAGTGCTTAATCCCTCTCTTCTCTTCTCTGTTCTGGATTCCTGGTGTCTCTGTTGTTACAAAACAAACAATTTAGAAGAGTAATAATCTACGAAAACCGAAGAGTTGCTCTATTCAGGCCTTTATTTGGTCTATCACTGTCCTCTTCCATTCCAGTGAAAGTAACGAAAAGATTTGTAAGGATTCCCGGTCACGGGGTAGGTGACACGAGACAAATTTCATTCACAAGATCATGAGAAAACAATACAGAAATATATGAGCAAAGGATGGGGAAAAATGAAAAAATAGAAAAGGAAAAAAGGAACTTGTGGAGCATATAAATCAGTTCAAACTGTTTTTCCTTGTCACATCGTCTTCTTCCTTCACATGTTGAGGAACCAGCTAAAGATGCCACCAGTGGAAACAACCAAACAAACTCACAACTCAGCCCCATCTTTGATATGGGACATTTCAAGGGAGGGAGATGCCCTCAGCTGTTGGATATAAAGTTTTTTTTTCCCCCTTTTTGGGGATCGAATAGCGACAGAGCAGTTTTGTGTTTCTTTGATATGCGCTCTAAAAAGTTGCAAGCTCATCAAGTCCAAGAAGATAGGAGACAAATTTCTCATGAAACTTGTGCAAACAGAATGATCTACCAATACTCACATTCATCCCGTGATCTTTGTAGTTAATTGAGCAGAATAGATATGGATTTTTTTCCCCTGAGCAAGCCCTTAAACCTGCACAAGAAGCGCAATGGATGATTAAGAGCATGTTTCTTGTCGTGGTAGAATCAGTCAACTACTTTGCTCCTTTGTGTTTGGAGGAGGGAAAGAAGTAACCACTGGTAGGTAGCCCCCTTCAGTTTCATAAGAAAGATGGCTTCTGTGTACAGTTCATATGGATCTTGCATGGAATTTCGAGCACCAATCAATGCAAGAGGCAGAGTCATGGAAACACCTATTTCTTCCTTATTTTGAATTGGGTCTCCATGGAGAAATGGAACATCTGAAATCTTATATCAAAACACCATGTATGGTTGACTAAAACTCTTCGATAGGTTCCTTGCAATCCCATCAATCCAATTCTGAGCCCATAAATTTTCAGGCATGACTTTCTATAAGCTGCAGATCTTTCAATGAATCGGGTCCATAACCCAAGAACTTCATGATCACTCTCAGTTCCTCCAATATGGCATAAACCTCACGCCTGCGCGGATGTTCCTGATCTCTGGAGTAGAATTTATGAACTTCTCTGTTCACGGAAATCCAACTAAATCCTGGTTCCTTCTTCATACCCCAATCCTTTATTAGATTTCTAAGGCCAAGCCCGTCTTCAAGCTTCCCATTCTGTATGTATGTATTAGATAGGAGGACATAAGTAGCAGGATCCTGTGGTTTAACAGAGACGATCTTCTCAGCTGCAAGCTTACCCAGTTCAACATTTCCATGGACCCTACATGCTGCAAGCAAACTCTGCCAGATTATCCCATCAGGCTGAATAGGCATTTTATTAATAAACCCAATAGCATCATCGAGGCGGCCCACACGGCCCAGAAGATCGACGATACAAGCATAGTGCTCCATATGTGGTATAATGCCATAGATGTCCTTCATCCTGTGAAAATAGCACATCCCTTCTTCTACAAGGCCTCCATGGCTACAAGCAAACAAAACAGACAAGAAAGTAACAGAATTAGGCCTAATCCCCTGCTGCTCCATTTCCTTGAACAGATTGATGGCCTGTTCAAATAATCCATGCAAGGCATAACCTGAAATAATAGAAGTCCAAGAAACAACATCTGGCACATGTATCCTTGCAAAAATTCTACCCGCATCTCTTATACTCCCACACTTGGCATACATGTCTATCAGGGCACTCTCTATGCACCTTTCACCATCCATTCCTGCCTTGCAGATAAGGCCTTGAACCTGCCATCCACATTCAAAAAGTGAAAGGCTAGAACATGCAGTGAGCACAGAAGAATAGGCGTACTCATTTGGCAAAAACCCCTCTTCCCTCATCTGTGAGAAAATAGAGAGCGCTCTAACCTCCTCGGAACACTGAGAATAAGCAGTCAGCATAGTTGTCCATGAAATCAAATCTTTATTCTCTGTCAACTTGAAAGCCTTCTCTACATCTTCCAGGAACCCGCACTTTGCATATGCATTGGCAATAGCATTGGAGACATCTGTGACTACCAAACCACTTTCTGACTTCAAGACCTTGCCATGAACTCCCCTCACCAACTTGAGGTTCTTTGAAGCAGCAGCGGAATTGAAAACACTGCAGTAGGTATAAATATCAGATCTTATGCTCTTTTGGCACATCTTGATGTATAATTCCAGAGCCTCTCTGCTCAGACCACAATATGAAAAAGCTGATATCATCGCATTCCAGGGAGCATTGACTTGGCATTCCACGAAATTCGTGTCAAAGACATTCCTTGCATCAGGCACTGATCCACATTTAGCATACATATCGATCAGGGCTGTCCCAACAGAAACATTAGATTCAATTCCTGTGTCAGAGACATGACTGTGTACCTGCCTCCCCTTATCGATGTCACCTAACTTCCCAACTGCTTTTGAGACGCTTATAAATGTGTACACATTTGGTTTCAACCCTTCCTCCTTCATTCTAAGGAAGTAGTCATATGCTTCAGAATAGAAACCATTTGATGTAAAACCTGATATTATAGCATTCCACGAGACATCATTCTGTTCTTCCATGGAGTTAAATACCTTGCAAGACTCATCCATCCTTTCCAACTTTGCATACATGCTGAGGAGAGACGTACCGATGAAAGTATTTGAGGTGAAGCCTGTTCTGATAATCTGGGAATGCATGATTTCACCTAGCTCGATTGAACCCAACCCAATGCACAACTGGATGATGGCAGAATAAGTGAATTTGTCAGGTGAAACTCCTTGATTATACATTTCATGGAAGTATTCCAATCCATCAAGAAACAGGCCATTCTCTGTCGATCCTAATATCATGACTGTCCATGAGAACGTGTTCCTCTCCGGCATATTATCAAACACCTGGCAAGCAGCCCTGAAGTCGGAGCACTTCGAGTATGCATAAGCAACATGATTCAGCAATTTAATTAAACTATCCTCTTCCTGAATATAGGATCTAAGCACAAATCCATGTACTACCTTCGCAGCACTATGGTACCCGTTTTTTGCACATTGATGTAACAGATCAACAAGCTGTTGTCTATCATACTGGCTCCGAATTCTATGAACAGCATACGAATTCTTGGATTCGATTTTAACGAGCTTGCCAGAATTTCGGGTGTCGGGTAATGATAAGGCTTTGAACGAGATCCTAGTCTGCAAAAACATCAAGAACATTCACGTGCACTTTAGAATCAGAATCCAATGACATTAGCAACGAGCTATGTTCAGGTCAAGCCGGAAGAGGTGACTCACTCTGTCGTTTGAAGCAGGGAACACAGTTTCAAACAATTTCGGGGACTGATAAAGATCTAACTTCAGGGAGATGCTCATCATTTTGCCTAGTTTAGTCCCACATGGTGCAAGAAAAACAAGGTTCCTGGAATCAACAGAAAGCAGTTGAATTCATTCATATTCTGAGGCTGTCTTCTGTATATTCTGAAGCAGTGCCTACAGCAAATAAATAATTACACCAATGAGAAATACAACGACATGGCTTCAGCAAAAAGAGAGAGAAAAAGAGCGACATAGACCTCGAAAAATCTCCATTGCTGCCATCTGCTTGGCACTTTGAGATGGACTAGATTAGAGAAGAGGTTACCTCAACGACTAGAAGTTTCCAGGACGAGGCAGATGACTACTTTGTATTTGAGTGGTGAGAGCTCCTGGATGTCTCTGAGATATTTCTTTCCCCTGCTCCGAGACTGGAGTTTTTGAGATAATGTCCGTTTCAGGCGGTTATGGGACGCGGGAGACGATAAACGGTCGGCCCAGGCCCGCGAAGAAGACGAATGGAGCTAGAATAATCAGTAGTCGGAACCACCCATTTCGGAGAATTTTCACCGGTCATCACATATTGAAGAATTCTAGAAGTAAAAAATAAATAATAAACAGGTTTTTATAGAGAATTCAAAACATGTGATATCTTATAGATTCCGTGTAAGTTTCAGTTTAAAGATTTAATAAGATAAGATCTGAATTCAAAAGTTAGGAAGCAATGTTATATAGAGTAGGACCCGAACACCCCTCCACGCGGCTGCAGGCTCCGGGCACTATCTGCACCGTTCAACCTTGGGCTTGTTTCTTTCCCTGCAACCTTTGCGACCCATTGGGCCTGGCACATTTTGGCAGAATTATAGAAATATTTTGAAAAAAAATTAATTTTCAGCAAGGTTGAAGAAAGAAGGTTTAAGATTTTTCATTTTTTTTTTAATTTTCATCGATTTATCAAAAAAAAAAAAGAGAAGATTTTTCATCAATTTCTTCTTCTACTCGCAACAAAACCATCAAAGACCTGACCTGTCTCTTATTTCACGACGGCCGCCGGCGCCGTGGTCGCCGTCTTCTTCTAAGATCCATCCAAATTGCATAATTTCCGCTCGATAGGATCGAGCCTTAGGAGTCGAGAAATGGGGGATCAGCTTGTGAGGGGAGAGGAGTTCGAGAAGAAAGCGGAGAAGAAACTCACCAGCTGGAGTTTCTTAGGGTCCAAGCATGAAGACGCCGCCGATCTGTTCGACAAAGCAGCCAATTGCTTCAAGCTTGCCAAAGCTTGTACTTCACCTACGTCCCTTTCCTCAAGTTGATTTTTTACGCTATCCATTCGTTGCGCAGGAATTGTGTTTTCGGATGAGAAATGTGGGGTTTTGGCGCGATCGGGCCGGATAGTTCGGGTTCTGTGGGTTGGGAAAGCTCAAAGCCAGGGGTTATTTAGATTTGATTTCGTTTAGATATATGCATTCGATTGGAATGTTGTAGGACGGTTCGGTTTGCCTATGTATCTCTGCTTTCCTTCCCTTATGGCGGGGTTCCATTTTCAAAATAGCAATAATCTGCATCGAATCGATTCCAGAAAAGCGATTTTAAAATAAGTATTTAGATTTTCTTTCTTTATGGCAGCGGCACTGGGCTCTTGTTGTGTAAAAACTGTCGGTTAAAAAAATTGATCTCAGTGGTGTAAGATGTGAAGAAGTTTTGAATCTGAAACAATGAAGACTTTTTGTTCGGTTTAAGCTGGTCACTTGTCACTTCAGACTATTATGCCATGGGACCTTGGCGAGCAGTTATCTGCATACTTTCATAAATTATCGCTTGGAGCATCTGTATATGCTGCCAAAGCTGTTTTGATTGTCAGAATTTCTAGTTCCAGCTTTCCAAGAGAGAGATTTTTTCTCAATTGATCTTCAATAATGTAAAGATTGGTTTTGGTTGTCTGACAGCCTATGATTCAGATCATTTGTAAAATGTTTTAGAAGGTTTAGATAGCAAGTTCTATTTATGGCCTGCTAATCTATGAATTATATTTGCATTTCAGGGGATAGAGCTGGATCGACATATATCAAGTTGGCTGATTGTCATCTGAAGGCAAGTGCTTACTTTCCGATGATTGGGTTACATAAGCGCGCATATCAGCTGCACTATGTTGTAAGAAATTACGTATTATTTGGCTTGTACTACAGTGTGAAAGCAAACATGAAGCTGCTTCATCTTTTGTTGATGCTGCCAATTGCTACAAGAAGACCTCTCCTAAGGGTATGCTTGTACAGTATAATATGATGTCCATGGAATCTAATGCATCATGATCATGCTCTACTTAAATGTGGTTTTTTACCCTGGTCCATATTTGCAGGCATTGAACAGAAAAACAATCTATTTCTTTAAAACAGATTGTCTTTAAATTCCTGACCCGTGCGTATTGTCTTCAGTTTTGGATATTTTGCCATCTTATCCGGACTATTCTGATTTCTTTCGTATGAATTCTGGATGTATTCTGAATCATTTAATTTTGTTTCTTGGGTATGCTCAGCTATTCATAATGAGTGAATGCCTTATGATGAAAAAGCATGTAAGTGAAATTAATTGTCTCTGTTATGGGAACTATTGTTGGATTATCAAACTGATCCCTTTTCGGAGAATCCGGATGTGGACTTTTGATTTGTTTGACTTTTTCAGACTGTGTAAATCAATATTATTTCAAATCCTTCATTTACAGAACAATCAGAACTTACATCTATGAGCAAGTTTTTTCAAATGGCTTATTAAATAGATTACGGCTCATTTCTTTGAGGACAATAAGAATCCCGCATCAATTTACACATTTTCCATCTTTTTTGAAGGAATATTTGACCTATTTTTTATTGCAACAGAGGCCATAACTTGCTTGGAGAAGGCAGTTAACCTCTTTATGGAGATTGGTAGACTCAATATGGCTGCGAGATATTACAAGGTACCCTTATTTGTGTTCATTCTCTAAAGACTAATATTCTTCATTTGCACAGTGATGTCTAACGCAATTTCGTTCTTTCTTTCAGGAAATTGCTGAACTATATGAGTCTGACCAGAACATGCAAGGGGCCATTGATAACTTTGAACGGGCTGCTGAGCTCTTTGAAAGTGAGGAAGTAACTACTTCTGCCAACCAGTGCAAGCAGAAAGTTGCTCAGTTTGCAGCACAACTGGAGCAGTAAGTCACACTCTGTTGCATGTTTTTGTGCAGGTCATTTTGTACAACAGCTGGAATTGATGGATAGTTTACCTTTCTCCTATTTCTTTCACAAAATTATGCTATTGTTTTGTTTTTCCAGCTGCAAATTTTTGTCCATGATGACTGTCGTAATTTTGAAGAATCAGATGCATCTGTATCTGTATTTGGTGATGGACTTATATAATTCTCCAGGTATCAGAAAGCTATCGAGATATATGAGGCCATTGCACGACATTCCCTTAACAATAACCTGCTGAAGTATGGAGTCAAGGGGCATTTACTGAATTCTGGAATTTGCCAACTCTGCAAGGGCGACGTTGTTGCAATTACCAATGCATTGGACCGTTATCAGGTCTCCTTAAGCCTTAAGGCACTTATTCAGCAGCTCACTATATTGCTCTGTGTTTGGAAGTTAATTCATTAGTCAACTGTTAATGCTCTTGCAGGAACTTGACCCAACATTTTCAGGAACACGAGAATACAGATTGTTGAAGGTACTTGCTTAATTGGTAGTTCGAAGTCATCTTTATTATGCTCAGACAATTTTCTTTTCTCCTCTCCCTGAACTTGGGTGTTGCCTTGCTAGATAATTAACGTTTATTGTTCATAAGCATTGAATTTATATTTTGTTTTGCATTTGTCTGAATCTGAAATGAATCCAGGCATGATTTCATGTGAAATTTTGCTGAGATTGGTGACTGCTTTGCTTGATACCAGAGAGCTAAATGGCAAAAGCTAACCTTGTAATATCAGGATGTTGCTGCTGCTATCGACGAGGAAGACGTTATGAAGTTCACTGATGTCGTGAAGGAATTTGATAGCATGACTCCCTTGGTAAATTTCGCCGGACCGAGAAAAACTGGCAATTTCCTGGATCCAAATCTTGCTGACTATTGAAATCCAATTTACTCTGCTTTCTTGCATAAAATTGAATTATTTTCCTCCACATGATTTTTCCCTTCCAAAACAAAAACAACTTTTTACTTTATGCTACCGAAGAACGAAGAGCATGATGATTGCTTTCCATTGGCAATTCTTCATCCGGACTTTCCCAATTCTGATATTTTGGGCCGTATGCATAGGATTCTTGGAAGACAACACTTCTTCTGAGGGTGAAGGAGAAGCTGAAGGCCAAGGAATTGGAGGAAGATGATCTCACTTGAAAGGAGTCTCTCATTTCATTTTGTCTCATTACTGCTGAGATCTGCCTCTGTTAATGGCTATTGCCATGACTACTTTGGTCTGTTCAGATAAGTTCCTGCTTGCTTGGATCCATACATTTCGATGTAACCGTTGGTCTGTAATTACGACTTGTATCGACATTCTCTGTACCTTGTTCTGATAAACCAGATCTGATTCATATTACTCCAACATGATTGATCCTCGATGTACGAGCAGTTCTTGAAAGTGCGTTGTTGCAAGACAGTGACAAAAGTTGCAAGACAGTGGCAAAATTTCTCATTGGTGGAACTTTTGTTCCCCTTTGATTTCTCATTTCCTTCTACTTAAGGATTACTAGCCCTCCTTTTAAAAAGGACAAGAAATGTAATTCGGCAAATCTTTAAAGTTCACAAATTTTCCAAGATTCTTACCTGGGGACCTCGGAAGTTTTCTGCCGAGCAAAGACTTAATTTTGGTCAAATTATTGGGCACGGTCAGTAAGGATAAACGGCGTTTATTTGTCGGGCACAAGAGGTATTCTGCCAGCGCCAGCGTCCATGACGGCGTCAACCAGTTAACGGTATAACAGGCATAGCGCCGTCGTTTTCTTCATCCTGTCCACACTGTTTTGGGGGAGGGCACGGCAGGGCAGAGTAGTCGTCTCCTCCTTTGATTCTTTGACACCGTGTTCTACTTTCTTCGGCTGCGTGCTTACAGACAGAGAATCATTAAACAAATGCCTTTTAGCAAAGCACATGACTGTTGATCCTTCATGGAGACCTCGCCATGGAACCAAGTTCCCTTCTGGAGGGTTTTGTTGCGGCTCTGTTTTTTACTCTATCGGTATGTACTCGCTCTGATTATCGTGTCTTCGCTGCACTGAATCTTGTTCTTGATGTGATTCATGTCAAAATTCAAGTTTGGGGGAACTTCTCGGGATCAATTTCTGGGCGATCGATCAGGGTCAAAGCCCATAATTGCTCCATCCGAAAATTCTGAAATTTTAGGTCGCGGCAAGTAAAGTAGGTCGTGGTAGCTGTTATTTTAGCTGAAACTCCTGGATTTAGTTAAGAAATTGTTCGGTTTTACAGCTTTCAGTTGAAAGATTCCTTGCTTCTCTTCTGTCTCAGGCTGCAGTTTCCGGCATGTGACTGAGAGACCACGTTGGTTGCTTGGTGGTTGTGAATCACTAGGAGTCGTTCAAGAACAGGGGGATTTGGAAATCTTCTTGAAGGCTTCTATTTTGTGTGAGGATGGTTCCTACTGGTAATGGGAATGGCAAGGAGATCGAGGAATCCAATAGTAGTGGAGGGAAGTCTTCGATTCCTTTTGATATCTCATTATCCCGGAAAGAACTTCTGAGCAATGAGCCCCCACAGTCTAGAAAGGGATTTCAGGCCGCATTCAGCACTCTCCCCGGGAGGATGAAGCTCCTAAAGTTCGGTTCTGCTTCTGCGAAATTCCGACGGTTAGCGGAGGAACGGGACGAGATTTCACGTTCTGTGGCTTCATCAAGCAGCCATGGGATCAGAGAGCGTATCAATGGGGTTTTCTCTCGGAAAATAGACTGGGGCTCGCTCCTCAAGATGGGCAAGGAATGGATCCGAGACCCTATGAATATGGCCCTCTTCATTTGGATAGTCTGTGTCGCCGTCTCAGGCGCGATTCTTTTCCTTGTAATGACTGGAATGTTGAATAGTGCCATCCCAAAGAAGTCTGATAGGAACGTGTGGTTTGAAGTGAATAATCAGATACTCAATGCCCTCTTCACCCTTATGTGTCTATATCAACATCCAAAGAGGTTCCATCACCTCGTGCTTTTATGTAGATGGAAGCCTGAGGATATCTCAACGCTAAGGAAGATCTATTGCAAGAATGGGACCTATAAGCCCAATGAGTGGGCACATATGATGGCGGTGGTTATCTTGCTACACATCAATTGTTTCGCCCAATACGCGCTCTGCGGGCTCAATGTAGGTTACAGGAGGTCGGAGCGACCTGCCTTAGGGGTTGGGATTTGTATCTCAGTTGCGATTGCAGCCCCTGCAATCGCAGGCTTATACACCATCATCAGCCCGCTCGGGAGGGACTATGATTCTGAACTTGACGAGGAGGCCCAAGTGGAAGTTTTTTCCACCAGCCTATCTCTAAGACGGAAGTCATTAGAGAAAAGGTTCTCATTTGCATCGAGAGAGGTGGATGAGCAGAGGATTGTTGAGACTAGTCCAAGGTGGAGAGGGGGAATTCTGGATTTCTGGGATGATATTTCCTTAGCCTACCTCTCTCTATTCTGTAGCTTCTGTGTCTTTGGGTGGAATATGGAGAGGCTCGGGTTCGGGAACATGTATGTTCATATCGCGACTTTTATTCTGTTCTGTATGGCTCCATTTTGGATATTCAACTTGGCAGCTGTTAATATAGACAATGAGACTGCCCAGGGACTGCTGAGCGTGACAGGAATTATACTTTGCCTTTTTGGTTTACTCTATGGTGGATTCTGGAGGATTCAGATGAGGAAAAGATATAATTTACCACCATACAAGTTTTGTTTCGATAAGCCTGCGTTAGCAGATTGTACACTGTGGCTCTGCTGCTGCTGGTGCTCCCTTGCCCAGGAAGTGAGGACAGGGAATACATATGATATTGTGGAGGAGAAGTTCTGCTTGAAACGTGTGGTGGAGAATGATGCAGACGGGGAGGGCCAGGTGATGTCCCCTCTGCCTCGGGAGGATCAAGTGAGGTCGGGACCAGGTTCTCCGAGCCCTGGAAGAATCTCGATGGGGTACCATAGCCCAGAAGGTAAGCTTCCTACAGTGAAAGAAGAGGCTGCTTCTGGAGGTAAGGATGAACATATGAGCCCCCCTGCCCCATTAGTGATTCGCAAAGATTAATATCTGTTTTGTCTTCCCCTAGGTTTTTGTTTGCCCAGGGAAAATGTGTCTTCCCTATCTTTGTGTGATCAGATGTGGGTATCAACCACTGCGATTTGGTGACAGTTTGTGAGATACATGTGAATGGAACTTTGCTTCAATGTTCATATTTCGGGTATATGTTTCACATGGACATGCCTTTCCCTTTTTACTTGCCCAAAAGAAATATGAATGAAATGGGCATGTCAAGCATATGTGACCAGATTCCTCCGTCCTCATAGGACTGCAGAGAGAATAGGTTCACTTGCTGTCTTCTTGTTTCTTAGCTGCCCCTGTTGTAAATGTGCATAGTTACATTTGTACTAGTACACCGGCAAGAGATTGCTCTCTTTCCAAGCACAAACACGAATGCAAAGTACTTGCATCACATAAAAGAAGAGTTGGGCATATTCTCCTGCACTGGAGTAGCTTCTGCATTGACGCCGTCTTCTGGTATTTGTTGTCCAATAACTATCAAAAGATCGTTGCCCTTTCTGCAGCGCACTCGACTGCTGGAAACCCGATGGCTCTGATCTATCCCCACCCCTCGAATGTTTTTTTTTTAGAAAGGTGCTCAAGGACCTGATGAACATACGCTTGTTGAATAGTTTGCAGAACTTGTGAGGTCTTCATGGACGAGAGTATATTAACTCCATGACAAGTCTTTCTGACCCCGAAAAATTAGTGGTAGTAGTTGCAGATTCATCCCTCTGGGTCACTTGACTCTTGGATTGATCCCTTGGGTCACTTAGCTTGGGTCCAAGTAATTGACCCCTCCGCTCCCTAAAGGTTCACAACTAATCCGTCCCCTTAAAACATATAATTCTCATTCAACTCCTCTCCAATTACAGTTTAAGAACATGCCTTTGATCCATATGGTTCCACCAATTCAGTTACAGTTAAAGAATTCAAATTCAAGTTGATAGTTGCCGATCTTTTTTGCCTATAGTCTTTCAAATAATAATAAAAATCAAGAAGAGAGCTTCAGAACCATCTCAGTTCTAAGACAAGAAGCTATGGAAATAAAAGACCAGAACACAGCAGAACCATCCACTCAAACATTCATGTTAGATTTGGTGGACATGAATAGGATACAACAGAATGCAAGTCAATTGAATGGGTATATGCTATATTTTCACATGGTTATATTATTAAAAATTGATTTATATTTTCAATGAAATTTTAACTAAAATTGATGAGCTCCTTCAAAAAATTCACGGATGCTCACCCCAACACTCTTACCAAATTTATGCCAAATCAATTCCCTCTCATTTTCAAGATTATTTTAAAAAAAAAAAAAATCTAACTATCTCTATCAATGATATTGCATTCTACTCTATTATGATTATTTCACATCTTTCCTCTTTCATTATGTTACACCAAACTCAGGTAAATGGACGAAACTCAAGATCACTGCAACGGATATAGTAGGATAACATAAGATCATTGAACAAAAAATTGACCAAATTGGCAGCAACGTATACAGTATCGCACAAGTTTTCCCGGATCCACGGGGACCTGTAATTTCTATATACAATTACTAAATGGAGGAGTCACGATCGACCTGAAAGTTGTCGCATAGGATGAACATGGCAGTCCACGTTATTTTACGAGTCACCATAGCAATAACAATACCAATACGTCAAGTGGCACAGAAACTAATGGTTTCGATGTCATTGATGAAAGTCGTAAGAGTTAATGGAAGCCTACATGTCAACCTAACTTGTAGAAGTAGACTTGCATGGCTACAATACGATTGAATATCATTACAAAGATTACAGCTCTCTCTCTCTCTCTCTCTCTCTCTCTCTCTCTCTCTCTATTTTTATTCATTCATACGTTAATATCTCTTACATTTTATTATGATTACAAGGTTTTTTTTTTAAGTATACAAAAGAGACATATATATATCCATAAAAGACGATAAAAAGAGGCGGGAATAAATCAGCACGGGGAATCCTACTGATAAGAGAACTTAATTCGGAATCTCTTGGTCCTCGGTCGAGGCTAGCACGCCACTGTACCAATTCACATTTCTCGTACGTTGTTCAATTAAGTTATATGGTAACTTAGATTTATCGCTTGCTGATATCTAGAAACTTAATCAGTCTTAGCTAATCCAGATTCACGTAGAGTCGGATCACTGAGCAGCAGAGCTCTCCCGATCATGAATTTTTTTTTAATTCACAGGATATAACTCAATTACTCAAGGAAAGAGATACATAATTATCTCAATCAATTATTAATATTTTTCATTCGCAGGACTCGAATTCGAATTCCTGCTTATGTGAAAGAGATGACGAACTGTCTCAACTAGCGCATATCGGTTCACAGTTGTTTACTTTTCACAACATATATACAATTGGAAGCCACATAAGATAGTTTTTGACCACGTTCTACGTGGTCCAGTTACTTGTGGGCGGTGGAAATGGGACTCTTAATGGATTCTTTCATCAGTACACTCAGACCATGCTTTATTTTTCTAGTGAATAAAAAAAATACGAAATTGGAAAAAATATTTTAATATAATTACATCATCTTTAATCTAAAATCAATAAATATTAAACTGAATTCTCATCAACACAGTATTCTTTATTCTTTTTTTTTTTTTGCTTGTCAAAAAGAGGGCAGTAGTGGTGATAATTTAGCCATCCCGGCACGTAGTGTTCGGGTTTTTATAGTCGGCCACGTACATATCAAACGAACTAAACAACTGATTCTAATACTTGCTCCGTCAACGAGCACCACCGAATGCCTGGGATAGTTTCAAAAGCCAGAGTCCCCTAAGGCCCGAGCTCGATAGACCATTCTAATAATAGTGTTTAGAGCGAGACTCGATCCTCAGATCTCAATGTTACTAAATCGTGTATGAGCTGAGTTTTTTAATCGCCGAGCCACCGTTTTTGATCGTACCAAACTTCTTGAATTCATTCTATATTTTAAAATACGAGGGAGGGATTATTGGTGATATATATGTATGTGTGTACACACATACATACATATATATATAGATATATATATATATATATATATGCGGAAAATGGGCACTATCTGCTAGGGGTATGGAGAGTCATCGCTTGTGTCGTGTACGTACATAAACAATCTCTGCCCAAGTCATACAATTTCATCAGCTGGCTGTCTCGCTTGGATGTACCCTTAACAAACCTAAAAAACTGAGATCAATTTTTTTGGCTCCTACTACGAGTCCAAACACTCTAGAAGGTTAAATGAAGTACGTGGATCGATCAACTGTGTGTTTGTTTTCGACATGTTGAATTACTAACTAGCCCTTGTACATATATATTGCGGTTTCTTGGAAACTGATTGAATCACTATGTGCAATGTAACTCTAATTAGTGCCTGTGATATTACGTTCCGATTTCCCATTTTTAAGTTGTACTTGATTCTTTTTCATGGTGGAATACTGTTACGGTGAGTTTGATTCCATTTACATATTTTATCTGAATTTCAACTGCTATTTTTGTCGAAGATTGTTTATAGAGAATATTGCATTATAAGATATATATATTTATATTCGAATATTGCAGATAAGAGTTAACGGTTTAATAATCCAATCCCCAACATAACCTTTACTTGCAGATTTGTGGCTTGCAAGTGACATGATCACTGCAACCAATGTTATGAATAAGTTAGCCAATACGATGGGACTGAACTAAGTTATTTTCTGGAGAGAAACAATAATTAAGGGACAAATCAGATTAATTCTGATATTAAAAGGAAAAAAATGGGGTATCCGTTCTGAGTGGCTGTCGCGTTGATGTTTGAAGAACCGTGCACTGCATTCGGAATGGATACCAATTAACCAAACGGGTGTGTGTGATTGCTAAAATCGGACAAAGGTCGCATCCGTCATCTTGATTTGTCAATCCTTGAAGTCGGGTTCTCTTACCATTTCAGGGCACTGTCGACAGCCAGGCATGCGTGTATTGCTTTGAGTGATCCGTGTCGGGACCCTCAGCAGTAGATTTTATGAAAGCCATATGTAAATATTCAGTGCATGATAAATGACATGCGGTATTACCACGAGAGTAGATATTGAAATTAAGTTTCATATCGGAAAAATAATAAAAAGAATTGGATACTGCTTACTGTTCTTAAGGTTAGACTCTTAGGTGGACATGGCTAGCATCTTATAGGCTCGATGAAAATTTTATATGGTGTCTAAACAGATTATGGTATGAGCTTACTTATACCTCTCTAGACCTGTGTATGGAATCCAAAATCGAAAGAAAAATGCAAGTAACTCGTTGGTCATCGAAATGATTAACAAAAAAGAAAGTTTGCTCTATGATAGTTTGTCCCCCATCAAGTGAGTATGAAAGAAAATGCGTGTCTGGTTCAAGATTAGTTATTAAGCACATGATATGTACATGTCACGTTACCTTTGCCATGTCCAACATCTTATAGGTTCGGTACAGATTTTATATATAATTGTCAAATTTGATTTGACAATTTTCGGGGTAGATTTCTTCAATGTACTGCATGATATTTCAAAATTCAGTGACTAAACTAAATTTCAGCCATATTGATTTAACAGGAGGTAAAACTCTTTTGAAAATTTTTAATTAATAAGATTTGAATAGAAATTGAATGGTCAACAAATAAAATAAGGAAAAAAAAAAAGCAAAAAACTACAGTAAATGTCAGATGAAGGCTTAGAAGAACGGAGAAAAGACAAATAAACCGGACCGACCAATTTATTATTCGACTGACGTTGTAATGACCCAGCTCATTCAATTGCGCCAAGTCACGCATCGAATAACTCAAACTCCCCGTTTTTCTGACCGAAAGTGTCCGTCCACATTCTCAAAATTGTACCCCGAGTTTAAACCAGAATTCCCATGGTCATGCCCAAGGCCGCCGCGTGGCCGAAGGAGAACCAGTTGTTCGGGAGAAATTTATGGGCAAATTATTTAAGAGGAGCTTTGATGTATATCTTATCTTTTCAAAGACAAATTTTTTGTTTTTCTTATTTGGAGGAGTTTGAAGGAATAGGAAAGGTCATGACAAAAATACTCCTCCACGGTGAAAGGAAAACAAAATAGAAAATAATAAAACGTTCAAATTAACTTTATTCCCTCAATAACCTCCCCCAGTAACGATGTCCGAATAAGGAGAGAGTCTTTTATAACACTGTATTATCACGTGATAATATTTACGTGGTAACACCGGTCAATCAGAATCAGTTAATTCTGTGATTTTTTTAATAAAATCTAAAAGAAAAAGAATAACCCTAAGGATAATTAATTCTAATTGATAGGTATCATCGCGTAACTACTACCATGTAATAATAGTGTGGTATAAAAGACTTTCTCCCAAATAAGGGTTTGAAGAAATAGTTTACATCTCAAAATCTTTATCAGAAAATTTTATATATAATAAGTATATCACATGATACTACTAATATAATATCACAAATAAATAAAATTTACTTATTTGTAAATTACTTTTATTCCTTTTAAGTTTTTATAAAAAATATTAAAATAACTTAAATTTATTGATTTATGAAAATACGTGAGCAGTATACATGTGTCCCTACCCCTCCCCTTCACCTCTATGACCCTCCGAATCCCCACTCTCCTCTCTCCATCCATCAATCCGAACAAGCTATTAGTGGGGTACCTAACCCAAGCTTGATAAGTCAGAACTCATTAATTTCCAACTACTGGGATATGCACTGGGAAAGAAAAAAAGAGGGATACTGTAATCGGCGCCCTCACCACCGCCTTCCCTATATAAAGCGTCCTTGCGCGTCTCCTATGTTTCTCACTCTCTCTCTCACTCAGTCTTCCATTGATATAATTTTCTTGTCTTCTTCGACACTCCGCTCTCCTCACTCGGCCACGAGTAGCCTCAAACCTGGCGTACGCGCAGAGAAATCTGGAGGAACATTCTGGTTCCAGCGGCAGCGGGGTCGTGCGCTCTCTCTACGTGGCCCTGAGAGCGCGCGACGTCGACACGGTCCACAGGATCGTCGCCCCCGACCTCGAGTGGTGGTTCCACGGCCCGCCAACCCACCAGTTTCTGATGCGCCTCCTCACAGGGTCAGACCACGACGACCGCTTCGAATTCGTCCCCGAGTCCGTCACCTCCCTGGGGCCAATCGTCATTGCCGAGGGCTGTGATCGGGCCCGCTCGATCTACTGGGTCCACGCATGCACGGTCACCGATGACGGCGTGATCACTCAGGTCCGGGAGTACTTCAACACTTCCCTCACCGTCACCCGCCTCGGATCCAGCAGCAAGCTCCCCGACATCGCGGCAGCGCCATTGTCGTCGTCGTCGTCTCAGCCGCATAATTGCACTTCCGTCTGGGAAAGCAGCCTCTCGGGTCAGGCAGGGAAGTCCGTGCCCGGGCTGGTACTCGCTATATAAATAAGCCGTTCAAATAATTGCAGGACGTGCACGTGGCAGGAGGCCGCTGGATGCCATGCACTGTTCGAGTCTGTCTTTCCCAGAGTCCGCTAAGCTACTGAACTGAGGTTCGGGTTCTGGTCTCGTTGGTGTCTGTCGGGTTTGGGGGGCCATGACGGGTCATTCCGGTCCTTCTTGCTATTTAAATGAGGCCATTAGGTTGTATAAATGTTATCCTATATTAATAAAGTTGTTTACGTGGCACTGGCTTATGAATCTTCTCCAACATTAGATTTTCGAAAGTACAAAACAAATCTGAATTAAATAAATTGTAAACGGACCGGATCATAGAGATAATGGCCTGTATGCATGCCATCTCCATCATGTGTATCATCAAGCTATCGTGTTTTTCATGGGTAAAAAGGAGAGTTTTTAAAAGTTAGAAATCATTGAATTTTTTAATAACATACAATATTTACGGAAAAAAAAAGATGGAATTTTTCCGAGTAAGAAGAAAGGTAACAATAGTAGTAATTTTTACAATTTATATGTTTAAATTTTGATAACAAATAACAGTTAGGCATAACCACTAATCCTATGATTGTAGCACCACCAAAAAAATTGGTATATTTCACATGAGCCATTTTTCTGGAAAATCAGACCCAAAAAACTTATTTCTCTAACAAATATGTTTAAACCCAAAGAGCTCACTTCTTGGTAGACATTTTCACACGAATATATAGAGAGAATTCAAATTTAAAATCTTGAATTCACCATTTTTTAATCCATGTTGAACTCACCAAATTCAAATTACAAAGTAAATTCCTATGCTTAATATTTTATTTATTTACCTTTTCTCATTTCCCTTTTACCGTTATTTAATTTAATTTAATTTACTTTGACTTTCGCCTCCCTCGCTGGGTGAATTTATAATCAAAGATCAAGCCTAGTAATTATAATTATTGATATTCTTTAAAAAAATCTACAAATGAAAATGAATTAGGATGGGGACATGAGTCATACTCGTGAGGATGCAGCTGTGTAGCCTAATTATTCTATTTCTTCTTTGTTCATTGCATGGATGAATCGGATTTCAGTCTCAACAAGGAATATTATACTGGAGCATCTAATAAGATGCTCATTTGTGCGAGAAATTCTTAGGTGATACTATCTCATTATGTGGTATAATGAAACACCGATCAAATTATGACAAACGAGCAATTAGTATTAATCACCTGAGCAGTTATCATAATTATTATTAATCAAAGTAATTAAATTAGTAATATAAGAGCTTTTTCTATTTATGCATGTATTCTTCTTTGAATCAGGAAAGAGTCCATTAATTTTGAAGATAATCATAAGATTGAAAAGAAAAATGAAAACGAGTATAAATAATTTCATTAATGAGATTTTTTGGTAATAAATTTTTATTAATAAGAATTGAATACAATATTTCAACTCAAATAGATTAGCAATTAGTATCATTACTATTACAGGTTCAGGTCTCCTTGAAGTTAGTCAATGCCTTTGGGTCTATCCTGTGATGTGTATTTTGATAGCATGTATACAAGGCGGTGGAGATTAGTATGGTAAAATCCAAATATCATGTATCATTTTGATTATTTTATTAATAATTTATTAGATTCCTGCACTTGAAAGTGAGAGATATTTATGCTTTTAAAATGATTGAATCTTATTAATTTATGACTTCATATAAATACTGTTATATAATATATTCATTACACAAAAAGAACTCTATAATACTATTATATGATATATCGTTAGAGTAGTAATGATCAATCAACATCGTTGCTCATAATGTTAGGAGAGAAATTCTTAGGTAATCTAAGTTAGCAGATGATGTGATGAACTTAACTGAATATTTAATACATAAGTAAATATTTCAAAATTATAATTAAAAAATAAATATTACTAATGAATAAGAAAATTTAATATGAGCCGAGCCCATGCAAGGATTTTTCCTGTTGGGAACTAGACCGTTTTGTTGGTTCAGACCGATGAGAAACGGCGTCGAATCATGGCCTTTCCTTAATTAGGCGTTAATTCATATCGCATGGTTCACCTGGCCATCCCTCGCAGGCGCCCCTCACAGTTCCATCCGATCTCTCCGCGCCGGGACCCCCCGCCCACTGGCGTTGCCATTCCCCGGGCCCCCACACCATCAATGGCTCGCCCGCGACCCTCCCGGTCTCTAATCAGTCTTCCGCCGGCGGATCCCAGTCCCAGCCCCCGCCCGCCACCCCGGCTGCCTTCCGCGTGTTCCTCTCCCGACTCTCAGCCTCCATCCGCCATGGCCTCTCCCAGCGCCGCCCTTTCTACGAGCTCATCGACCGCAACTCCATGGCCCGCCCGGACAACCTCACGGAGGCCGCTTCCCGGATCCGCCGCAACTTTTCCTACTTCAAGGTCAATTACGTTACTTTCCTCGCGCTCGTACTCGCCCTATCGCTCGTCACGCATCCTTTTTCTCTCCTTGTCCTCTTATCGCTTCTCGCCGCCTGGCTATTCCTCTACCTCTTCCGTCCGTCTGATCAGCCGATTGTGGCCTTTGGCCGGACGTTCTCGGACCGAGAGATCTTAGGGTTGCTGGTGGTTATGACCATCGTGGTGGTCTTCTTGACTACCGTCGGATCTCTGTTGATCTCTGCTTTGATGATTGGGCTAGCGCTAGTGTGCGCGCACGGTGCATTTCGGGTTCCAGAGGATCTGTTCCTGGATGATCAAGAGTCTGCTAATGTCGGATTGCTCTCCTTCCTTGGCGGGGCTGCCTCCTCTGCCGCCACAGCAGCCGTTCCTGGCGTTGCTGCACGGGTGTAGATTGGATTTAGATGCTAAGCACGTAAAGTGGAAGCATGGAGAGTTGCAGCTTGTCTGGGTAATCTGACTTCCTCTTCTTTGTAGCAGATAGAAGTATTCATTTACGTTGTTAGGGCATCAAGAGATGTGCTTTGAGTCTGCTTGAGACTGGGGTGTCGGATCTGCAACTGACTAACCGTGTAGCATTTTGGGGATTGAATATGTCAGATGTTGTAGCTCCGAAATTCTAAGTTGCAACATCTATTTTTCCCCTCTGGAGCTGATTTGTTTGTTATGCTTCTTATGCTTTTGTTTGTTATCTAGCAATACATGCTGATGGGCGTTTTTACTATAAAAGCTCCTTTGGTATAGTTCACACTATCAATGACAATCCTATTCTAGGTGCCTTGTTGGGAACATCAGGACGCGCCAAAGTCATGTGTTGGCTGGTTTTAAACGTTTAAGGAAATGCTTTAATTAATTGCAATTCTGTGGTTTTGAGCTAGCTCTTTTGTTTAATCTGAAGAAATATCTTCAGGGCTGCAGATTTCAATGTAATGATATCTTTCAGAAGTCATTGCACGAATTTCTTGCTAATATAGTTAGTTGAAAGATTTGTCCAAGTTCTGGTGTTTTTCCAGGGAATGAATGATTACTTTTCCATGTGAAAAGGTAATTGTTGCAGTACTGCCTTTGAACGAGTGGTCTTTTACTGCATATCTGCCTCTGCTGCAAGGAATTCTCCATCCTTATTTGGTGCTTTGCCGAGTTTCCTTTCTGCGAGTGGTTTTGATGAAGTCCTTTGCTGTATGTGATTTGTCCGTGAAGGCATTGGGTTTGCATTTTATCTGGGATCTGGTCTTTTCATCCGTTGCAGAGGTGCTTTGAGGCAGGGTCTACAATTTATTTCTTTCTTTTTGTTTTGTTTGGATTTGACTTTATTTTTCACGTATCCATGGATTCATGTTAGTGATATGCAAGTGCATATTTGGGTGGTCACACCAAGGGTTTCACGTGCAATGGGTGAATCAGATGACTACCTCTTGATCTACCCATGATGCGTACACATACCCTATCTGCTTGACCTAATCCTTGGGTTGGGGCAGGCTTTATTATGCAATTTTTCTGGCGTTTTCATATTTGCTTAGAATTTTCCTGCTTCAATTGTTTTATTTGAGAAAAGTAGCTGAAGCAAGCATTCTCTTGTCGTGTAAGAGAGAGATGTTTCAATTAACGACCATGGATTCTAGATTATCTTTGGAGCTTCTTCTGACAAGTTCTTTCTATGCGTTTTTATTTTTGTTGCTATGGTAAAGTCTTCGTCTAATATCCAAAAAATGTTATCCAAGAAGCTGTTTTTTTATTCTCCTTATTCGGGGTCCAATCTGCCAGTGTTCTCCGCAATGGCCAAGGTAGACTTTGTCAGTAACTTCTGTCCTGTTCCTAACTTAGCTAGATTATGGCCATCCATATTCCATGTTATAGTCTGTACTCATCCATACACGTTACCAACATCAGAGACCACAAAAGCTTCCTAGCATCCTTCACCATGGAGTCTCATTTGGTCAATTGATGGCTTGAGCTTAAAGCATCTGAGATGATTTTGATTTTTTTTCTCCGGCCATTCATTGGTGCAGTGATATTTCCAGTAAAATTGCATTTGCTTCAGCTAGCAGGGGAGATTTTGGCCTCCATTTCATGAGCTGTGGCTATTGCTGGAAGGACCAGTTGTGTGACCCGAACAGGCATCATCCGTGTAGGACAGTGGGAAAGCTCTCTGTTCAGAATTGTTGAGGTGGAGAGGCAGCTGTGATCCCAGAGGACCTCCCTGCTCCTCTCCATTCTTGCTTGTGTTTCTCTGTGAGCTCTTTCAGTGTTCTCTGGAAAACAAGATAAGCGCGCATCAGCATGATCAAGAGCTTGGTGAATGCATGAACTTCAACTAGTTCCCTTGTTCATTTTTCTCCAAAGTGACTGCCAAGCTATTCGATAAACCGAACAATCTTGAACCAGATGCGTTATTTCATCCGAGCTAGTTTGACCAAGTGTGGGCATCAGTCCTCTTTTTTTAGCAAACCATGTGAAGAGCTCGCTTTGCAATCTTCCAGAAAAGTGGAGTTTTAATATAACATGCAGCAATATTAAGCTACGTAAGGTTTTCCAGAGATCTTGCTATTGCTGATGAGCTGTCTGTAGATCCACTTGCTTGGTTCAAAGTATAAACAGATTTCACAGTATACTTTTCAGATGTAGTAGGCGTCCAAACATATTCGTTAATCTCTTAAATGGAACAACACATCAGACCAACTGGTAGATGTATTCAAACCTGTAACATTGTTGTAATACAGTCTCTGAAAAACACCAGAGTATTTTGAACTGTTCCTTGAAGAGAGGGTCAGAGGTTGCTCGATTTGGGATTTATGGTCCAAACTTGAAGGATCTCTCTAATTGAAGGCAAAAGAAGAGAAACCCTGGAAACTGGGTGAACTCCATGATTGGTTCCCATCTAACTTTTGTTAATCCGTGTTTTTACATGTCAGGTGGCATGAGTAGACAAGCTAGCCATAGCTTTCCTTTGTGGGGTGTCGACGTTATAATCTGTATGTTTGCATTAACCGATTAAGTGGTGAAACCTTACATCATGCTATAGATGGACGGTTGAACTAGATTACATCCTCAATTAATTTATCATTTATCACGAATATGAATCATAAGCTGAGTCAGGTAAATAAATACATGAAATCTATGATCTAAATAGATAAACATTTTAACATATGAGACAAATAATTATGAACTATTAATTTTTTTCTTTAATTTGTATGATTGGTTATGATTACTGACGTAGGAACTTATCAAGAAAATATATCCAACAAAGGTTGGAACTTGAAAATGACAAATTTATTCTCCTAGCTAGCGAGAGCTTCATAGCTGAAATGTTGCTTTCTTTCCGCTATGATAGGTATCGAGTTGGTAAAGAAACGGGCAAACAAATAAAACTAATATGAATTGACATTTTAAGGACTTCATGCGTTAATTTCAGCCAAACGGGCAAACAAATGTTGCTTCATATGTTTCTGTACTTCATTGTTTATCAAGTACGCTATTAATCAATTCAGCCAAAAAAAAAGTACGTTATTAATTAAAACGCAAAATTCTAGGATGTTAGCTTTATCCGTAGAATCTAACTAATAAGAATTTCCTAGTACTAGAATAAAAGTACTATTATTGTACTAAACTGTCTCTGTTGTTCTTGCATATATATTTCTAAGATTAAATATTTATGTCATTCAGTTATTAGATCGTTCAATAGATGATTAAAAAATCTAGTAATCCAATAATTTTTCCATCTATTTACGATCTTTTATCACTAAATCTCATCAAAGACTTTTGTCCTGCCCGATTTCGGCTTCCTGCTCTCCACTAAAGTAATATTTCAATAGTAATAATAGAAGTTGCGAAAGTACAGCTCTGTAGTACTGCACGGGCATAGTTCGTGCAACTGTTTCGAACAGAGAAGATTAAGGTCTCTTATGTATCAATGAATATGCTCGATCCAATGTCGTGTGCACACACACACACATAATATATATATATATATATATATATATAAAAATAAGATCTGCAATATTTATCATAAATTTTGGTTGTTGGGCGGAAGGAGATGCATGCATGCATGGGTGGATGGATGCCATCTGTTCTACACAGCAAGACTGGACAAGACCGGACCCAACCAGACCTAGCTGGAACTTAGAAGAGAAGATTTTCTACATCGGAGGTAATTCGGCTTTCTACATGACCCATCATCGTTCATCGTCATGCATGCCCATGAATTATGTCATTTAATCTTCCAAAATCATGGTTTCAATCGATGTTTACGTAGTACCGAACTTGTCGCATGGCTAGGAGTAATGAATAAGTCCAGGCTGAGGCTTGTTTTTGGTATTTCAGGCACCGTTACGTGCCATTCATGTCCTTTAGATTCAATTTCATCGATACTGAACGATCTTCAAAATAGCTCCTCGAGTCCAAGGATTAATTCATATCAGGAGTCCCTCTAGGGGTTAATGGATGGATTGACTAAAGGGAATGAATTAATTCGACAAGCTTCTACGTTGTTGTTATTATTGTTATGGCAGGCTGCTATATATGCCATCGCAGTCTTGCCATGATGAAAATGAAGGCTGTTTAGCCCATAGAAGAAAAAGGTCTGTCATTCTCAATATCGTTTCACTGAGATTGCTTGGCATTTCCTTTTTTATTTATTTAAGTAAAACTTCGGGTTTAAATTTTATGAATGAAGAAAATTCATAACTGTGAGAGTTTTACCCGCCATATATAATTAGGGTTGATAATAATCCTAAGTATCGATTTTTTTTAAATATCGATCAACCATAGTGAGAGATGAAGAGTGATCAATATCCAAGTTATAAAGGGCTAATATAGTTTGTAAATCAGTGCATGAATGATCAATACACTTGAAAAGAAAATTAATGGGCTCGTTTGGTTCGCATAATGAAAATGATAAAAAAAAAAAAGAATAAATAAGGAAAAGAATATATGTACATAATAGGAATGATTTTCTTTGGTGGAAGGATTAGAAAATATAAAAATGATAAACTATTAAAATAATTCTAAAATGTAAATATTTTAAATTTTACTTTATTCCAGTAAATCAAATTTGTTATAAAATCTCGAGAGAAGAATGATATAGAGGATTATATGGAGCACTACAAGATGTTGGCAGATGGATCGAGCTTGAACGACAAGAGGATTGAGGAGAGACAGAGACGTCGATCGGTTGCAACGAGAGCTAAGGAACAAATCATCTTGATTTGCTGATTGTTACGAGGTTACCACCACGTACCAGCAGGCCTTACGTTGGACTGACTTTTAGGCACGTTCCAAACCTCAAACCGTCAAATTAGACAAAAAGAGTCATTATTAACGTGTTGGCAGTTTCCTACCCACCAATGAACCTAACCGTGAATGGCGAGGGTAACCACCAAAATTAATGTTCTAATGGTCTCTAAGTTGTGTTTGATATGAACCACTGGTATCGAGAAGTTCAACGAGCCATGACTAATTCAGTTTGGGCCGGAAAGACCTGCTAGGGGAGAGAATCTTCAGTAAAGCAGTCATACTACGTAAGCGATGCTGACATGGTATATTCATCCAATCAAAACTTGACAAGTAATCTATAATTATACAATTATGGTTATTCAATCCTAAAAAAATCTTCAAAATATAAAAAAATTCCTAATAAATGGTGAATTCTAAAGAAAAAATATATAAATAATAAAAAATTATTTAAAAAACCCTAATAAAATAGTGAACTCTAAAAGGAAAAATATATGAATAGTGAATCCTGATTGGACGATCATGCCATTTCAACATTGCTTATATGGTTTGACCGCTCCATTGAAAAATTTCTCCTAATAGGGGGTAAAATTCACACGAGGTAAATTCTCTTCATTCACAAGACTTGAACCCAATATCTAATTTAAGGGAAAGATGTGTCATATCACCTCAACCAATTCACTTTGATAATCTCGGTTCATCCGGTTTAGAATCTTCCCTCAACAAATTTGTCCGAAAATATACAATACAAGAGCTGTGCTCTTTTAATTTACACCAAGAGAAAGTCAAGCTCTCGTTATTACCACATCTTCGGCTCCTTTAGAAGCCTTTTTTTTTTTTTATTGACAGTAAAACTGTGTTATTACACGACAATGATAAATAACTTATTTTTTTTCGAAAAATCACGCCGTTGTTACTATGTGATAACACAGTTGTACTGAAAATTTTCTCATTCACTCATAGACAGGGAAGGATTTAGGAAAATAAGAAACCCCTTAAACTTAAAAAAAAAAATTATAAAACATTACATGAATTTTACTAATTTTACTTATATTTTATTAAATTATTCTATCTCATCCCTTAACCCGTGCGATATTCTTCATCTGACTGCCCTTAAGTTTTGGTCGCATCAAACAGACTTTCTAGACAACCTCTATGCACCGTACGAGAACTTTAGTGGCGATGCGTATATTAATACTGGCTGGTTCGTACTATTTATAAGATTCAAATTCGAAATATATTTTTATGAGAAAAAGGTATTAATTAAACCACCCGGCCACCAAACTTGGTTGAGAGACGGATAACTTTTAACAATCGAGGTGGAAGTGAAAAGCGATGATGACGAACGAAGCTCCTTGATCGGTCAATGTTTCGTTTTCAAAACAGAGATTTGCGACAAATGGACAAAATTTGTTTATGCCAACTGAAAGATTATGCTGAAGTCAATAACAAACTTCACCAACCAAACTTGTTATATATGAATATATGTATATGTTCTTCAAACCATCCATTCGTTCGTTCATTCTTGTTAACCTGTCTAATCCTAACCCCACTTCTCCTCCTCTCTCGACCAGTCAAAGGAGATTTATCAGCAAAGCAAGAAACAATTATTACAGACACACACCCATATTTTATTGTACAATATTTGTTCTATTTTAAACAAACAATTCATACCGTAAATTTTTTGCAGTTTTCCAAAAACCCTAATCCTATCCTTCATTTCTAGTTCGAATGATCTTACTCTCTTATATTCTTGAAATTTACTTGCTGACTTTCCGATACAGAATTACAGCCCTTAACGATCTGAATTTATCTTCTCTCGCTTTATCTCGAGGAAATTTTATATGCTGGCACGATGGATTCATTATTTCAGATGAATTTATGTAGGTTGTGGTGGTGGTGTTGTTGTTGGATTGCATGTAATTACAATAATTCTTTTTCCCGCAAAACTAAACGACATTATGGTTCCTTAGCAATTATAGTAAAAGGATTAAATTAGACGTGCACCCTAGGAGTAGCCGACCGACCAACGACGATTGAATAACACGTGAGGCGACCGACAGAGATATGTCAAAGAAGGAAGGAGAAAAAAAATGTAATGTTTATATATTCTCAAATTACGCATAGGTTAACTAAATATAAATTAGTTCTTCCTGATTCGACGTTACCTTTCTTTATATAAAATTTTAAGTTTGAATGTACCATCTTATATATATCTAGAAGTCTAACATGTTTTGATTAATCAAAGTTTGAGCATGGTGTTCTACTAAGGGATAAAATTCTCCCAACATAATTTTTCTCGTTTTAAAAGATTCGAACCCGAAACCTGCAGGAAAGCGGTCACGAACCACCTTGACCAGCCCATACCGGAGAGATCATCTTTGGGAGAGTGTTACCATTTGTGAGCCAACCTTCCCAAACTTAAATCAATTTCATTAAACTTATGATATTCGCTGGTACTGATAGACAAAGATTACATTCAGATGAAATCAATTAAATTATAATAGTAGTAAAATATCAAATCCGCACGATTGATCACCTTTCCAAAACAGTCTACAAATTGTCTTAACTATATTGTCGTTGAGAATTTTATCAACTTTTTCCTTGTCCCCGTTGACCTATAAGAAGACACGCATACACAAAAAAATAATTTGTCATCTTCTCCTCCGCACAATTAGCCCACGACATGCTTCGAAACACACATTTAGTATTCTAATCAGGCCACTTAATTAGACAAAGATTTCCATTCAAGAAAGGCTACCGCGTAGTCATATATAACACGCATCGTTCTGCATGTACGTGTTTTTTTTTTTGGTGCATTTAGACTAATTTCCAATATTTTATTCAAATTTCATGGGTCGAGAGATTACATGACATTTATGATTACTTAAGAATAGTTGAAATAATGTGTCCAGCCTTTTGAATTTTAGTCGTTTCTCTCCACCTAATGATCGATACGTATGTAGATAGGTTTACAGGCAAAAGGACATTTTTTTACCGTGCCGTATCAATACACCATCCTTATATAGATCTTTAATAGAGAGCTAGCGACGTACGTGGAATTACGCCCCGATGAATAACTAAGCCTCTATTGTTTTTGTTAATTAAATTTCTAAATATCAGTGATACGGACTGAAAAAGAAAAAATTGCAGTTTAGATTAGCTTGGAAAGCTACATGAAGTCCAGAAATTGACATTCTAGAACAAAGGGAACAACGGGGAGACTTCTCGGGAAGAAGCCCCTAATTATTAATCAAGTTCGAGAGGGAAAAAATGAATAAACCATACAATCAATGCTTTATTGATCAAATTCTTAATCTGTAATTAATTAAGTTTTCAGGGAGATTAAGTACGCGTTAGAGCCCATTGTATTTTTGTACACTGGACTGTGTATACCGATAAATAATTAGTTACAACAGATAAAAGTTTGATTCATCGAGGTGGTCTCGGTTCAAATTTTATTAGAAAACCATGAAATCCTTGTATTATTATTGAAAATTGAAATATCTTATTCTAAGTTGGGAGCTCATGAACTATCATATATATATATATATGTATGACTAGCAAAATTTAATGAAAAATTTAATTAATAAAAAAGTCAAAAATTTTGACATTACGAGCAAGCTTTTCACATAAGATCAGCCATTAATCAAAGAAATAAGATCAACTAACCCCTCCCATGGAAGAAGAAAGAAGAAGAAGAAAAGGTCAAAACACATTGAAGCCACAGCCATAAGGCTAATCAAAGAATCGAGAAAAGTTCAATACCGAAAAAAAAAATTCAACGCGGTTGGTCAAGAAAAAGTAGAGAGAGCATGGAGAGAAGATCACACAAAACAATGTTTCGACGGAGTTGCAAATTCAATCAACACTCCACGGATTTATAAAGAAAATCAAATATGGAATATTTAAACAGCGAGATTCCGTGTATTGGTATCGTACGCGACACGAGATTAAAAAGTTTTAAATTTAATCCTAGTTAGGGCAACTTTCCATACCTTTCATTTTCGTTTTCATCCCGACTTTGTTAAACTCATAAAAGTTCGTTTTTTGATATACGGTACGGTAGTGATTGACTAATCCACCGGGCAATATATTATACGACCGGGTGCCGACTATTAATCCCCAGATACCAGTCCCAAGAGAGTCGAACATGAAAGTTCGTTTATATTTATAAAAGAATACTACAATAGGAGGGAGAAGAGCCAAGGCTTGTTAAGCAAGGCAAACTTTGCTAAGTTACTGTCTTTTGATAGGCCAGTGGGTGCAACAACTACTATTATGGAGTTGGAACCAAGCCTGTCCATCTCTTTAATCAAAACCTAATCTGCCAACCCGAAAACAACCTCTCTCTCTCTCTCTCTCTCTCTCTCTCTCTCTCTCTCTCTCTCTCTCTCTCTCTCTCTCTCTCTCTCTCTCTTCCCTTGTCCTATAAAAGATCATCCCTCCATCCAAACAAAGACCACCAGCTCACTTTCATTTCTGCCACCTTTTCCATCACAACACTCATTAGCAAAAGCTTTTGCTCGAACAAAAACATGAAGAAGATGATCAATGGCACCGCCGGCCAGCTCTCTCTTCTCCTGGGCATCCTCCTCCTCCTCTCGATCATGCTTTCGTCAGCAGATGCCAAGACTCACTACCACCATTTCATCGTACGCTTTCCCTTGATCTTCTCTTTCCATCTCTCCGTGCATTGTTCAGCATTTAACCGCCACACGGTCTCAAGTTGCGATCATCTGGTTACTACTGGTTTCGAGTCTGTTTGTTTGTTTGTTTGTGGTGATGTTGGTATCATATATGTGGGACAGGTACAAGCAGCTAAGGTGAAGAGGCTGTGCAAGACCCATAACACTATCACAGTTAACGGGCAGTTTCCGGGCCCAACCCTGGAAGTTAATAATGGCGACACCCTTGTCGTCAATGTCGTCAATCGTGCTCGTTACAACGTCACCATCCACTGGTATACATATACATACATACATATATTTTATGTTATTAATAGGTATCGAATGATTTGGAATTAAAAGAAAACATTAGGTTGCAGCCTAGTCTTCTTTTCCTTGTATTCCTGCATGAATATGAAAGCAAGGTCGAGTTTCTATGCACACTGAACTCAAAGGAAGACACACACACATATATATGTATATAATATATGCTCTCGATTCATGTGCATCATTCTCCTATATATATGCAGGCACGGTATCAGGCAGATGAGAACAGGGTGGGCCGATGGACCCGAGTTTGTGACCCAGTGCCCGATAAGACCGGGTGGGAGTTACACATACCGGTTCACCATCGAAGGACAGGAAGGTACCTTATGGTGGCATGCCCACAGCTCATGGCTCAGAGCAACAGTCTACGGTGCTCTTATCATCCACCCAAAGGAAGGGACCTCCTATCCTTTCCCAAAACCAAGGCGTGAAACTCCCATCCTCCTTGGTAAATAATGATCATTCGATGTTATTCAACGAGGCTTGATAGCACTATGACACGAATGAAGATGCATATGATCCTTTACGTATCTGAACTCTACGGTTTATTATTGTCTCGTTTTTTCTATATGAGTAAACAGCGCATGTCGGTGATTGGTTTGTATAGGGGAATGGTGGGATGCAAATCCGATCGACGTGGTAAGGGAAGCAACGAGGACGGGAGCTGCTCCCAATGTCTCCGATGCTTATACGATCAATGGCCAACCCGGTGATCTCTACAATTGCTCTAGCAAAGGTATTAATTCGTGCTGATAGATGGACAAGGAAAAAAATTGGCTTACCTTTTGCTGTTGACAGGTCAACAGATAAGGCTTTTAATCGAAAAATAGAGACCATGAAAAGACAATCTGATGTTTGGGAACAAGAAGAAAGTAATCATTCTTATTTGAATTTAGATCTTGAATATTATTATGAAAATCCAATTCGATTGGGCTCATGGTGCAGACACAGTGATCGTTCCAATCGACTCCGGTGAGACGAACCTCCTCCGGGTCATTAACGCTGCCTTGAACCAGGAGCTCTTCTTCACAGTCGCCAACCACAAGTTCACGGTCGTCGGAGCTGATGCCTCATACTTGAAGCCCTTCACGACCTCGGTGATCATGTTAGGTCCGGGACAGACCACAGATGTCTTGATCAGCGGTGACCAGCCCCCGGCCCGGTACTACATGGCCTCCCGAGCCTACCAGAGCGCCCAGGGTGCACCTTTCGACAACACAACGACCACGGCCATCCTAGAGTACAAGTCCGCCCCATGCCCTGCGAAGGGAACTCCGACCAAGCCCCTAATGCCACCTCTCCCAGCTTTTAACGACACGCCCACCGCCACAGCCTTTACCCGGAGCTTGAGGAGCCCCCGGAAGGTCCCTGTCCCAACCGAGATTGACAAGAGCCTCTTCTTCACGGTCGGCCTGGGACTCTTCAACTGCCCTCGGAACTTCCGGGCTAGGCGGTGCCAGGGACCAAACGGAACCCGGTTCACTGCTAGCATGAACAATGTGTCCTTTGTACTTCCATCCAGCTATTCCATCCTCCAGGCCTACAAGCAAGGCATTCCCGGAGTGTACACAACGGATTTCCCGGCCAACCCACCAGTGCAGTTCGACTACACTGGCAACGTGAGCCGTTCGCTGTGGCAACCCGTTCCGGCAACCAAGGCGTATAAGCTAAAGTATGGTTCTAGAGTGCAACTGGTGCTTCAGGGAACTAGCATTCAGACCGCGGAAAACCACCCGATCCACATCCATGGATACGACTTCTACATCATCGCCGAAGGTTTCGGGAACTTCAACCCCAAGACTGATTCATCCAAGTTCAACCTCGTGGACCCGCCCATGAGGAACACCGTGGCAGTTCCTGTCAATGGATGGGCGGTCATAAGATTCGTCGCTGATAACCCAGGTATAACTCGAGAACTTCCACTCTTTTTTTCTTATTTGCACGAATCCGTATTGGATTAACCAACAAGAACTAACAAGAACAATTCGACTCGAAAAAACAGGTGCTTGGCTTATGCACTGTCACTTGGATGTTCACATCACATGGGGGCTGGCGATGGTTTTCTTGGTAGAGGATGGAGTCGGGAAACTACAGTCGATCGAGCCCCCTCCTGCAGATTTGCCAGCATGCTAGAAATTCAAAATGATGGACGCCGCCCCGGAGTCAATAATCGCGTGGCCCACAAATGTAGGTCGGTCTGTATTTTGTTTTGCCGGAGTTCGATTAACACCAGTATTGTTTTTCTTTTTCTTTCCTGAATTCATGGATTAGCTGTATCCTATTTCATTTTTCCCCTTCATTGGAGAACATAATGGTCCTACAGATGCATGAGAAATTGTACTCATCGTCAGATCAAATTCATAATATCAGATGTGGTTCCTTCTCTCTGCATTGGATTCTTCCACAAAGATGCATTGATTCCCTTCTTCTTACGTTATTCCCCTTGTTCCGACCATGAGATGATGCCGATCACAACTTCGACTTACATATAAAACGATCAGCCCCAGACGCACAATCTGAAAATGGGACATAAAAGATTGAGCTGTTCGAGGTTCAAGTTCCTGCCGACAGACAGTGAATCCTCGAGTTATTATACGTACTATTGTATAAAGACCAAACATCCTGGCGAAGCTGTATGCATAATGCAAAGATTTGGAACATTCGAGTTAACTTCTCTTTATGGCCAACAATCTTTGACTCGTCCATGAACTCCCACCTCCTAAGAAAGGACCAAGTTTCTCGTTTCAGATGAGCCTAGGCATGGAAAATGGTGAACATGAAGAAGGCGATACGCTTGGACAAGGTAGACGAATACCACAAAGCTAACACGCTCCGAGAAAGCAGACAAAAGCAAAGATTTTGGAAATGATGGGCGCATTGTCAAATTGATTCCATCTACTTTGACCAGGAATTGTGTGCATGCCTTGGGGAACAAGCAACGCGAGTCGGATTTATATACTTCCTCGGAGCGTGATTACTTCTTCAAATCGTTAACAATCATAAACAGATACGTGCAAAGAATGGATTTTGTATAATTGGTATCGCATTCCACTTAGTACGAAGAGGTCTTGAATTCAATTTTGATCGACGGGATTCCTTATGTCTATTTATCCCCTATTTCTTCTATTCTCATGTAAGTGTTCATGCGTTTTTTTTGTATATCGCAAAAAATAAACAAACCCGTGCAGATTTTTTCGCCTGCCAATAAGGAAAGCAATTGGAAAATTAATTTAAAATTATTAAATTGGTGGTTTTTATAATATGTAAAATGTCATAGAATACTATTGAAAAGAGTCATAGAATGTGCA